>CM076581.1:1398223933-1398564748 GCA_034641835.2 Pinus albicaulis | reverse complement strand
GGCGAGATTTGAGCCTCCATTTCTGCTCCTCCATACGATTGGCACGGTAGAGTTGAAAATAAAGTTCGCTTTCTCTTGCTTTGTGGTCCGGGGATAAACCATGTTCCTCTATGGTGTTATGGATCTGTTCTAGTTTATATTTGATCTCAGCTTTGACTTTCTCCGGCTCTTTATAGTGGTTTCTGGCCCATTCCTTTAGAGCGCTTTTGGTCCTTTTTAATTTTCTTTCCCAGATAAAGCTTGGCGATCCTTCAATATGCTGGCACCAAGTTTGCCTAACAATTTGGTCTACAGTAGGCAAGTCATTCCACAGCGAACTGTACTTGAAGGGAATGGGGCCTAGTGGACTGTGGGTTTCAAGAGTTAACGTTGTGGGATAGTGATCAAAAGCAGCAAAGGGTAGAATGACAGAGAAAGCCGTGGAGAAGGAGGAGATGAGTGAGATATTAACCAGGAACATGTCCAGCCGCTCCATAATATTTGCCTTGCCTAATCTGCGGTTATTCCATGTGTACCTTCTGTTTTTGGGGGCGACATCAATAAGATCATGGTCCTACATGATGGTTTCCAGCTGCGATCTATAAGGATCGTGAATAAAGCAGCCCCCTTTCTTTTCGTTGGCGTGGAGTATGAGATTGAGATCTCCTCCAAGAACAATGCTACTGCAATCTTCATTATCAATGTCGATTTGGAGAGAATTCCAACACAATGCCTTATCCCTGTAATGGTTTGGAGCATATACATTGTAGATGATAATTTTTTGGTTACTCATGAGATTCTCTAGAATGATTTTGATCCAAAATTGGTTGATAGTATTTGAATGGTGCTTCCAAGTAGTATGGCTCCAAAGAGTAGCGATCCCCCTTGAAGCTCCTCTTGATTCACTAATGCTTCCTTTGTAGTGCTTGAGGTGATCAATAATCCCTCTCATTTCTTGGTATCCCTGCTTTGTTTCTTGTAACAGTAATATTCCTGGCTTTTCCTGAGTTATCAGATCATTCAGAGCTGAAATCTTGGAGGGGTGCCCTAAACCCCTACTATTCCAAGATAAAACTTTCATCATTGGGTGAGAGGGGTACGGAGAGTTGCTCGCCCTCCCTTGTTTTTGGTTTCCACATCCTTGCTGTTTTGCCCCAAAATGTAGGTTTCAATAGGGTTTTGAGTGCCCATGGCTATATCGTTTTGGGCATTTTCTTCTCTTTGATGTTTAGTTGATCTCCTGCCAGGACCATGCTTCCTGTGAGAATCCAGATTGGCCCCATGTTCTTTGACAGAACTTCTGGTAGATCTAGGTGAGGGAGGGTCATGAGAGAAGGAAGGGGAGAGGTTAGTGGGGGAGGAAGGAGCGAGAGTGCTGTCCAGAGATGGAGGCAGGGAGATGGGGGGGTCATCATCAAGGGAAATGGAGTTGAAAGGGTTAGAGGACTCCAAGGGATTGGTATGCTCCAAGGATTTCTTAGGGGGAGAGGGCGGAGGAGTTGACGAGGAAGAATGATTAGGTTTGAAGGGCTCAGATTTGGGAGGAGCAACAGCAAGCGAAGCGACAGAGGTCTTTTTCCTTTTTACAGTTTCCCATTGTTTCTCAAGCTGAATAGAATCATCAATAGCAATTTTAGTGCATCGGTTGGAAAAATGACCGTACTCGTGACATACCTTGCATTTGAACAGGATTTGCTCATAGTCCAGCTGCTGAATGTGTGTCCAGTCATCCACCTTCAGCTTGATTGCCTCTGGGAGACCTTTGCCCAGATCTACTTCCACACATATGCACGCACATGCTTGCATATTATCCTTGGGCTCGCTCCTGTCGATGTACTTCCCCACAGCTTTGCCGATGGCGCGAACCGAGTCATCTCCCCAGCAATGGAGCGGGAGATGCGGAAGCCGGACCCAGACAGGGACAACACTCGGGATATCCAGCTCGGGGTCGAATTCTGGTGTCCATTTGTTCAAATACAGCCCTCTGGAGTCCATAAAATAGGGCCCATTTCTGAAGATTAAGTCCTTATCAGCTTTGGTTTCAAAATGAAAAGTGTAGTAACCTTTCCCGCAGAAGCGAATGGAAATTTTGCCATTGACTTTGTCAGCCCAGTTTTTCTCGATCCAACGTTGAACAGATTTAGGAGAGGGCCATAAACCTGTGAATTTCCCTATGAGACCCCTCTCAGCGAGGGAAAGGGCAGCCATTCTTGGCAAGGTTGGAGGCAGAACGACCTCTTGCAAGCCATCGAGCTTCTTGACGAACTTAGAGAGAGAAGGACGAGGGCGCTGAAGTGGAGGAGATTTGACAAGGGCGAAGAACGCAGATTGTGCATCGTTTCCCACCGAAGGACCGTCCTGAGAAGCCATAGTCGGCCAGAAACAAGATCAAGAACGGAAGGCCATAGATCCCAACGTAGACAATGAGGAGGGGCCGAGGAGGGCCCCGCGGAGCCACGCAGCAACAAAGCGCCGCACTGAAGCAACGGGCCTTGAGGCGGGGGCTGTCAAGCAGAACCACCAAGGCCGAGGCCGAGGCCGGCAGCACCAGTAAACCAGCAAGGCGGCTAGGTTGCAGCAGCGCGCCCAAACTCAGCTCCAGCAACTCATAGTAAAGAAAATACAAAAATACAAAAATTTTATGTAATTAAAAAAATAATAATAAAAAATTAAAAAATTAAAAAATATATTAAATTCACATAAATAAATAAATAAAAATACAAAATTTACTAAATTTTAAAAAATTAAATGAAAAAACTAAACATAAAATTTAATAATAATAAAAAAATATGAAAAAAAATAAAATAAAAAACCAATTAAATAAAAAAAGAAATACAAAATTTAATAAAAATTATTAACAAAATTTAGAAAATAAAAAATAAAAAACAAAAAAATGAATAAAATTTAAAAAAAAAAAACCAAATTAAAACAAATTAAATTTCAAATATAAAAATTAAATTAAAAAAAATAATTTTAAATTTTTTGAATTAAAAAAAATCAAATTAAAAAAATAAAAAATTAAAAAAATTAAAAAAATTAAAAATAAAAAAGAATTTTTTGATTGTGGTGGCGCCGCCAATCAGCCTCCCGCCCAGGTGACGGCAGAGGCCAACCACTAGGCGGGAGGCCGATTCCGAGAATCACCCTCCCGCAGTAGGAGGTCGATTCTGGGAATCACCCTCCCGCGGCGGGAGGTCAATTTCGGGAATCGCCCTGAGGCTGATTCTGGGAATTGCCCTCCCACGACACAGGAGGGCGATTCCCGGAATCGGCCTCAAGGCGATTTCCAGAATCGGCCTCCCACTACGAGAGGGTGATTCCCAGAATCGGCCTCAGGGCGATTCCCAAAATCGGTCTGAGCAAGCGAGAGGGTGATTCCTGGAATCAGCCTCCCGCGGCGGGAGGGCGATTCCCAGAATCGACCTCCTGCTGCGGAAGAGCGATTCCCATAATTAACGGGAGGGCGAATCCCGGAATCGGCCTCCCACTGCGGAAGGGCGATTCCCGGAATCGGTGGGACGGCGATTCCCAGAATCGGCCTGAGGGCGATTCCCAGAATCGGCCTGAGGGAAATTCCCGGAATCGGCCTCCCGCGGCGAGAGGGCGATTCTCAGAATTGGTCTCCTGCCGCGGGAGGGCGATTCCCAGAATCGACCTCCCGGGAGGGCGACTGGCGACGCCACCACGATCAAAAAATTCTTTTATTTTTTTATTTATTTTTTATTTTTAATATATATATATATATTTATTTATTTATTTTTATTTTTTATTTTTTAAATTTAATTTTTTTTTATTTTTTTTTTTAATTCAAATTTTTTATTTTAAATTTAATTTGTTTTAATTTTTTTTTTTTTTTTTTTAAATTTTGTTTTTAAATTTAATATTTTAGATTAATTATTTTTTGAAATTTAAAATTTATTCATTAAATTTATTAAAATTTAAAATAAATTTATTTTTTTTTAAATATTTTAGTTTATTTGGTTTTTCATTTTTAAAATTTATAGATTGTTTCATTTTAAAAAAAACAACAAATTTATGGATATTTGTTTTTTAATTATTTGTACGTGGTTTTTTTCATTTTTTTTGTTTTTTAATGATAGTTTTTTTTATTATAACTCTTTTATTTTAATTTTCCTTTACAATTTTCAATTTTGTTTTTTTTTTTTTAATTTGTTTTTTTTGTTAATTTTAAAATTTATATTTTTGTTTTCTTCTTCTTATTATTTTTTTAATTTAAATTTTTAAATTTAATTTTTTCTTTTTTGTATTTTATTTTTTTTATCTAAATTTTAATTTTGTAATTTAAATTATTTTTAAATTTTCTATTTAATTTTTTTTTTTAATTATATGGATTTTTTTAATAACTTAGAAAAAAATGTTTTTGATGTTTTTCTTTTAATTTTTTTTGTTAATTTTTGTTTTTTTTCTTTAAATTATGTGGTTTTTTTTTCAAATTTTGTCATTTCTTTTGATATAATTTTCGAATATTTTTGTTTTTTTTTGTTTTATTTATTTATTTTTGTTTAAATTTTTTATTTTTACGAGTTAATTTTTTATTTTTACATTTTTATTGGTTTTTTATATTGTTTTTATATATATTGTTTTATCTAAGTTTTTTGTTTTATTACCGACATAAAAATCACCACTCTAAAAAAAATGTTGATGCTGCATCAATACGTTTCAAAATTAGCATGAAAATCACCGCTCTAAAAAAAAAAAGTTGATGCTGCATCAATATGTTTCAAAATTAGCATGAAAATCACTAACATTTTAAAACAAATATTCATACGTCATAAATAAAAATATTAGAGTGTCAAAAATGTGCTAAAAAAAAGAGAGGTGATTCTGCATCACCACTTTTCAAAATCGGGGGCTTTTTATGCTACCAAAAAAAAGTAGGTAACAGTGTGGTTACCTATTTCATCGGTAACATTGTTTTACTGCCTACTAATCCTCTGATGAATGAATGATGCAATAATTTATGTAAAGAATTAAATGCATAAAAATATTTTTGATAAAAAGTTTTATCACCTAACATCGGTTCACTTCCCGCATTTTTTCTAACAATTGGTATCAGAGGAGGTCCTTCTGAAAAGGCTTAACCACTAGAAGGAAGATCAAACAAGATGAGCAATCAAGATGGAACAGCTTCTATCAGGCCTCCGCTCTTCAATGGAAGTAATTTAATCTTTTGGAAAACAAGGATGAGATCTTATCTACAGTCTCTAGGAGCAGATGTATGGGCTATTATTGAAACAGGATATCAATATCCAGCCGCAGTACCAACAGATTCAATGGAAAGAAAGAATTATGAAACAAATGCAAAGGTTGTCAATGCTTTATTGGGAAGTTTAACTGAATCAGAATTTTTCAAAGTCATGAAGCTGGATACAACAAAGGTAATATGGGACAAAATCATTCTAAGTTATGAAGGTGATGCAAAGGTAAAAAGTGCTAAACTCCAAACTCTCAGAATTCAATATGAGAATCTAAAAATGCATAATGAGGAGAGCAGTGCCAATTTCTTTTTACGTCTTGATAATATCGTAAATCGTATGAGAAATCTGGGAGAAACAATAACCGAATCAAATTTGGTTGAGAAAGTTTTAAGATCACTAACGACAAAATTTGAGTCAAATGTTTCTGCTCTTGAAGAAAAGAAATATCTTCAAAATCTTACTGTGGTGCAACTTCATGGCATACTAACTGCATATGAAATGAGAAGAGGAGGACCATCTGAAGTCAAAGAAACCGTCTTTAGAGCTTCTACAAAAGGGAAGGAAGTAAAAGAGACAGAAGGATCAGGGTATATCTCAGAAGAAGATGAGGTAAATTTTGTAAAGAAACTCCAACTTGGTACAGGGTGGTTCAGAGGTAAGCTTCCTTTCAAATGTTTTTTCTTGTGGAAGAGTTGGTCATTATGCTGCTAAGTGTCCTCACAAAGAAACACATGAAAAAGGAAAGGATGTAGCAAGAAGGAATAAGAATCGGTTTAGCACTAGAAAAAGTTACTATACTCATGAAGACAGTGATGGGTTATCAGACAGTGAGGAAGAATGTGAACAAGATCTTAGACTTCTCATGGCATTTGAAAAGGAGTCTAGAGAAGAAAAGGATAATTTTATGGATGCTTTAGAGGACAATGATTTTTTTGATGAAATCAATCAACTCAAAATATGCTTAGAAGAAATTAAAATAACCATAGAGACTCTGAAAAACCAGCTTCAAGAAAAGGAGAAACATAATGAGAAGTTAGAATGAGAAATAGTAAGTCTAAGAAAATAAATTGAGAAAGTAAAGACTTTGAATCTTAGATTTGCTAAAGGATCTGAAACCTTAGATGAGATTATCAAGATACAACATTCACCTCTTCTAAAGACAGGTCTTGGATATATCGGAGAATCTTCTCAGACTTCAGCAACAAATTATCTAAAAGCAGCTACAGCCAGTACACAACATTTTGCCCCTCAGCAAGAGAGTAAGGAATCGCTACAGATAAGGCATGACCATCTCAATTCAAAGAACACTAACAAGAGTACCTTTAAAAGAAACACCAATCAACAGGTAAATTCAAGTAGAAGATTTCATGATCACAGAAATTTCTTCTTCAATGGACAATGTTTCTCATGTCACAATTTTGTTCATAAAGTTGTTCAATGTGTTGCACATAAAACCATCATGACAAGAGAAGCAAGAAAGAAAAGGATTGATATTGGAACAAAGAAGAATACATATAACAACTTTTCTCCTCTTCAAAATGAAGTTGAATGTGCTTATTGCAATAACTTTGGTCATGAAGAATCTGAATGCAAGAGAAAAGTTCACCCAAAAGAGCATTTTCCTTCAAACTCCAAAGTGTGGAAAAGAAGGAATTACAGGTTGAAAATTGTGGCATAGCTTTATTTGCAGAAGGTGAATAAAATCAATGGTACATTGATAGTGGATGCTCAAAACACATGACAGGTGACAAAGATAAACTTCTTGCATATAGTGCTCTAGAAAAGGAAAAGAATGTTACATTTGGAAATGATACTCCTGCTGTCATTAAGGGAAAAGGGTCTGTTTTTCTAAAAGAAAAAGTGAAAGCTAATAATGTCATGTATGTGGATGGATTAAAGCATAACCTGTTAAGTGTAAGTCAGATGTGTGATCAAGGAACTGAAGTTGTCTTTAGTTCAAAACAATGTGTGGTGTGTGATCTTGATACAGGTAAAACAATTATAAAAGGAAACAGAACTCCAAGCAACCTGTATGCATTGAAGAACTGCAAAGAACAATGTCACTTGAGCAAATATTCAAAAAAATGGCTATGGCATAGAAGTTTGGGCACTAGAAAATTTGGCGGAAATTCCGACGGCCAATTCATCGCTATTCCGACACATAGTCATCGCAAGAGCGACAGTTAGAGGGCGGAAAAACCGTGGTTTGTCCTGCCGTCGCAGTTCCGACGAACGCAAAAAGTGTCGCACTATCGACACCTCTTCCGTCGCTTCCGAACACGCGTCACTCTTCCGATGTCTCACAAACCATCGCGCCTCCGACGTTTGTAAGCTGTCGCACTTCCGATGAAATGTGGTTCGACGTTTGTAACGTCGCTCTTCCGACGCCTAAAAGCCGTCGTAATTCCGACCCAACGTGGTCCGAAGTTTTTGACGTCGCTCTTCCGACGTCTGTAATATGTCGCAATGCCGATGATATGTGGTCCGACGTTTGGAACGTCACTCTTCCGACGTTTGTAATCAGTCGCAATTCCGACGATATGTGGTCTGACGTTTGCAACGTCGCTCTTCCGACGTTTGTAATCTGTCGCAATTCCGACGAAATGTGGTCCGACGTTTTCATACTGTCTCTCTTCCGACGTTTCTATGTTGTCACAGTTCTGACGTCTACAAGGCGTCGGAAGACCGACGGAGGGTTCAATTTAAAAAAAAAAAATTAAACTTTAAAAGACGAGAAACGCTGTTTTGAATATATTGTATGAAGTAAAACAGTCCATGAAAGTGAAATAGCAGTATGTAGAATAGTAAAGCAACAGATAGAGTACCGACGTCCATTGTTCCAAATAAAAATTAAAGTACCCAAAACCCTGCAACAGAGAAAAACGAATATGTCCAAAATATAAAAAGACCACCAGACCATATCAATAAACCAGCAACATAGACCAGCATCGCTAGTTTTGAAAGCAGAGTGATAAACATTAATCATTTTTTTTTTCACAAGAGAAAAAACGTTGTTTTGAATATATTATATGAAGTAAAACAGTCCATGAAAGTGAAATAGCAGTATGTAGAATAGGAAAGCAACAGATAGAGTACCGACGTCCATTGTTCCAAATACAAATTAAAGTACCCAAAACCCTGCAACAGAGAAAAACAAATATGTCCAAAATATAAAAAGACCATCAGACCATATCAATAAACCAGCAACATAGACCAGCATCGCTAGTTTTGAAGGCAGAGTGATAAACATTAATCATTTTTTTTTCACAAGAAAAAACGTTGTTTTGAATATATTATATGAAGTAAAACAGTCCATGAAGTCATTACATTTTCACATCTGAAGATTGGAACCCAAATATCCATCCAGAAATGTGGAAGTCCCACCCCAGACAGTGATAGAAAAATACCCTATGTCACATACAGGGACTTGATATAAAACCCAGTAACGGTCCACATGGAGATTATCGACAATCCGAGAAAGCATCCAAATATGCCCGAGGCATCTATAAGAAAGTGAAATAGCAGTATGTAGAATAGTAAAGCAACAGATAGAGTACCGACGTCCATTGTTCCAAATACAAATTAAAGTACCCAAAATACTTGAACAGAGAAAAACGCTAATCATGTGAGGAGTGTGATATGTCCAAAATAAAAAAATACCATCAGACCATATCAATAAACCAGCAACATAGACCAGCATCGCTAGTTTTGAAGGCAGAGTGATAAACATTAATCATTTTTTTTTCACAAGAGAAAAAATGCTGTTTTGAATATATTATATGAAGTAAAATAGTCCATGAAGTTATTACATTTTCACATCCGAAGATTGGAACCCAAATATCCATCCAGAAAAGTGGAAGTCCCACCCCAGACAGTGATAGAAAAATACCCCATGTCACATACAGGGACTTGATATAAAACCCAGTAACGGTCCACAGGGAGATTATCGACAATCTGAGAAAGCATCCAAATATGCCCGAGGCATCTATAAGAAAGTGAAATAGCAGTATGTAGAATAGTAAAGCAACAGATAGAGTACCGACGTTCATTGTTCCAAATACAAACTAAAGTACCCAAAATCCTGCAACAGAGAAAAACGCTAATCATGTGAGGAGTGTGATATGTCCAAAATATAAAAAGACCATCAGACCATATCAATAAACCAGCAACATAGACCAACATCGCTAGTTTTGAAGGCAGAATGATAAACATTAATCATTTTTTTTTCAGAAGAGAAAAAACGCTATTTTGAAGATATTATATGAAGTAAAACAGTCCATGAAGGCATTACATTTTCACATCTGAAGATTGGAACCCGAATATCCATCCAGAAAAGTGGAAGTCCCACCCCAGACAATGATAGAAAAATACCCCATGTCACATACAGGGACATGATATAAAATCCAGTAACGGTCCACATGGAGATTATCGACAATCTGAGAAATCATTCAAATATGCCCGAGGCATCTATAAGAAAGTGAAATAGTAGTATGTAGAACAGTAAAGAAACAGATAGAGCCGACGTTCATTGTTCCAAATACAAATTAAAGTACCCAAAATCCTGCAACAGAGAAAAACGCTAATCATGTGAGAAGTGTGATATGTCCAAAATATAAAAAGACCATCAGACCATATCAATAAACCAGCAACATAGACCAGCATCGCTAGTTTTGAAGGAAGAGTGATAAACATTAATCATTTTTTTTTCACAAGAGAAAAAACGCTGTTTTGAATATATTATATGAAGTAAAACAGTCCATGAAGTCATTACATTTTCACATCTGAAGATTGGAACCCAAATATCCATCCAGAAAAGTGGAAGTCCCACCCCAGACAGTGATAGAAAAATACCCCATGTCACATATAGGGACTTGATATAAAACCCGGTAACGGTCCACATGGAGATTATCGACAATCTGAGAAAGCATCCAAATATGCCCGAGGCATCTATAAGAAAGTGAAATAGCAGTATGTAGAATAGTAAAGCAATAGATAGAGTACGTACCGACGTCCATTGTTCCAAATACAAATTAAAGTACCTAAAATCCTTGAACAGAGAAAAACGCTAATCATGTGAGGAGTGTGATATGTCCAAAATATAAAAAGACCATCAGACCATATCAATAAACCAGCAACATAGACCGACATCGCTAGTTTTGAAGGCAGAGTGATAAACTTTAATCATTTTTTTTTCACAAGAGAAAAAACGTTGTTTTGAATATATTATATGAAGTAAAACAGTCCATGAAGTCATTACATTTTCACATCTGAAGATTGGAACCCAAATATCCATCCTGAAAAGTGGAAGTCCCACCCCAGACAGTGATAGAAAAATACCCCATGTCACATACAGGGACTTGATATAAAACCCAGTAACGGTCCACATGGAGATTATCGACAATCTGAAAAAGCATCCAAATATGCCCGAGGCATCTATAAGAAAGTGAAATAGCAGTATGTAGAATAGTAAAGCAACAGATAGAGTACCGACGTCCATTGTTCCAAGTACAAATTAAAGTACCCAAAATCCTTGAACAGAGAAAAACGCTAATCATGTGAGGAGTGTGATATGTCCAAAATATAAAAAGACCATCAGACCATATCAATAAACTAGCAACATAGACTAGCATCGCTAGTTTTGAAGGCAAAATGATAAACATTAATCATTTTTTTTTCGGAAGAGAAAAAACGCTATTTTGAATATATTATATGAAGTAAAACAGTCCATGAAGTCATTACATTTTCACATCTGAAGATTGGAACCCAAATATCCATCCAGAAAAGTGGAAGTCCCACCGCAGACAATGATAGAAAAATACCCCATGTCACATACAGGGACATGATATAAAATCCAGTAACGGTCCACATGGAGATTATCGACAATCTGAGAAAGCATTCAAATATGCCCGAGGCATCTATAAGAAAGTGAAATAGTAGTATGTAGAAGAGTAAAGCAACAGATAGAGTACCGATGTCCATTGTTCCAAATACAAATTAAAGTACCCAAAATCCTTGAACAGATCAAGAAAAACGCTAATCATGTGAGAATTCTAAGTAAAGTTAATCTGTTAACATTCCGAATAAAATTACATCGAAGTCAAAAACATTGCCTGGCCATACTCATGGCAAATTTGTCATCAAAAAATCAAAAAATTAAGAAGACTGCCCTCATACGGGGAAACTAGTCTTGAACATTTAATTTACAGAATTCAAAAATATTACAAAGGTCCAGCACAGTAAAATAAACTAAAAGCAGCCCAATTAAGTGGGCCTGCTAAGCAAGAAAAACAAATTAACCAAACTACTCCTCCGGTGGTTCCTCCACGATTCGGCACCATCCTTCGGAATGTCTAGGATCGCTAGGTGCTACCTCCACATGCATGCCACGGCTCCCCTCCTTAAGGCCCGAATGCTGGCCGGCTTTTTCCGAGCTTAGACCCGCTGGACGGGTGCATTCTTCCTCCGTTTGGGCCTCCTCGCGGAAGACCATAGTGACTAAAGCCGTGATTCACGGGCGGTTGAGAGAGCAATTAAAGGAAAATTGCGCAGTGCGCGTCGTGGGAGAAGGTGAACTAGCGGTGGGGAAGCCAAGAGCAGGGGAATCCATATGGTGGCCAGATCCTACAAGCCGACCCCGCCCACTCCTAGTATTTGGATATCGACCTAAGTAATAATCATTGGACTGGCCGGAAGTCGACTCTGTTGAGGGGCTGGAGGGAGCGCGCCGGGGTTGACCTATAGTGCTCCCCCTGCGGCAACGCATCCTATGATGCACGTGAGGCATGGGTGCAATCTCAGGCGCAGTGGGCACAAGAGGAGATGAAGAAGCAGAATTCCAATTAACAGAGGAAGACAGACAGAGACAGAACCAAGAGAAATGCAAATATGCAGCAAGGTCTAGGTAGAAGTTCAGCTAGCCACTTCTCCTTATCGTCACAGTTAGAAGGCAGTGTAATCCAGCAACCGGCTTGTCTGAAAAACCATGGCTAAATGCCATTTTTTCGACCCGTCTGCAATGCAATCAAAGGACGCCCATTATAATTAATCTCTGATCATTAATAATGAGAGCCGAAGGCCAGATCAAATTGGAGCGTGCAGAATCGCTAAGAGGAGTGGAGGTCCGATCTTGAACAGTGTTAAAAATTAATTAATGCGGATTTGATGTGAAAACTTAATTGAACAACGTTAAATGTTAATGCGATTGATATGAAATCGCCATATCCATGTCCCATCACCTTAAACGCCATCGAATGCACCCGCAGCCGGGAGCAGGGCAAGTTTTTATTGAGGACACGTGGCAGAAATTGATTGGAGCGGATCTTTGTTTGGGCCGCTCGCGCAGTGGAAATCCGGACCCGTAAAATATTAGGGGGAATTTGATAAGAAATTCGCGTCACAAAATTGGCCGACGTCAGCAGGCTATTTTGGAACGCGAATTTGGTTTGAATTATGGTTTATCGCCGTTTGAAGTTCGGCGGGCTCGACTCAAGAACAATTTTGTTTGATCCCATCTTATAAAATTTGTGTTGGTTTTCTTTGATAATACACATATTTATAATAAATCATGGGAATACCACACTAAACATGTGGAAAAGTTATATAAATAGTTATTGAGAACAATCATTTTTATGTAAAAATATCCAAGGCGAGGTCTGTGTAGAGAACCGGGGTCGTGAAAACTGTTCAAATATAAAAATCCCGCTTAATAAAGAGACAAAATTGTTGTGCTTTCAGAACCTGACCCGAGGATTGGACATGATTTAACAAACAAAAGGATAGCGGAACCAGACTTGCACCCGTGGTCAAGCCCTCTACCAAAACCACGAGCGGAATCACAAAAGCGGGCTGCCCATATCGCACCGCTTTTACGGAGTAGGCGGTATTTCCTATTCACGAGCGATTCCATAGGGAATGCGACACGTGGCGAAGTGACCCCCAGAAAACCACCGTTTAACCCATGCCATCGCACGTTAAAGCCCAACGTTGGAAGCCGAGCGAAATTGCCAAGAGTCGTTGATTTGGAGAAGGGCCATCGGACGGTGGTCGCACATTGAACTTGCCCGGAGGTTAACTAATGTGTGCGGAGGATAGCTAGGTATGATACGAGTGTTTGATTGGTTATTGATATATATAGGTGGGGCTGGAGTATAATGAAATTGTTTAATTAAACGATTGGCGGATAATTAGCATAAGTCTGGAGCGTGATTGTTGTAAGGCTGGGTGGTGAAATATAGAGCCGAAAGTTCATTACAAGCTATTTATTTAAAAAGAAACGTGGAGTATAAATAAAAAGTGTTGAAAGTTAAACATTGGTTATAAGGCTTGGAGATAATATAAAGTCGGGAATATAAATTAAAGTCCAACCATTGTGGATAGTATTTATTTATCAAATTCTATGAATTTGATAAATAAACCCGAAGAAAGAAGAAGTCAATTAAGACTCACGCTGGAGGAAAAGAACGGGGTAAACCAAGGGAAAATGCTGACAGAGCGATTGTAGACACACCAGCTCTCCTTGGGAGTCCAATTTCAGTTTTGTTGCGTCACACGATGATCTCTCTTCTCTGGCATTTACTTGTATTGAAGATCACTATTCTAGGAATAAGGAGTTATTTTCTCCCAAAATAACCCTAGCCAAACATTGACAATGCATCAAGGATATCTTTCTATGCTTCATAAGCACATTTGTTCTACTTCTAAATCATGTCTTGGAAGTGGTTGTTGTGCTGGAAATTATTCACCAGTTGGTTTCATACCAAAGTATTTTTCACATTTTCGGCATCCAATACATGAAAAAGATAATGGTTTAAAACAACATAAATATTTGAAATTTTGCAAGAATTGTCTGGCACACTTTGAATATGAATTTTGAAGTCAAGTGCATGATCTTGTATAGGATCAAGTGTCATTTTGAATACCAAATGTTTCACAAGAAACTTCTCAACATGCTACCCTGCAGTAAGGATTAAATGACAATATTGCATCAACTATTTCCATAATAAAAGTGCACCTCGACCATAAGACTAAACAACTACAAATGTTGTAGATCTAACAAGACCACACAATCAAATGTATTCCACAAGGCCAATACTGTATGAAAAATGAAAAGGAGTTTGCAACCAAAAATACCTTAGGCAACTAATTCGATTAGATACACCAAACCATCAACAAAAAGGAAAACCAACCTACTCAAAAGGCAAGCGTTTACCTCCTTTGACAAAATTTTGAGTTCCGAAACAAGGGCCTTTATTGTCTTGTCAATGCCCCTAGTAATTTGAATGGGGTTTGCACCTGCTGCAACAACCTAAACAAAAAGGTTTCATTTCAAATTATTTTCCATAAATTTAAGATACAACCATTGTCAGTTTTGTATTTCCTAACAAGCTCATAAATTTTGACAAAAGAACCAAAATTTTTTAATACATGATAGCAATTTTTTCACTCAAAAACTATCTTAGACTCAATAAGCCCAACCCAAAACTAAAAAACCAAACACCATAAGACCCTAAAAAAATGAATAGATGATCTTAATCCAGTACTATCGACAAAAAGCTACCTTTACACCCTCACTTATTAAACCCTGTGCTGTTGAATTTTAACTTCAACTGCTATAGCAGAATGTTAGGATTCTGGACACCACATATCTCCACAATGGTATGATATTGTCCACTTTGGGCCTAAGCCCTCATGGCTTTGCTTTTGGGCTTTACCCCAAAAGGCCTCATACCTATGGAGATAATTGTCCATCCTTATATACCCATGATTCTCCCCACTTCTAGTCAATGTGGGACTTTGGTCGTATAACCAAAAATCCTCCCCTCGAACAAAGGACCATCGAGCCTCCCCTCAAACGATTATCCATCCGTCCACTCTCTACCAACCAGGATTCTCCGTTCCAATGCGTTGGAAGCACATGCCTTACATGGAGCACCACCTGCCTCGAGAGCTTGCTCTATCCCAGGTCAACTCCTCTTCACCGTGTTGGGACCAGGACACGTCCATGAAGAATCCAGAGCATAACACCTGTCTAACCGAGCTCATCCACGGATCCCATCATGATATTACCGGGGTCCACCACCTTCGTTCGACATTCGAGGATTCATCCACTTCGCTAACTTCGGGGCATGGATTTGATACCACTTGTTAGGATTTTGGACACCACATATCTCCACAATGGTATGATATTGTCCACTTTGGGCCTAAGCCCTCATGGCTTTGCTTTTGGGCTTTACCCCAAAAGGCCTCATACCAATGGAGATAATTGTCCATCCTTATATACCCATGATCCTCCCCACTTCTAGTCAATGTGGGACTTTGGTCGTATACCCACCAATACCAGTTGTTAGGCATTTACTGCAACAATAAAATAATTTACCGAGAGAATAATTAAACATGAAAAGAACTAGCAACAAATCATGGACATAAACACAATTGTTTTTCCGAGAAAACCCCAAATCCAGGGAAAAACCCAACCAATGAAATTTCATTAAACATTGGCCAAAACCCTGGCCAATCCGGCCAAGTGAGCCTTCACCGCTCACCTCCAAGCCTGCATTACAATGAAGTCTTCCCAGCCTTTTTTATAGGCTCCATTACATGCAATACCATGGGTCAAAACCATGGGTGCACAAAACCATGTGCCCCAAAACCACTACTATTTAACCTAGTCAACATTGAATCTACCCGAGTCATGTTTACCTAACACAGAAGGACGGATGCAGCAGCAACATTTTTTTGGAGGTTGCTTGCATGCCATCCAGAAATTTAATTCAGCATTTAAAATTCCTGCAAGTTTTTTTTGTAGACGGCCACAGCCATATTTCTGTACAGGATTGTATTTAAACACAACAGCCAGCATTAACGCAATTCACCAACTAGAAATTAAACAAACAGAAATTTACCCGACAGTTTTGTAAATTCAAAAGGAGGACACATGGAGCATTAATATTGGATCGCATGAAATTGAAGGGAATCTGAAAATCTGAAAACCAGACCCGAATTTTTTATAGGGCACATTGGATTGAGAATTCGAGTTAAAATTAGGCAGACGTCAACATCCCATTTTGGAACACGAATTTGGTTTGAAATTCAATCTATTCAGACTTTTGAAGTCCGACGGAAAGGGTTCTTTAATGTTTTGATAGTTTAATATATACATATGTTTTAAACATATTTTATATATATATCATATGCGAAATGAAAGGTGGGCCATGGAATTTAGTTTTAATTTTATTTTTTTTAAAAGAGGGTTTATTATAATATGTTTTATATGTTACGGCATATAAAAATAAAAAGGTCGAAAAAGCTTGGTAGTTTTTTTTATAGATAGTACGTAAATTTTTTATTACACAGCAGTGTGTAAAAAGTGAAAGACTGAGTGTAACTTTTTAAGTGTGTATGCACAGCAGTGTGAAAGTGAAAAACACAGCAGAGTGTTTTAGAGACAGAGTATGTTTGTTTTGAATAGACAGTGAGTTGGTTTTATGCACTACATTTTGTAGCAGTCATAATTTTGTAATCCCTCTCAGTGAGGAAGAAGTGTAATAGTTTTTTTTGAGTTATTGAAGGGAATAGAAGTTTTTTTTCAAAGTATTGAAACTCTGTCTCCTGTCAAAGAATTTTTTATTTTCTTTGTGTTAGAGGAAGTGAGATTTATTCTCCATTCATTGTTTTGGAATTTTTCAATATTCCAACATGTGAAAGAACAACAAATGTTGTGGTTCCATCCCCAGCTAAATCATTTGTCTTTGCCGCAGCTTGCCTTACCAACTTGGCCCCAATATTTTCAACTGGGTCCTCTAATTCAACCAATAAAAAGGCCAAAACCATAGCATTGAGATACATTTCATTACACTGTCAATAACAATAAAATTTGACTCATCCATAACCCTTTCCTTTTATTGTTGTGAAAATATTTATGCATTACTCTAATGTGGCTAGTCCATAGGCCAATTTGACCACTGGGTAACAAATATGTTTCCTTTCACCTTTGAGTTTTCAAATTATGCCTACCAAATCTAAGACATTTAAGAGGGGGAACTAATACAATGTTAAAAAGAAAACCAGAGCACACATCTACAAATTACCTCCTTAGCTACTATCACACCATCATTAACTATTTTCGGAGAACCATGCTTGCTCTCCAAGACAACATTTTTCCCCTCGCCCCAAGGGTGACTCCAACAAGATCAGCAAGTTTGTTCACACCGCCTGCAAGAAAAATTGACAATGCTTTTAGTAAGTGTGCAATTGAATGCCAGACCATATGCCAAAACAACCCTCCATGAAAAATTAAAATAACACATTAAAATCGAATATAAGTGGACAAGGAAAGATCCACCGCAGTGAAGTTTCACGTGCAGGTGACCTTCCTTTAAACATAATTTTTTCTCTGACCTGCAATTTTTTTGTCACTGAGCCATCCTTGTTGAAGTACAACTCCTTTTCCATAGCTCTTGTATTAACTACCTTCTCTCTGTCGCATAATCTCAGAGTCCCTCTTCTGCTTCAGCGATTAAAGGAAATGGGTGAAAAAACTGAAAGAGAAGACAATTGTCTGCCATAATTATCAAACATTGCACCCAACTTCTTCCCCTTTCCATTGTTACCCAATGAGGTAGATGTGGCAATTATTGTCATACTGAACAAAGCAGAGGCCATCTTCTCTTATGCTGAATATAGAATTACAAGATCTTCATATAAGTATGAACCTTAAAAAACATGACTCCCATTGCTAAAAACCACTTTTAAGTTGTAACAGGAAAACTAAACAACTATCGCAACTTTTGGCAACTTCTGGAGCATTAAGAGAGAAACAACCAAAGATAAATACAACCACAATCCTCATTTTAATGAGACCGGACTATATATTTGCATTAATATAATAGAAAGAAATCACGACTATATTAAGGCCACCACAAAACAATCTTTAACCAGTGTCTCTCGCAGCCTTCAGGTTGCCATGCTAGAGGTTGCATATTTTTAATTTAAATTCTTGACCTTTCGTGCCCATCTATGAATGCATCCAATGGGATATCTACATCAAATGCTCCTTTATATCCCCAAAAACAAATTCCCTACTACAAGAGCACCGGTATTGATGGATCACCCCACACCATCCCACCCACTAGAAACGGTGAAAAAGGAAACCCGAGAAACCTTCTGAAATATCTCAAGATGACTATATGGGTGGTTCTTATGAATCAACCAACCATTCAGAACATGCTCATCAATCCAAACCATAAGCATTATGTGACAATATTCAAGCAGGCACTGAATCAGATTTCTGAAGCTATGTTAGAGAAACCCTAAACTCTCACTGAAAATAGGTGAAATGTGGCACCACTCAGAGATTGACATGTGCCAATTGGTACAAGTGGTAGAAAATTGGCATGCTCAAACAACGAGGTGATGCGGGAATGACATGAGGGATAAAATATCAGAAAAGCCCCAAATCTGGAGAACTAAAGCTCATCACCAACTTGAGATTGACAACTTTACATGATGTAACCTATGAAATCGTAAATGGAGAAATCATAGTAACAATAAAGTAACCTATGTAACAATAAAGTCGGATTCATCATGGGAGTGGTAATGGGAGAAATCATAGTGAACAACAGGAAACATGCATAGTTGCTTACAATCAAATAGATGAAAAAACACATACAAAAAACCTAGATAATAATCGTGAACAAGCTTAATATTGAATTATGAACTGTAAAGAAACTTACAAAATGTGACATTACGAACCTGGTCAAGCGCACAAGCAAAAATATCCTGGACATGACCCTGGTTGACAAGTTGTATTGCTCATGATGCAAGAGGATTTGTACCTGCACTGCCAAGTCAATCAAAATCCATCATTATCTATACAATAAATACATGTAATTGATGTAGTATTTTTTACTCTAAGATGCATTCTTATGATAATGTTAGAACATATGTTGAAAATTTCAAAACATACCTGAATAAGCTCCTCTTCATTTTAAGAACAATTTATTGGAGTCGCATGAACTTGGAACAAGCCTCCCACGATCTGAAAGAGTAGCAACTAAGTCAACAGTGACTTTTTTGTTGCTACGTTGGATCAAGGGAGGTTTGCTCCAAGATTAAATCGCTCCAATAAATTATTCTCTACTAAACAGGGCCAACCACGTGAAGGTGGAAGCTCTTATGGCCCCTCCCCCCCCTCACATCACTCTCAATTCCCCAATACCCAATCTATATTTCAATTTTTACTTTCATGAGCATAAAAAAAAATATTCAATAACTAATAAAAAAACAATTCAACAAAAAGTACGCAAGGAAACATTGCAATTAATGCTTGACATAAAAATAGTATGATAAATGAGTTTTTTATATAACGCAAAAAATGTTCCAAGTATGTTAACGTTTGTCTTATAATGATACAATATTTTACATTGTCAAATTTTATTTTTCTTCTTCCTATTTTTAAAGCTCCTAATTACATCATCAATATCATCGTGCTCTGCTCCTGTTTCGTGCCTTTCCACCTGCACTGCTGACCTAGTTGCGTATTCACGATGTCTGCGCTCATCCAGTGACGGGGCATCGCCTACAAAAACAGATAATATTAAATTTTAATTGTCAGTTTTTAAATATCATTGAACTAGTTCAGTAATATTAATAAAAAAAATTGCAATGAGATTATTTACCTGGTGCACCAGTTGTCGCCGCTGACCTAGTTGCGTTGTCATGATGTCTGGTCTCATCCAGTGATGGGGCATCGCCTACAAAAACAGATAATATTAAATTTTAATTGTCAGTTTTTAAATATCATTGAACTAGTTCGGTAATATTAATAAAAAAAATTGCAATGGGATTATTTACCTGGTGCACCAGTTGTCGCCGCTGACCTAGTTTCGTTGTCACGATGTCTGGTCTCATCCAGTGACGGGGCATCGCCTACAAAAACAGATAATATTAAATTTTAATTATCAGTTTTTAAATATCATTGAACTAGTTCGGTAATATTAATAAAAAAAATTGCAATGAGATTATTTACCTGGTGCACCGGTTGTCATCGTTGGGACTGTTTCCCTGTCTTCCTCTCTGGTGGTAAGATCCTCAAGGGAAACATTCTCTATCATTTAAACAAAAAACGTTATAAGGACAACCATCAAGGTATAATTAGAAAAAATTATAAGTGGAAATTAATTATCGTCACGGCCCTCACTGATAGCAGCATTGTCGGCCTGGTCCCCACTACAATGATTAGGTTGCACGAGAGGATCATCTACATCTGGCTCTAAAACTGGGTTATTTGCCTCGTCAGTAGTGCTGCTCCCCTTATTTAAACAAAGTTGTTAGACATTAAATTTATGGACGAAAAAAAATTATTGAAAGGTTAATGTTTTACCTTATCAGGCATTCTAGATCTTGGGACCTGCCCCAAGCTTCTGCGACGTTCAACTACAGCTTGATAGCCAAAATGGAAAGCGATATTTTTATCTTCCTCTGTAGTTTCTGTTCCGAAGTAATCACCCTACATTACATATGATTGTGTATTTTTAATCATATCTGATAGGATTACAAAAACGTTGGAAGGCGATACAATTAATTATAAGATGTTTAGCTGCTTAATTACAATTCTTGCAGCTAATTTCAAGTAGCCACCCTGGCCGAGCTTGTGATGGCCCTTTTTCTCAATCCTAGCTTTGGTTGCCTTTGAGGTGTTAGGCAACCTAGCATCAAAATATTGAAGTCGGATATGACGTAGCACACTTTTATTTTAGACATAAAGAAAATTAAAGCTATTGAATTAAAGTTGTAATTTACCTTGCAGGTCCAGTTGGCATTTTTCCTTCTTTCTTTGCCCTTTTCTCTTTTCCGTCATGGATGAGTGCTCTCCACTCACTCTCTGAAACTGCGAGAGGACACTCATATCTAGGGTTAAATTGCAATTGCGTCCTATAGGTGTCCCTGGTATATTTCAAATATTTTCCGGCTACCTGAGCCACCGCTTTTCTGTCAAATGTGCTGACCCCAAAAAGGGCTTCTAGATAATCTAGAAGTTCTTTTTTCAGGTTGGAATTCTGGGAATTCCACCCTGTACATATGGTTGGGCCAAAAATTACCAACGCATGGCTCTCTAGAATCCTGTAGAACTCATTGTTTCCTACACAGAATAAAACCCAAAAAAGAAGAAGATATTATCATTAATTTAAAAATAAAAATCATGACAAATATGTTTTAGATAAAGTACATGAAAGAGTTAAAATATTAAAATTTACCTGGGAGTTGTACATGCTTTATAGGGACACCCTCATCGTTCACCAACAATGTTCCATTAATGGTCCCTATGGAGCTGACACATGTAGCTCCAGGAAACGCAATAATGTAGTTGGTCATATCAGCCTCATCATTGCCAACACGTTTAGCGGTTGGCTGGGTGTCTGCTTGGGCAGGGTGTATTTCTTGGCTAGCACCTAAAGGAGTAGAAGGTGTATGAGAGGGTTGTTGGGCAATCTCTTGCCCTTGTGTCCCACTACCACCAACACCGGGTTCAACAAATGCCAGAAAACGCTACATACAAAAGAAATTTTTGTTAGTTTAGTCAATGTAAAAATTAAAAATCAAACTATCACAATTCATCTCATGCAGAACAAAAAAAATATCCTTTTGAATTTTTATTATTACTTGATATCTTTCTAGCTGCCTCATAAGATGTTGTATCCTCTCTTCTGTTTCAGGTGTTTGAGGCGCGTCTATCAAAGTATTAAATTCAGACCTTGCATCTCGTGCCTTTTTTTGCAACAAGAACACTAGAGATAGGGATGAAGAAAGCTCTTCCTCAAAGAGGGAATCATCAGGCGTACCATGGCTAGGTGTCTGCATATTTGAACAAAATTAATATTATTTCAATTATGTAAATAACTAAAATACCTGAAGATAGAGCAATGATGGCACTTTACATGTTCTTTCGCTGGCCTCTTTCCGCGATCATCTCGTCTCGGGGTTGTTCCTGCACTGCTCTGATCAGTCTGCCACATTGCAATAAAATTATAAATGTAAAAACTTGAAAACAATATCTAACTTGAAAACAAAAAATGAAAACTGAAATAATTTCTAATAAGACACCGAAAGACAGAGTTAGAGTTTCAAATATGCCTTGCATTGACTTCAGTCCTGGAAACATGTCATTGCACATTAAGGCACCCAAACATTCAATCCACGAATGATATATTTAAGTAGGCTTCTCCTATTCTGGGAAAACACCATACCTATAATGCATTCACTTGCATGTATAAAGGGAAAGGAAAACATGTTTTCATACAACGGTGACAAAGGCATCTTCACTTTTTATTTATGTTGTTCACCCACACCACTCTCGTGTTTTCACTAATCCTGTTTTGTCATTTTTGGATTCAAATTAAGTTAAGGCCTTAAGTATTTTTTGACCTTTCGGTGTAGTTTTTATAAGTGGCTTGTATGGATTTTCCATTAATTCTGCACTTTTTCTCTTCATGCGCATGTTTCCTTGGAAATCAAATGCATGATTTAGTCCCATACATTTAACAAGTTGTTGGATAAACTCCATAGGAAATATCATGTTTCCTATTCAATCAAAATTTATCTCAGCTAGGGTAGGTAGGAAGGTTTTCCCTTTGTATTAATAGGGCACTTCTAGCTTGCATTTTTATTATATCTTTCAAATTTAGTGTCGTTTCAATTAGGGCATGAATTTTTGCAACTTTCAAGGTGAGAATGAACAAAGACAAAATTTTGTGATGGATGACTGTATATGACTCCATGGCCAGAGGAAAAGGCACTAATCTACTTCTTCAAATATCTATAGTTCTCATTCACCTCATACGGAGATGGTCACTGATTTTGAGCCAAATGTTGCAGCAAAAAGTTCCCCCCCTCCATAATTTGATATTCAATGGAAATTTCTTAAATTGATGATGGGGCAAGATTATGGAACATTGGCACATAAATATGTAATGGAATTCCAAGATCATGATATATGTTTGCATATGTTTATGGCAATGTTCCACCAAGTCCCCTGGAGGTGGGAGCGAGGGGACGAGGGAGCGCGGGAGCGACCTATGCAAAAGCTCCCTACCAATTTTCAGGAAACGTGGGGGGACGTCGGGGTCATAAAAATTATAAAATTTGATATTTAAAATGTAACTATATTTTTGCAAGGAATGTATATACAGTCATCATACACTTGCATCATGAAAGATAAATCATAAATGATAAAATTACAAATCGATGAATGTTGAATCATATAATTGAAACAAATTTAAAAGTTAAAAGTTAAAACATACATCATACAATCATGCATGTAAGTTTGTAAGTTTGTAACTATATAATCATTAATGTAACTACTAACAATGTACAATGAAAATAAAGTTTAAGATATCATATGACATATTATATCAAGATTCAAAATAGAGTTTAAACTGAAGTTTACAACTCAAGTCTGAAACATAAAACTTAAACGCAAATAAGTTATGTCTGAAACATAAAACATAAAACATAACATATGAATATCAAATGATATCGTCATAATGATAAATGAGCATAAATGCTCAAGTTAATGCCCCACTAGTCTCTGCATCCAACTTCTGCACGAATATATCAAGATCAACCATGTCACCATCTGAATCAGAATCACTTGGATTCTCAAATATGCTAAGTGGCACATCAACTTTTAACACGAAACCATAAACTAAAAGGGGCGGTGAGGGGACGTGAGGGGGCGTGAAGGGGGGTGTGAGGGGGCGTGAAAGGGGGTGTGCGGGGGTGTGAGGGGGCGTGAAAGGGGGTGTGCGGGGGTGTGAGGGGGCATGAGGGAAACATCCCCTAAAAGTCCCCAAGACCCCGGAGCGCGAGGGGGCGAGGAATCTAGACCCCTAGGGTGGGGGGCCAGACCCCATGTAACACTGGTTTATGGAGGTGGTGGAGCAAAAAAGAGCTCAAATAGAGCTGAAATTTTTCACATAAAAAGGACTGTGGGCTTGACTAATGGTTCCATTTAAAAAATGATATCTAGACAAAGAATAAGTGTAGCATGCAAACATGCATTGAAAATCCATCTAGGTTTGCATTCTATTACTTATGATGGATTCAAATTTGGGTTTCAAAATGCCAGGTTATGGCATGATTTTGTCGAGAAACCCTTAGTTGGATTCTCATGTTGGTTTAATTTATATTTTAACTTTGTTTTGCAATCTTTGGGTGATAGTAACTCATGAACTAGGTTACCAATGTGTAACAATCATATTTCAAGAATAAAGTTGTGATTTTTTTTTATATTATTATTATCTATTAGCTACGAGTATTGACACATAATGCCTGGAATTTTGACATCTTGATAGCATGGATAATTTCGAAAATGTTTCTAGTAATGTTAACATAATAACTATCATTACGTGTCTTCACTTTTGTCACCATAATAGACCTGTGATATGGACTCATCACACAACTTCATATGCTATGTCCCAACAAGTTCAAACTGGCTAAACCTACCTCATAGTGTGGTTATTAAGGAAAAGTTGCTTGGTATATAACTCGATAGCATAGACCGCGTTGCAGTTCTAAAAAGAATCCTCAAGTGTCAAAAAAACTTCACGATATGTTCTACTATAAAGCCTTTTGGGATACCTGAAATAATATATGTATCATTGATGACTTTTAAAGTATGACAAGATCCAGAGGGAAAGGAAATCAATGGAAGAGTGATCCACCAATGAGAACCTAGAATTTAGCATTAGATGAGTTAGAGTATAGGAAATTGAAACCCTATAATTTTAATTAGTGATGAAGGACATCACATAGGTAATTATATTTTCATGTAGAATAATCTGTTAATTCAAATTTAAACTACATAATATGAAAGGCATACCATAAATTTTTCCACGTAAGTCCGAACAACCTATAAAAAGGGAAAACCTTCTTTTTCCATGGGAAATAATTTACCTTTCCTTTTTCAAGACAATCTAAATCACAAAAAATATGAACTATACTGCACACATTCTTGGATAATGTGAAAGTGGAAAAGGAATACCCTACACAAGTGATGCACACATGTACATTTGAATGCTAATAGATTTTTGTAGTTGAAATGCAATGCTTGTTTTCATTTAAATGTAGGGTTTTTAAAGCAGGGAGAAATAATGGCTGCCAAATTAATAAGCGTTTCTTTGGGAAAAAATTAAATCTTGTATTGGGTGATGAAGATAATAGAGGGTATTGAATCTTGATTCTCGACATCTAGAGAGAACGATACAGCCTAACACAATCCAATGGAATTGACCAAAAAAACCCAAATAGAGTCAACCCTACTATAAGAGGAAGGGCCTGCAGTAAGAACTTACCATTTTGCAAGAGCTGAGGGCGAACGCTGAGGGCGAATGCTGAGGGAAAATGATGTTCTGCAAGGGCGAGGACGAATGCGGGGTGAATGCGTGCAGAGGGCGAGGGGCGAATCCGAGGTGAATCTTTGTTCTGAGCTCGGGTAAGATGCGAGGGCGAATGCGCATTGCGAAGAGCTCGGGGCGAATGCTTGAGGTGAATGCTGAGGGCGAATGGTGTTCTGCAAGAGCGGAGGGCGAATGCGCGCGTGATATCGGACGTTAATGTAGCACACATGTACATTTGAACACTAATAGATTTTTGTAGTTGAAATGCAATGCTTGTTTTCATTTAAATGTAGGGTTTTTAAAGCAGGGAGAAATAATGGCTGCCAAATTAATAAGCGTTTCTTTGGGAAAAAATTTAAATCTTGTATTGGGTGATGAAGATAATAGAGGGTATTGAATCTTGACTCTTGACATCTACAGAGAACCCTACAGCCTAACACAATCCAATGGAATTGACCAAAAAAACCCAAATAGAGTCAACCCTACTATAGGAGGAAGGGCCTGCAGTAAGAACTTACCATTTTGCAAGAGTTGAGGACGAACGCTGAGGGCGAATGCTAAGGGAAAATGCTGTTCTGCAAGAGCTGAGCGCGAATGCTGAGGGAAAATGTTGTTCTGCAAGAGCGGAGGGCGAATGCGCGCGTGATATCAGACGTTAATGTAGCTATTGCGACGAATACGAAACAATAAAATCATTTTTATGTAGCACGCATATAAGTTTCGAATTTTTATGTAGCGCGCATATAAGTTTCGTATTTTTATGTACCGTGCATATAAGTGTCATTATACCAACGGTGGAAAAGGTGTCGCTATTACGACGGGTGCCTCCAAACGTCGCAATGGCAACACCTAGACATTGTGTCGCAGTTGCGACGTTTGGAGTCATCTCAATAGCGACGCTTTGGGTCATGGTGTCGCAATTGCGACGTCGTCCTCCAAATGTTGCAATTGCGACACGTTTTTAAGTGTCGGTATTGCGACACTTTTCTATAGACATCGGTATAGCGACGGTTTCGGGCGGGTTGGAAAAAATTTGGGAAAATTTCCAACATTTGGTCAAAAGCGTCGGAACCAAGTGTCGGAATTTCCGCCAAATGTAGTAGTGGGTGTGAAATACAACTATTTATGTGCATAATAGGATTCCTCACAGGATATTGGAGGATTTTACTCTCGAGGAGATGTTTACAAGATTGAAACTGGAATGTTATCCATTTTCATAACTTTGGTAGTTTGCTGTAAGTCCATGTTCCCATGAAGAACAAGACTAAGTGGGATCCTTGTCAAAAAGGGGAATATTTGTGGGTTATTGTGAGGTCTCAAAGGCCAACTGAGTCTATATTAAAATTCATAGGATAGTAATAGTCAGCCGGTATGTCATATTGATGAGGCCAATACATTTAGGTGATATCATGAGAAAGAGATATCAGGGGTTGGATATTGGGAGAAAAAGGATCCTAAGGTCAAGTAGG
Organism: Pinus albicaulis; assembly: GCA_034641835.2. Lineage (NCBI taxonomy): Eukaryota > Viridiplantae > Streptophyta > Pinopsida > Pinales > Pinaceae > Pinus > Pinus albicaulis. The sequence continues at coordinate 1,398,537,688 of CM076581.1, read as the reverse complement.
GACTAGCAGCACTTTTAGCAAGTACATGACTTGTAGATCTAGAGGATAAGTGATATTTTCCTTTGAACTCTACTAGGAGAAGGTTGACATGAACTGAATCGACCTTGAGGGATGATAAGGAGAATGTGGAGGCTCCTAGAAGCACTTTCATGTAGACCATACCATTAAGAATATTTTCTAGTTATTTGGGCTTATCAAGCAACATCAATGAGCTTAAGCCTTTCACTTTTGATAGGTTACATATATTTAGGTCTGTAGGGATGCCATGGTGGAGGAGTATAGCTCCATCATGAGAAATGATGTGTGGGAAATGATGAGAAATTCCAAGATGAGAGGGAAATCCTATAGACACTTCTTAATGGAGCTATAACATAAAAAATGCAACTAATGGGAGTGTCGAGAGGTACAACGAGAGGTTCATGACGAGAGGGTTATCTTAGAAACAGGGAGTGGAATACGAGGAGGCACTTTCATCTATTGCCAGATATCCACCCATTAGAACAGTTATGTCCATTTCCTCAAAATTGGGGTGGAGGATACTTGAGATGAATGCAAAGAGTAGGAAAAATATTAGGGGATAATATTCATAGTTATAATAATTTTTTATGCTTTCCTAAAAGAAAAATATTAACCAATTTCCATTTTTTCTAAACATGTTTTTCCCAAATTTTATATTAAAAATTTATTTTACCTTAAAAATTGTCAAAAATTTATAGAAACTATATAAAATCTTCATAAATTTTAATATTTTTACAAAAATGTACATTTTATGATTTACATATTAAGATCTAATAATATTCACCAATATTTCTAAACTTTTAAATAAAAATTTCCATCCTTAAAACTTTCCTTCCTGAAGATTGCTTTCCTCAATAGAAGAATTGAGGAGGAGGTGTATATTGAGCAACCTCGGGGCTTTGACGTGCATGGGAGAAAATATCAAGTATGTAGGTTGAATAATGATCTTTATGGGCTAAAGAAAGATCTGCATATATGATATGTCAGGATGGATGGGTATCTTCTTAGTTTAGGCTTCATTAAGAGCGAGGAAGACTCTAACTTGTACTATCTACTTGTTGAGGGTGAGCCACTCATCTTGGTACTTTATGTCGACAATATCTTCTTGATAGGATTGGAGAAGCTCATAGAAATGTACAAGGAAGATCGTAATTTTGAGTTTGAAATGAAGGACATCAACTTGACACACTAACTTTTGAGATTAGAGGTGTGGAAGTTGCTGAGAGAGGTTTTCCCCTGGCAGGGAAAACATGCAATCAAGATCTTGATGATGTTTAGGATGGAGGATTGTAGACTCATGTCTATACCAATAATTGCTAACAAAATGAAGTTAATTTCTTCTAAATTCAAGTTAGTGGATCCCACATTGTGTAGGAAACTGATAGGTTCGTTGATGTATATTGTCAACACTAGGTTGAAAATATATTTTCTATGAACACACCCAACCAACTCACGTTTGATCCGAGATAGCTTCATTAGGTAGAAATGAAGCATGTGCTAAGGTAATTGTGAGGTACAATATATTTTTTACTAATATACGTCAGAGTTTGTGGAGTAGAGTTGTATGTGTACACACATTTCGATTGGGCTAGGAGTGTTGTGCATAGGAAATCCCCACCTAAATGTTGTTTAAGCTTGGGATTGGTCATGATCTCATGGTACATATGGAATTAGTAGTCAATCGCACTTATTTAAGAATAGGCAGAGTACAAAAGAACATTTATGGTGAATGTTGAGGTAATATGGCTTCACAAAATGCTTGCAGGACTATTTGTTTTGTAGATAAGTCCAATAGTGATTCACTGTGATAATCAAAGTTGCATTAATCTCTATGAGAATCCTGTGTTTCAAGACATGTACAATAATATCGAGATCATTTATCACTTCATCAAAGACACAATCTAGAGAGGTGTTGTGATATTGCAATACATTTTCACAAAGGAGCAACTGGTAGATATTCTCACTAAGCCTGTCGTGAAATGGAAGTTTGTGAAATGTCGAGATAAGTTGGAGGTTGTGGACAATCCCTTCCTTGTTAGAAGTGAGTGTTAAAGATTATAGTAGCTTCAGGAGGTATTATAAATAGGCTTAGTGTATTAGCATGTGGAAGATGATTTATTTCATCTTTAGGTGCTTTCTTGGTGGAGTAATTGATATATGTCTTCTTTCTTAAGTCAAATTTAGGAAAAGTACAATAATTAAAGTCAATTAATTAATGTGAACTATTAAGACATTTTCTAAGGATACATAATTTAATTATTTAAGGGACTTAGAAATGATATCAACCATTGGTCTTCTAAATCTTCTAGAAGGGATATTAGGGTTATGGATTTGAAATATTTTGAAAGTTTGAAAGGCTTACAGTGCTTTCCTTTTCAAAAATTATGTCCAACACATCCCGATATAATCATCAATAAAAGTTGTCATATATTTAATTCCATATGTAGAAGAAACAAGGATCGATCCACAAAAATAAAAATTAATGAGTGAAAGGTTTCTACATACTCTAGAAGTAGAGTTAAAGAATGATTATTTTCTGCAAAAGAAAATTAGAGATTTTAGGTAGTTTTAGCCTAATGGTGCCAAGTCGTAAGGGCTTGATACTTGATTTGTATGAAAAATACCTTTTTCCATCTACATTATCACCCAAATCTTCAAAAAAATATGTCTAAAAGGTCATATGGTTGGTTGCACTTGTATTAAGTAGCCATGCATCTCTCGAAGAAGAAATTGAAACCTGAAACAAATCTTCAATTACTAGAAAATTTCTTTGGGAAAAAATATAATGAGTAGATTCAGGTGCTTTACCTTTAGTTGGATCCGATATTTTACCTTTGTCTTCTTTTTGGTTTTGACTATATTTTATTCTCTCTCTTAGGGAATTTTGCATATAGATACACTGTGTCCATGTTTGTAATAGTAAATGCAAGAATATCTTTCTAATGATTAAAAATATATACCTTGCACTTCTTGGGAAACTAGTAAAAATGAACATGATTTTTTTGTTTTCCATATGAGGATAGTCTTAATAATAATTTTTGGACAAGCTAGGAGGATTTTGATGGAGTTTAGGCTCAACTTTAATCCATGATGATAAACATGCCTTATATAATATCATTATTACAAATATTTGTGCAAGATTTATTTTTAATAAAGGTATATTTGGTTATTTAAGACTCAAACATCTATTAGCAAGCTTGCAAATTAGATTTTAGGAAAAGGCCAACATGTTTCCTTGTATTCAGCTAGCACTCAAAGATCATTCATTGTAAAAATGAAAACTTATAAGAGGATCATCACAGAGGAAAATTTGTACAAGATGGTAATCAAGATAGTGTTCAATTGGACTATTTGTCAAGACTTCAATTTCTTAAAGGAAATATGGAATATAGTGAAAGTATTTTGGACGTGATATCTATTAAAGGATGTTCGACTTGATTTTCACTCAATATGCATATCTTGCTAGATTTTACAATTATTCCAAAGTTGAAATGCCAATTAAATTGATTTCCAAAATGGAATTTAGATTGGAACACTATTATAATTAATCATTTTGACATTGTCAAATTTACATGGAGCAAATTTTTCAATGAAAATTCCAAGTTGATAATATTAGAGAGGTATGAAAAGGTTGAAGAATTTGACCATCAACTGAACAACCTCTAATTTTGAGTGTAAGTCATGTATATCTTTCAACTTCTTTAATGTAACATAAAAATTTGTAATTGAAACTATATGACGACTAACCTCTTCACTTACAAAAGTAGCAATTAGGCCATAGGTTTTGTTTTCCTTGTTTTCCCAAATGGATATTTAGTTATTAGATGTGGGCTTGGTGGGTGTGTTGTCATCGTCTCCTTCACGGATGCCTTTCCACAAGCCATTAAAAATGAGGGTATGTTTGGTGGGTGTGTTTTCCTGGCCTCCTTCACAAATGCCTTTCCACAAGCCATTAAAAATGAGGGTATGTTTGGTGGGTGTGTTTTCCTCGTCTCCTTCACATATTCCTTTCCACAAGCCATAAAAAATGAGGGTATGTTTGGTGGGTGTGTTTTCCCCGTCTCCTTCATGGATGCCTTTCCACAAGCCATTAAAAATGAGGGTATGTTTGGTGGGTAAGTTTTACTTGTCTCTTTCAGAGATGCTTTTCCACAAGCCATTAAAATGAGGGTATGTTTTCTAGGTGTGTTTTCCTCGTCTCCTTTAGAGATGCCTTTCCACAAGTGAGTAAAAATGAGGGTATGTTTGATCTTTATGGACTATTCTTGGTATTTCCCCTTCTCAATTAGCAGTATATGGACAATAGAGATGAGAGAATGCATCTTTAAAGATGATTTTGAGTTTAGAATGAAAAATAGGTAAGCAACAATGTTTCCATAAAAATAATCTTTATATATTCAAATGTTTAAGATAAGAGGAAACATTTCTAGGCAAACTTAAAGAAATATACATACATGAGTATATTTGTCTAATAATCTCTCTGTATCTTCAAATGTTTAAGAATAGAGGAAACATTTCTAGGAAAACTTAAAGAAATATACATACATGAGTATATTTGTCTGAAATAAAGATCAGGCCATTAGAACCATAATTTAGGTTTCTATATAGCTCACCAAGACCCACGGAGATTGACATAAAAAAATTAGACATGAGTTAAAATAAAAACATCAAGAACCATGGAGATTGAGATGAAAAACCAAACATGAGTTTACACGGAGATTGACATAAAAATAATCAGACATGAGTTAAAATAAAAACATCAAAAACCATGGAGATTGAGATGAAAAACCAAACACGAGTTTACACGGAGATTGACATAAAAAAATAAAAAATAAACAGACATGAGTTAAAATAAAAACATTAAGAACCATGGAGATTGAGATGAAAAACCAAACATGAGTTTACACGTAGATTGACATAAAAAAATCAAACATGATTTAAAATAAAAACATCAAGAACCATGGAGATTGAGATGAAAAACCAAACATGAGTTTACACAGAGATTGACATAAAAAAATCAAACATGAGTTAAAATAAAAACATCAAGAACCATGGAGATTGAGATGAAAAACCAAATGTGAGTTTACATGGAGATTGACATAAAAAAAATCAAACATGAGTTAAAATAAAAACATCAAGAACCATGGAGATTGAGATGAAAAACCAAACATGAGTTTACACGGAGATTGCCATAAAATAATCAAACATGAGTTAAAATAAAAACATCAAGAACCATGGAGATTGAGATGAAAAACCAAACATGAGTTTACAAAACATCAAATCTACCTATAGAAGAAGGCCCCTCCCTTTATAATGGGCCAAAGTGGGGAAGATATGCCGCAAGCCCCATCGATGTACTCCTGGAGAATGCTACTCCCTAAAAGTACTGCAGCTCTCCTAACTGCATGTGCATCTAACTATACCTCATCAGTGTGTCAGCCAACGATGGATGCTCCACCATCTCCAATAGCTCATCCCTCTCCTGATCGGGAATGTAATGCTCCTGTTGTCTGCTAGCCCCCTGTAGAACTATCCCATCAGCCTCCAACATCTACAAGGGATATGAATCTGCAACTGTTGTCACTGTACTCGGTGTCTGTGCATCTGACTGCTCCTCCTCAATTGTTGACCCCAAGGTTAGTTTCATATCCATCATGGACTCAATGTGAGCCTCCATCTGGCTCTCCCCCAAGGGACTATCATGCACGATGTGCATAGGATCCGCTTCTACTGATGTTACACCATTTTTTGGTCATCTAACCTGTTAGTATTAGATGGACCTAAGTACACCATGTAAGACCAATTTTTACCCTAAGTAAAATTGCTTTCACTATGAAAAATAACTTAGTAAAAGACCTTTATTAAGTTGTTTATGGTCTAAATAGGAAACCCCATGAGGAAATATTAAATAAATCCACATTTGTTTGATTTTCCTCGAGGAATAATTAGTTAAACAATAGTTTAATTAATATTCCTGGTCATATTTAACCCAAAACACGAAAATTAATTAGATAAATTATTATTTATCTTATTATTTTCTAGGAATAATTATTTAAACCTTATTTAAATAATATTCTTTGTTAAATTTGACTAATTCACTGATAAATAGTTAAATAAATAATTATTTATTTAATATTACTCAACGACATCCTTAAAATGATAAATAAATCATTTATTTATTTATTATTTACAAATAAATGGATTTGACCCAAGTCAAATTCCTTTTCCCTCCAACAAAAATAATAAAATATTCCATAAAAGTTGGACCTTGATTTGGTTAATAATATTTTAGTTATGCACCAATACCTAGACTAACTCAATATTTTGTTATAAATAGAAGGGTTTTTCCATTCATTCACCACCTTTTTTTGCCTAAAGATCGCTCTGGATCTTTACTTTTGGTCTGACTTTGATCCACCATCATAGTCACATTTTGCTACCATTTTTGTCTGGGTTTTCTACACCATCAAGAGAGAGGAATTTTAGATCTGAAGTGCTGAGGACTTACAAGAACCCATCCCATTGAGGAGAACTGGTAACACCCTTCTGTGCTTTCCTCCCAGGTGCCATCAATACAAAATTCATTCAACATATTCTTGTCTTGTCTATTGGATGCATGGATTAAATCTTGTTTTATTTATTGCTTAATGTCTTTTGATGCATAGATCTAGATTTTTGCAGCATTTATCTTGAACAACTAATTGTAGATCTGAAGATATTGGTAGCCATATTTTGCTGTTAGGGATATTTGTTATGCACAGCTAAAGTGGTATTTTTTTTCACAGTTTCAATTAAGATTCATACTAACAGCTGACTCAAGCTCCCTCATATGTTGCTTTGGATGAATCGTCACAAATAACTCATCACCTAGAGTATCTCTTGTAGAGTTTCATGACTGCTCACCCTACACACTGGAATACAGCTCCGACCTACTATCATCATCTCTGCATGAGTGCTCTCACTCCCCAGAAGCGTCCTCAACTGATCCCATGGACTCATCTGAAGAAGAGTCCTCACCCTGGCATACAAAATGAATGCCCTCTTGTTCTACCTCTACCACATCATCTGCATCACTCAAGCATGAGTGATCAAGCCCCCAAGGTTCTTTACAGATGAAGCAAAGTCCCTTCCTCCTCAGCTCATTTCTGCTCCCAGATCAACCAAACTAGAGTAGCTCCTCCTTGGTCAATTGTCTCTTGAAAAGCTCAATGTTTTGCTCAACTAGCCCTTGGCCTAGCTCATAAGCAGCAAGTGAGACCAACTGCTCTCTCCTCCAAATGCTTAGCAACCTAGTCGTAACTCTTGACATATGGCATCATGGTCTCCCATGCATGACGACAAGATGGATTACATGTGAGCTATGGCTATGTCAGAATGATGTCTCCTAATGTTGAAGAAGCATTGGAACATCTGTAAAATCAAGACATCACACTCAAGATCGATCATGACCTCATAAGTCCAGGTCATGGCCATGGCTTCTAAGACCTTAAGCTTTCTCCCAAATGGAGAGCCTGCACTGTTGTATAAATCCCGAAAGGTTTCTACTATCAATTTGAAAATTATTTTCATAATATCAGCATTGTAGGGAGGGAAGGGCATCGTTATCCTCAAAATATCACTGAAACAAGAGGAAGATATAAGTTTGACTCTCTCACTTGGATGTTCTAAGAATATAGCTTGTACCAATGCAAGTATAGATGGCTCCAAAGCCCAATTTAAACTCCAATCAGATTGCTCTACCTTTGAAAGGCAGGATTCCAGTTTCTCTAACATGGGAAAATCATTTTCTGATCTTCCACTCTGTAAGTTCATCCCAAGTGCATAAATTCAATTTCCCACTTCTTCCTCCTTTTGTAAATACCTCGGATGCCTTTGTTGGAGCAAATTATGTACCTTCTTGGAGAAGGGTCTGTTGTTCTGTTTTGTTTTCTGGTCTTCTGATGCATGGTGGTTCAAGGAACCAAATTTTATTCTTCTCAAGATGTTTAGGAATCCCTCCATGGTTCAACTAAGGGTAACAATCTTATTTGTGATAGTGTTGTTGTTTTATGAGTTTAATGCAATTTTTGTGTAATTTCAGGTTATGCCACTGTAAAACTCTGTCATGAAATTTTGCTAGTTTTTTGGTCATCTTCTCTCAGTGGGAGTTCTTGTCAAACAAGTTATAAACACACTGGCATACGACAACATTTTTGGATGCTATCCCATAGTCTTTAAAAACAACAACACTTTCCACAATCTTTAATATCTTCTGGGCCTGATGAATGACTCAGCAACTGATCTTGGAACTGACTGTCACAACCATGAAATGTTGAATGCAAATTCTAGTACTTGGCCTGCTAGATATATCTGGCCTCTTTGTTTTTAATAAACAAGTAGCTCTAGTGCTCAAATTACTACAGGGAAAGGCTGAGATACCAAGAAACCATCCAATAATGCAATGAATTTAGCCTGAAATAATTAAGCTGAGTCTGCTCCAGCCAATTCAGCCTTTCAAGACTAATCAAACTTGACCTATGAATATGGGAGAATTTCACCCTTTAATTTCTCAAGCATACTCTCACAGAGCAGGTCTGTTGTTCAAAAATCAAGATATTCAGCTTATACACTAGAATCTACTATTTGGAAACTTGAACCATTTGATGCAAACCTTGGCCAGCACAAAAAAAATGATTCGATTTCTCTTGGGAGAAAATCTCATTCCGCAATTGATCCCAGACCCGTGCTCTCGGTCTCCTAATTCGACCTCTTTCTTGAGAATTAATCCTTCTTAGTAGTGGGAACACAGAAATTGTATGGCCATTGATTTGAAAATATCTGCTACAACTGTGCCTCACTAAGCTTGATTTCAATTTAGTGCATTACGAAAGGTAGAAATGAAAAAGTATACAATACTTGGAGATAAGTGCAAACAGACAAACTTGCATAGCTCTGGTGGCAGTTCTACCATAACATTTCTAGCAGAAGCTCTGCGTCAGCGTACAGTGTGTACTAGGCATAAAAAAAAGCTAGCATTCAGTCCTGGAAGGAGGTAATCCCCACGAACAGGATGAAAATTGAACTTTTATTCAATCAATATTTGAGCATGGCTTCCTCAAGCTCAGATTCGATCGGTGGTTAGGATGTAAGCACAAAAACTCATGGGGAAGACTTTAGCTTATCAAAGCAAAGAGACTTGGTCCCATACTGATAAGAATCTAGTCGCTTGAATCTCTGGATTTTGCACAAAATAACATTGTGATTTCCAACACAAAATTTGGCTTGCTGACGTGCTTATCCAACACGAATTCCACCGCATGAGATTTAATAGCTCCACTCGACGTGCCTTCATACCCCTCCTCATACTGTCAATAAGTGATCAGTTCGAAATAGAGTCCCCGGGCTCTGGAATTCGATCCTGATAATCGTTGATCGGTACATATTTCTTCCTGCACAGGTGGCTCTACGTCATGCCATTTCTCTTCCTGCGCCCACCATAATGTTTGGTAAAGGATGACGTTCACTCCTTCGCAACTGATTCTGAATGGTGACAATCCCTTGCGGCTCACATGGCCACGAATCAGTTTCTAGAAGCTGTGATTAAGAGGCTGCCTTTCAATGACTTTTCCATACTCAACTGTGTAAATAATTTGTCCTCGTTTAACCTTTGATTTTTTTTTTTCAATTTTAATGCGGTCTCCTGCAAAAATTCTTGGACCGCAATATATATATATATATATATATTTGAATTGGCCCACCTTTAAAGTGCAAAAGTCCCCATAAAATTTATGATCCCGTCAACAAAACACTTCCACATTTTGGTTGAGGGCCACTTAGAGAATCTGTTTGACGGATCTTGCTATTTTAATAGAATCCCCTTTGTAAATTTTGATAAAAACCCATCATGAAGGTTACGCCCTTGTTTCCCTTCACAACATCAAATTTATCTGACCATTATTATATCTGCAATAATCTAGGAAGAAATTTGGTAAAGTTTGCAACAATGACGAGCTTGATAAACCCTTGATCTTCTTCTGCATAAAACCCTCTAACTCAGCTCTTCCAGATCAATCCCATGACTAAGCCAAGATAAAAAGCTTTGATACCACTATAATATCCCCAAATGGGATATTTCACTAAATATGCCTAAATTTACTTAAACCCCAAAATATTCCATAAAATCAACATGTATTTAATAGAAGATTTCCATGTAAAATTAAACACATAAACACTGCAATCCAATACCACATAGAACAGGAAGAATATCAAATTTTATTATAAATAATAATGGTGTTTACATATAGATCTGACTCAGAAAGAGCTGAGATGGAAAACTAGCCAACAATACAATCTGTTGCACTGCTACATAATAATGGCCTCCAAAACTGAACTATTGCATTCTCCCTCCACCAACAGCTATCAATGAATCCACTGAAGAACCTATTGAAGATATGAATGATCCTCACTCCAATATCCCTGAAGCTCTCCAAAACTTCTGAATGAATTCTCCTCAAAGAAAAAGGACCAAACAAAACATTCTCGCACTTGGGTTTGTGACTAGTCGTGGAAAGAATATAACACAAACCAAACATTCTCCCACTTGTTGTTTTCTTTCCACAGGGGGCCACAGGAGAGCTGACTCATTAGCCCAAATTTTCAACACCCATTGTTTCTCTACACTAAGAGAACTTTTGAGTGCTCACAGACTTTTTCAATGAATCTGCAACATTCTTCAAAGTGTCCACCTTTACCAGCAACACCCTTTTAGCTTCCACCATATATCTCACAAAGTGATATTGAACATCAATGTGCTTTGTCTTTGAATGATAAGCAGGGTTCTTAGCCAAGAAAATTTCACTTTGGCTATCATAGTCTATCCTTATAGATTGTTGCACCAACCCCATACTTGAACACAATCTCTGCAACCAAACTGCTTCCTTGCTTGCATGAGTGGCTACCATGTATTCTGCCTCTGTAGTTGAAAGAGCCACTACAGACTATCTTTTACTCATCCAATTGACTGCACCTCCAAATAGGCTAAACACATACCCATTTGTAGATCTTCTTTGGTCTATATCTCTAGCCCAGTCTGCATCAACAAACCATGAATGTCCAACACGCTTTCCAGTCATAGTCTTCCCTGGTAGCACAAGCCATAATCACTAGTGCCACGCAAATATCTGAAAACCCGCTTCACTACTGTCCAATGCTCCTTTCCTGGGATTGACATAAACCTGCTCAATACTCCCACTACATGTGCAATGTCTGGCCTAGTATAAACCACTGCATACATCAGGCTACCCACTACACTTGCATATGGAACACGAGACATATCCTCCTGTTCTTCTTGTGTCTTGGGACACTTTTCAGTAGACATCTTTGTACCTACAGGAATCAGAATGTTCACCAGTTTACTATCCTGCATATTGAACCTCTACAATATATTCTCGACATACTTCGTCTTCTTTAACCAGAGCTTCCTCTTTGCCCGATCTCTCTTAATTTCCATGCCCAAAATATAGTTTGCGGCACCAAGATCCTTCATATTGAATTTAGAGAATAGCTGGGTCTTCAAATCTTGGATAATTTCTTTGTCATTTCCAATCAACAACATATCATCCACATACAAGACCAAATAAATAACACAGTCACCAATTAATTTAAAATAAACACAATGATCCTCCTTGCTTCTAATGAAGCCAAGTCCCCGTATATAGGTATAAAATTTCTAATACCACATCCTTGGTGACTGTTTTAACCCATACAGAGACTTCTTCAACCTGCATACCAACTCTTTCTTCCCCTTCACCATAAAGCCTTCAGGTTGTTTCATGTAGATCTCCTCTTCCAGATCCCCATGAAGAAATACTGTCTTCACATCCATCTGTTCTACCTCAAAATCAAATGTAGCAGCAACAGATAAAACTAATCTAATAGAAGCAAATTTGGTAACAGGAGAAAAAATATCACCAAAATCAATTCCCAACACCTGGGAATAACCTTTTGCTACCAACCGAGCTTTGTATTTCTCCACCTTGCCTTCTAAATTTATCTTCTTCTTAAACACCCATTTTCTCCTGATGGGCTTCCTTCTAGCCGGCAACTCCACCAGGTCCCATGCCTCATTTTTATGCAAGGATGCCATCTCATCAACCATGGCCTCCTTCCAGAGTTTTCCATCCTTTGAATCTACTGCCTCCCTGACGGTTCTGGGATCATCATCAGTTATAGTTAAAGCAAAATTTGAACAGAAAGCAAATGGACTATACCTTTCTGGTTGTCTTGTTTCTAGAACTGATCTTCTAATAGCTGGAGTTTGTGGCTCTTCCTCTTCTGAGTCTTCTTCTGTTGTAGAGTCTAATTCATCCTCCTTTAGCTCAAACTCTATCTTCTCAGGTTCCTTTGGTAGGAATTCATGTTTAACAATATCTTTCACCTCTCTAAACACCACATCTTGGTTGTAAAGACCTTCCTTGTTTCCAGGTTCCAAATCTTGTAACCCTTTAAACCATCCTTATACCCAATAAAGATGCACCGTTCAGATTTATCATCCAACTTGCTCCTTTTCTCCTTAAAACATGTACATATGCATCACATCTAAATACCCTCATATGTGAACGAGAGGGTTTCTTACCAGTCCATACCTCATGTGGAGTCTTATCCTCCAATGCTGATGAAGGTGATCTGTTAACCAAGTAACATGCAGTCTCCACTACCTCTGCCCAGAATTCTTGTCCTAACCCAGTACCACTGAGCATGCTTCTTTCCTTATCCATCAGCGTTCTGTTCATTATTTCTACAACTCTGTTTTTCTGAGGTGTGTATGGAGTAGTCTTCTACCGTGATATACCACACTTCTTACAAAACTCTTCAAATTCCTTCTTGTAGAACTCCCCGCCATTATCTGTCCTCAGCACCTTTATCTTCTTCTATGTCTGGTTTTTCACCAGAGCCTTAAATTCTTTAAATTTGTCAAAGACTTCAGATTTCTTTCTCAAGAAATATATCCATGTATTCCTTGAGAATTCATCTATGAATGAAACATAGCACACAGAATTACTTAGTGATGGAACCGACACAGGTCCAAACACATCATTATGCAGAAGCTCTAATATCTTGTTCACCCTCTTAGCACCAGAAGGAAAACTCACCCAATTCTGCTTCACATATACACAATGTTCACAGAAATCAAAATCCAAAGATCTATTATACATACCTTCTATCATACTATTTCCATGTAGTATCTGAAGGCCCTTCTCTCTAATATATCCAAGCGTTTGATACCATAACATGGTCTTTTCTCCAAAGACCGCTAGGCTTTTTGCTCCACTTTCACGAACCATAGAACTGTTGCACCAATCAATAACAGTGCTGCCCTGAAGGTTGTACAGAGTTCCAATGCGAACTCCTGCATTAATATCAGTGCTCCCCGAACCATCTTACAGGTATTTTTCTCGAACACTGCTTTTACACATGCATCATCCATCTTGCTTACAGAAATCATATTTTTGGCCAATACAGGAATGTGTAGAACACCAGGAAGTGTTCTAATCCTTCCACCTTGCAACTTCAGCTTGAATTTTCCACGTTCGACGATTCTGGCCTTCCTATCATCACCTAAGATGACATCACCGCCATCATATTTCTCATACTCACAGAACCACTCCCTATGGGGAGTGAAGTGAAAGGATGCACCCGAGTCAGTCAACCATGACTCATGCTCTACATGTGTATTTGAAGAAGAAACCAAATACACATCCCCACCTTCATCTGAGGTGGTTTTTGCCTCTATAGAAGGAGCATCGTCAGATCCCTTTCCTTTCTCAAGAGCTTTAGATCTGTAGTCATTTTTGTAGTGCCCTTCCTTTCCACATTTCTAGCACACCTTTACAAAATTTCCAGGAGATTTAGATCTCCCTCTAGATTTAGATCTCCCATTTGAAACCTTATTCTTGTTTCTATTTTGGGACCTTCCTCGTACAGATAAGGCATCTCCATTTTGACCCGCCATATTTCTCCGTTTCATTTCCTCCGACAGCAAGGCTAAGACAATTTCATCAAAATTCAAGGTAGTTGTATTGCTACCTATTGTAATAACCAGACTATCCCACAAATCTGGTAGAGAACACAAAAAAATGATGCACTTATATTTATCTAAGACTTTAATATCAACAGATGACAGCTGACTTACCACAGTATTGAAGGCATTCAGATGCTCTGTCACTGAGTCTCCATCCTTCATCCTCAGGTTATACAGCTTTTTCCGCAGGAACAATTTATTTACCAGAGACTTATATTGGTACAAATTCCCTAGCTTGGCCCACAAGGTCTTCGCCGTAGCTTCCCCAGATACATTCAATAGGACTGAATCTGAGACACACAACCATATTGTGCTCTTTGCCTTCTGATCTAGTTTTGTACAGTCTTCATCTGACATTGTTGTTGGTTTAGTACCCAAATCTACCGCCATCCACTAGTCCTTATCCACCAACATATCCTCCATCTTGAGCTTCCACAACTCAAAACTATAACCATTAAATTTCTTGATCTCTATCTTCCCGCCACTCGCCATCTTCTTTCACTGCAAGAATCGATCCCGTAGATCTCCCACTAAAAAGGGTCTACCTCAGGTCCGAGCAAAAAACCCCTTAGCAGCAAAGGCATCCACTTGAAGCCAAAACTTATTTGATACCAAACGTAGGTTTTAACCCTGTACAGAAATGATCTACAAATGAATCTTAAAACATAAAATAAACAATAGCGAGAGCATAAAACATAAAACAGATAAACACAGAGATTTCCCCCCTGGATCCCAAATCAGGATGACCATCTTTATTTTTCATTATATTCCTTTTAGTGTTACAACACATATATATACATGCCGAAGCATACATAAACACCAATCCATTAACCCTGGATTAAAACATAACCGTAGTTCCCTTGACCGGATCTACGAAATACCAGGGGCCAAAAACCATCATGCCCCAAAACCATGTGCAAACCCATGCACAAAACCATGGGCGGGTCCGCCCACTTGAAACTAAGGACCAACACTCACAAGTCACCCAAGGGTTTCCATCCTGGGGCTACGACTGAAGTAGAGAACCATGTCTCAAACCTCTCATACAAGAAAATGATATGATCCAAAGATATCTCTGAATGGCCTTCTCCCTTTCTTTTATAGATCTCTTGGAGCCTTCTAAAGCATTATTTTATTCATGGAGCACTTTTCCCTCTTATTAAAATATTCCTTTTTAATGCAGAAAAGGGTAAATCGGCTACCACGCCTCCCTCGATCACTGAAACCTATGTCCAACCGTCCCACCATGTAGGTATCCTCGCCCCGGTTCTAATGATCTATTACACTAAGGTGTTCCATTATGTGTTCCTCCCAGAATGCCACCTTGAGCGTAATCAGCTGAGTTAAACCCATAAATAACCAAATTTCCAAAAGTTGTCGGAATGTACCGGAACAAAATCCAAACTACTCAGATGATGGAATATATCAAGTGAATGCCACCCGACTGCATAGAAACTCCTCAAAACTCCTCCAAAAAGCTCTTGGGCCAGCTGATGACAACAACCTGTACTTGTGACCGGTCTGCTTCTAACTCTGGAAGTCCATCCTAGCCCTGTCATAGATGACACCAAAAAAGGGAATATTACACCAACGCTGATAATATTTACATTGATTTTCCATAACGTTTTACATGAATAATATTACGGGGATCAACCTTCAACCTTGGAAGTGTTGATCCATTAATAAGTTGGACTTTAATCCTCTCGAAATAGATATGACCATGCTCGAAATTAGACTACTAGTAGAGCTAGAAAATAGTCTTATGTAACTCTGCACCCTTCCTACTATATCCATGCTAATAGCTACTCAGCATTGGCCACTTATTGATTAAGAATTCCCAACCCCATGAGTAGACATTAGACTATCTTGACCGTAGCTTCTGCACTTATGCTTTCTGGCACCAAGGCATGTAGGTACTTTGAAGAGGGTCACTGGCTCTTTCCCTGTAGCTTTTTCACATATACCATACAGGGTACTTTACAACCCTCAACAGAATGGGGTTTCCAAGAGGAAGAACATGACCATAACAGAGGTAGTGAGGGATATTATTTATAACAACGAATTACAGATGTTATTATGGGCAGAGGTGTGCAATAAAACTATTTATGTGCATAATAGGATTCCTCACAGGATATTGGAGGGTTTTATTCCTGAGGAGATGTTTACAAGATTGAAACCAGAATGTTATCCATTTTCATAGCTTTGGTAGTCTGTTGTAAGTCCATGTTCCCATGGAGGACCAGACTAAGTGGGATCCTTATAAAAAGGGGGCATATTTGTGGGCTGTTGTGAGTTCTCAAAGGCCAAATGAGTCTACATTCAAATTCATAGGAAAGTAATAGTCATTCGGTATTTCATATTTGATGAGGGCAAGACCTTTAGGTGATATCATGAGAAAGAGATGTCAGGGGTTGGGTATTGGGAGAAAAAGAATCCTAAGGTTGAGTAGGGACTAACATCGCTTTTAGAAAGTGCATGACTTGTAGATCTAGAGGATAAGTGAGATTTTCCTTTGAACTTTACTAGGAGAAGGTTGACATGAGATGAATCGACCTTGAGGGATGAAAAGGAGAATGTGGAGGCTCCTAGAAGCAATTTCAGGTAGACCTTACCATTAGGAAGACTTTCCAGTTATTTGGGTTTGTCAAGCACCATCAATGAGTCTAAGTCTTCCACTTTTGAGAGGCTACATAAATGTAGGTCTGGAGGGGTGCCATGGTGGATGAGTATAGCTCCATCTGAGAAATCATGCGTGGGACATAATTCCAAGACCATATGGAAAGCCTATAGTCACTTATTAATGGATCTACAACGTCAAAGATGCAACTAATGGCAGTGTCGAGAGGTACAGAGAGAGGTTCATGATGAGAGGGTTATCTTAGCAAGAGGGAGTGGAATACAATGAGGCATTTTCACTTATTGCCAGATATCCACCCATTAAAACATTTATTTCCATTTCCTAAAAAATGGGGTGGAGGATACTTGGGATTAATGCTAAGAGTAGGAAAATTTTTATGGGCTAGTATTCATAGTTATAATATTTTTCCATGATTTCTTAAAAGAAATAGATTAACCAATTTCCGTTTTTTTCTAAGCATGTTTTTCCCAAATTTTATATTAAAAATTTATTTTACCTTAAAAATCATAAACAATTTATGGACACTATATAAAATATTTAGAAATTTTAATATTTTTACAAAAAAATCCCTAAAATTTTTATGATTTACATATTAGGGGCTAGTAAGATTCGACAATATTTCTAAACTTTTAAATAAAAATTGACATCTTTAAAATTTTCATTGCTAAAGACTGTTTTCCTCAATAGTAGAATTTAGGAGGAGGTGCATATTGAGAAATCTCGGGGCTTTGAGGTGCATGGGAGAGAATATCAAGTATGTCGGTTGATGAATTCTCTTTATCTACTAAAGAAGGCTCTGCATATATGCTATGTAAGGATTGATGGGTATCTTCTTAGTTTGGGCTTCATTAAGAGTGAGGACGACTCTAACTTGTACTATTTACTTATTGAGGGTGAGCCATTGATATTGGTATGTTATGTCAAAAATATATTCTTTACAGGATTGGAGAAGCTCATAGCAAAATACAAGGAGGATCTTAATTCAGAGTTGGAAATGAAGGACATTAGCTTGACACACTACCTTTTTGGATTAGAGTTAAAATACCAATATCAAGAACCATGGAGATTGAGAAGAAAAACCAAACATGAGTTAAAATAAAAACATCAAGAACCATGGAGATTGAGATGAAAAACCAAACATGAGTTTACACGGAGATTGACATAAAAAAATCAAACATGAGTTAAAATATAAGCATCAAGAACCATGGAGATTGAGATGAAAAACCAAACATGAGTTTACACGAAGATTGACATAAAAAAATCAAACATGAGTTAAAACAAAAACATCAAGAACCATGGAGATTGAGAAGAAAAACCAAACATGAGTTTACAGGGAGATTGACATAAAAAAAAAATCAGACATGAGTTAAAATAAAAACATCAAGAACATCAAGAATCATGGAGATTGAGATGAAAAACCAAACATGAGTTTACAAAACATCAAAACACCAAAGCCCAAGGACAGTTACCATACCAATAAAACCACCATTGCAGCAACACCACGTTCTATAAAAGGCACAACACGATAAACAAAGCATTGTAGTCAACATGAAGTATATGCTATAAGGGCTAAAACTGTTCCATGCTTAAGTGTTCTATATGTTCATTCCGAGTTGTATTAAAATATGAGAGTATGGTGTATGTAGATTGGGAAAGACGTTGTACAGATTCTGAAGACTTCGTTTTCTTTGGGGAAAAAGAACATTGGCAAAAGGTGAACATTTTCTTCGGGGAAAAAGACATTTGCAGAAGGTCAGCATTTTCTTTCGGAAAATGAAACAGATACAAAAGTTCCACATTTTCTCGACGGAAGATATGTTGACAAATTCAAAAATAGGTTACATGCATCAAGAGAGCGTGGGAGATATCGCATAATTTAGCCGTCGATTGTTCAAACAAAATCCGCTTTTGCAATACTTAAAAAGAGTAGTCTAACTTTGAAAACAACACTGTCAAATTGAAGCAATCATATGATGTATGCAGTTAAACGAAATGCAGAGATTAGAGTCCAACGCTGATAAGCTTTACATTGATTTTCCATAACCTTTTACATCAAGAATATTACGGGGATCAACCTTCCACCATGGAAGTGTCGATCCATTAATAAGTTGGACTTTAATTTTCTCGAAATAGACATGACCATGCTCGGAATTACACTACTAGTAGAGCCACAAAATAGGCTTCTGTAACTCTGCACCCTTCCTACTATATCCATGCTGGCAGCTACTCAGCATTGGCCACTTATTGATTAAGAATTCCCAACCACACGAGTACACATTAGAATATCTTGACCGTAGCTTCTGCACCTACGCCTTTCGGCACCAAGGCATGTAGGTACCTTGAAGAGGGTCACTGGATCTTTCCCAGGTAGGTACCCAGGTTTCTTTGGGTTGAGGAATAACTAGACTCGTAGACACTGTTTTATTGAAGATCAGTGGGCGGCTTTTCGGAAACAAATAAACCTCTAACTATTCAAAAATATAGGCACTCACAAGCTAGATAACATGGACTTACTCTGCTTCTTTTCTACCTTTTGTGTTTCATGGGCGGAGGTATAACCCTATTTTCGCTTGCTAAGATGGCTGATTCACAGGTTCGCCTTCATCATATACCAATGTCAGGAATGCCAGGAATGCCCTGCTGCTATGGGATAACACCTTGCATACATCATCCGAATTATAACAGGTGAACTCCTTGACGTCAGGCTCTGGGACATCAGCGATACTAGCATACGCATTTACCAACGTTTGGCTGATCTCTTCATATTTTTTGATATCACTCGCATCGGTTTTCACTATGGTAAAGGTCATAGGATCTAATGGAGATGGAAAGGGAGGATCCTCTTCAGAATACTTTAAATCTTCATGGAGCAGGAAAGCCCGTATGCTATGGGAAAACACCTTGTTGACATTTCCCTTATCAGTGCACTTGAAGGTAGTGAATTTAAGTACACGCCTTGGGATTCCCAGGAGCTTACCATACTTCTCTACCAAATCATGGCTCTTTTGTCTATATTTCACCAAAGGGGGTGTAGGCGTTTCCACTGTGGTGAACTCCTTTTCAGACATACTTACCATCGTAGAAAATCACGAACAGAGATTCGACAGAGGAAATGAAGGATAGACCTGATCAAAACGCAGCTTGAGAGAAACAAGAGAGATCCAACAGAGGGATTGAAGGATAGACCTCAGACCAGAGCTTGAGAAAAACAACAGAGATCCGACAGAGGAAATGAACGGGAGGACGCGCTTTCCACATGAGAGTCAGGGCAGGAGGCGGTAGTTATAAGCATGGGATGAGAGGTGGCTTGACAGAAAAGGGTAGATCTGAATCATACACGTGGCAGGAATGAAATATAAAGTACCAGATAGACAACCATGTGCTTTCTTTTGAAATAATGATCCATTTGAGGTACTATAGTCCCACCATGAAAATTATCAATATCAATATCAATTACTAAATCAAAGACTTTGCATCGTTAAAGACAAGGTGGAGTCTTGGATTATTATTATTATTAATATAATGATTTGTGTATTAAAACGAGAAATACTTTGCGTCATTAAAACACTTAAAGAAAAAACCTATATCCAAGGTACGTGGGTGGTGGTGTGGTGTTACATGTTTTACTAAATAACGATATATTCCATTTCCTTTCCTCTCTTATAATATATTTGACTTTGCATCATTAAAAATATTTAAAAAACCAATATGCCTTGATCCTAAAATAACGATATATTCCATTTCCTTTCCTCTCTTATAATATAACGAGCCACTTGCTATGAAATACTCGTTTGACCAAGGCTTAATGGAAGTTGGAATTTTAAAACACTAAACTCCCATGAATAAACATGGCAGCTCATTGATAATGATAACACTAAACTCCCATGAATAAACATGGCAGCTCATTGATAATGATAACACTAAACTCCCATGAATAAACATGGCAGCTCATTGATAATGATAATGATTTGTGTATTAAGACCAATATTTGACTTTGCATCATTAAAAATATTTAAAAAACCAATATGCCTACCATGGAGGCCAATGCTTAAGTCTGAAGTGTTGTTGTGTTTATATTAAAGTTAGGTAGTTATCCAAGTGAGGTAGGTAGGTGTAAAGTGGTGTGGTGGAGTGGTACACGTTTTACGAGATTGAAAGAGTTATTCGAGGATCTTGAACGTGGGATATTATAATCATTATTTAATTATGTATTCAATTAATTTCTATTATAATTGAACATGCACTGTCTATTTAACATGCACTGTCTATTATGTATTCAATTAATTTCTATTATAATTGAACATGCACTGTCTATTGAACATGCACTGTAATCAAATGAATGAATCTTAGTCCTTAATCATTAACCATAATCCCTTAACTACAAAATTACTATCCTTGAAGCTCAGTGATTTATCTCAATTAGTTCTAATGAATTATTTCAATGTGGCTTTCGTGTTGATGTCTACATGTCTAGTCCTTCTCATGTTAAAGTCCCACCGAGATTCACTGGGTTATCAGTTGCTATTATGGGTTAGTCCCATTGAAACTAAAAGTAATTTGATACAAAACATAGGTTTTAACTTTATATAGTTAATTGTTTCAAATAGATTCTTAATAAAATGAAAAATATTCAATATAAAACACATGCACATTAACGTATAATTGTGATATTTTCCCTTCTTTCCAACTTAGTCCATCCTTCTAGAAAAATCCCTTTTAATGAAGTAGGTATATCCATAGTGATCCACTGATATTTGTTCACCAACAACTATTCCATTTTGGACATATATATCTGAAAACTATGCTCATTGAATTTATGCATCTATATCTTTAAACTACTCAACTATTTTATTACACCATAGGAATCATTTCGATATATCTCCCATTTTAATGGGGTCTATCACATTTCGAGAAAAAAACACATTAGCCATAAAAGTTTCCCATTGAAACCAAAAGTGATTTGATACAAAACATAGGTTTTAACCTTATATAGTTAATTGTTTCAAATAAATTCTTAATAAAATGAAAATTATTCAATGTAAAACACATGCACATTAACATATAATTGTGATATTTTCCCTACTTTCCAACTTAGTAGACATCCTTCTAGAAAAATCCTTTTTAATAAAGCAGATATATCCATAGTGATCCATTGATATTTGTTTACCAACAACTATTCCATTTTGGACTTATATATCTCAAAACTATGCTCATTGAATTTATGCATCTATATCTTTAAACTACTCAACTATTTTCTACTATATAAATTCTAACGATAATTAATCACATATGTGTTAAAGAAGAAAATGAAATAATCCCTTTTACACTTGGCTTGGCTCTTAGGTACATAGAAGGGTGGGTTTGGGAATGTGGTTCACATGAAAAGTAATAGGGAATGTATTTAGTGGAAACCTTTTATAATATCAAGACTCAAACAATGAGAGAGAGAAAAAACCTTTTATATTCAATTTAAAACGCATGCATTAACATACAATTGTGATATTTTCCCTTCTTTCCAACTTAGTCCATCCTTTTAGAAAATTTCCTTTTAATGAAGCAGATATATCCATAGTGATCCACTAATATTTTTTCACCAACAACTATTCCATTTTGGACTTATATATCTCAAAAATATGCTCATTGAATTTATGCATCTATACCTTTAAACTACTTGAAACTATTTTATTACACCATAGGAATCATTTCGATATATCTCCCATTTTAATGGGGTCTATCACATTTAGAGAAAAACACATTAGCCATAAAATTTTCCCATTAAAACCAAAAGTAATTTGATAGAAAACATAGGTTTTAACCTTATATAGTTAATTGTTTCAAATAGATTCTTAATATTTAATGAAAAATATTTAATTGTTTCAAATAGATTCTTAATAGATGCACATGTCATTTATCTCATGCACATGTGTCATTTCTCCCATGCATTTGCAATAAATGTCAATTTAATATATTTTTATTGAATTTGTTTTTTTTTTCAGGGATAAAAAAATCCACTAAATATGGTTGAAAAATGGAAATTATGCATATATGTTTCTTGCTATCCCAATCCAAGGAAAGCAATGATTACATATTCACTTTCCAATATTGAAAATAGAAAAGTCATCCAAAGGAAAATGAATATACCAGGAAGAACAACAAACAACGAGGCATATTATATCGCATTGATAGAAGGCTTGGGAAGAGCTATGGAGTATGGATGAAATGGAATTGTAGGTTTCAACAATTTTGAACTTGTGGGCAACCAGATGAATGGCATGTACCAAGTTAAGAAGGAGAGGCTAAAAGAACTACATGGAATAGAAAAAAATATTGTTAGCCAATTTCAATTTTTTAGTATAAGACATTGTACAAATGTGAATAAGATGTCTGTTGATCTATTGCGTGGGGCAATACCAATTCAGGATTCATCTATTCAAGATGAATTAATAGATGAATTAGAATTATACGGGGCAATGTCAATGCAAGATTCATCTCTCAAAGATGAATTAGTTTTGAGACACTCTTCTTCAAAAATTCAAGATTCATCTCTCAAAGATGAATTAGTTTTGAGATGCTCTTCTTCAAAAATGCAAGATTCATCTCTCAAAGATGAATTAGTGTTGAGACGCTCTCCTTGAAAATTGATTGATGGTCATTGTAACATATCATGGATATGTGTGTGCTTTGTACTTATAAATGCATCTTTTTTAATGAACATGTGCTTTTTTCAATTATATACCAAGTATGCTCCCACCACACCATGTAAAGCGCAACTTGGTGAACTTCACATTTGCAACAACTGGTGAACTTCACATTTTTATAAAATTAAAATGCGGGGACTTCAACAAATTTTTGTTTAAATGGAGTTTCACGCTTCTTTTTTAATGACGATGTGTTTTTTTCAATTTTATACCAAGTGTGCTCTTACCATGTAAAGCGCAATTTGGTGAACTTAACATTTTTATAATTTTTTTTTTTTTCTTAAATTGAATTTCACACATCAATTAGTGCTTTGAAAGTTGTGTTTTACATAATTTGTGTACACTAAATTACATTAATTTTCTAAAATTTATTTTGAATTTATTTTAGATAGTAATTTAAAAATATAATTGTAAATGTCCATTGTAGATATATATATCATGGAGGATGAACAACGAAGATCAACAAAATCCCATATCTCTATGAGAGAGGGGGATCAGGGATTGAGGGGTGTTCATGGTATTTAAATATAATTTTAAATATCCATACATATACATACATGTGTGTACATATGGAATTTATTTTTTATGAATTTTGTGAGTTAAATTAGTTGTTGATAAGTTTCATTTTTTATTTTTTAGGAGCCAAGAGGAGAAGGGTGTCTACACCATCAATGGAGCATGCCCATGGTTCACACAATTTAATCAATGAATATGTAAATGTATTTATAGATATGAATGTATTTTTGAATTGATTATAAATTCATATTTGTTTATGAAGCTTCTCTCTCGTCTCGTGAGGTTGGTGGTAGTTCAGATTCCCTTAGAGGGCCATCAATAAGTGTTAGCCGGTTACATGAAGGTGGTGATATGTATTCCCCTAGAGGCCAATCAACAGATGGTTATGTTGGTTCTCAGTAGGGTCATTCTGGTTCTCAACAGTTTCAGGGTGGGAAAGATGCTAGCCAACCATGTCGAGGTGGCCATCAATTTGAATATTTTTTTCATTCAATTTGTACAAATTTGTTTACATGTGTTTTTTTAATATACAAAATTTTATATAATGATGTAGAGGCTGAAAATGCTGCTCCAAATGTTGCTAAAAAAAGACGTGGGGCAGAACGCTTCATTCAAGAAAAATATTGTCCACCAACCACGACTTATCCGGCTGACAATTATGATATACCTTGGAAAGCAAACATGCAACAATGCACCTTAGAAAGGTGTCAACATCTTCATGAAAAATTTCAGAAAGATCTCATGGCTTTGACTCTACCTGCTGAGAGTTGACAAAGCTTGGAAATTGTTACACACTCTTTAGGGGAACTAGTAGATGTGTACCGAAAGCTTGAGCCAAACACTGATACTTTTGTAGAAGTCATGAGAAAAATAAAGGAAACAGTGATGGGTCCCGATAAATGGGAGGTTGTTAAACAAAAAGTTACAACAAATATGGCCAAGTCTATGTTTAATTTCAAATAAAGGCCGAAAAGAAGGATGTTGAAGGTGAAATATTTAAAGCACCATAATACAACTTACTATTTGTATGATAGACACCTTGTAGCCTATGGAAGACTCCGATGGAATGATAAGGTTCCGCTTTATTTTGAAAAATTATTTTATGCAAAATTATTTTTGCAAATTAAACTCAATTACAATGACCTTCCCTCTGAATTTTTTGGTCCTGGGAAAGGTCGATTATGTGATCGTAGGGGTGCTAGGCATGATATTGAGTTGCCTCACCCTGAGCCACCATTGGTTAGTTGACCTTTTCATGTCAAAACTTTGCAGTCAGAGATGGAAGCCACTTCTAAAATTAGTCGAGAAGCAAGGGATGCCATCATTGACAATGTTCACAGTGGATTGGGTGGAGTCGATGTTTGTTTGAATTGACAAAGAGAACGTGAGGATGCACGCGGTGCTAATTTTGTGTATTATACAGATGAAGAGATTGACAATATGAGTGTTGAAGATCTCAAAACATATGAAAATATTTGTTGCAATGGTTGGCATGAACTAATTGTTCGTGAGGAAGAGGGCATGGGAACAGTATGTGTTAATGGTTAGGGTTCAATAATTTTAACACATGTACAATTTTTAATAAATACATATATACATACATTTGTTTCTATACATTAATCTAACAAAAATGTATCATTATATGTTAACACCATTTGCAGTTGTCACGCTTGATGAATGAAGAAAATGTTGGTATCACGGTCGGAGTCTCTGGTTCAAACAATCAAGATGGGTTTCACCATCAATCATACAATAAAGATGGTTCTCACCATCAAGATATGTTGGCAAATGTTAGTGTTTTTTAAGTGAACATGATCATGTACAATTATTTTTTATCTATTATTATATATATCGAAACATGATGAAATATTTTTAAAATAAATAATTGTACACACATGTACATGTACATATATATAATAAAATGTTTTAACAGATTTCGATTCCATCCGATGTTTTTGGGATGGCGGTACCTTCTTCTTCTTTGGGAGATGTACCTTCTACTTCCTTAAGAGATGTACCAAATCCACAAGTATGGACAATTTTTCACTTATAAAATTTATGTTTTTAAGTTATATATTCCACCTCAAAAAGTTCCATTAAAAAATGAGATATATCTATATCTCGAGTTATTTTAATTTTTTTGAATTTTAGGTTTTTGGAGATTTTCTTTCTGAACCACTCTTAGGAGATGTGCCAAATCCACCAACACAAGTATTCAATTTTTCACTTATATATATATATATATATATATATGTGTGTGTGTGTGTGTGTGTGTGTGTGTGTGTGTGTTTTTTTAGGTTATAATTTAGAAATTGAAGTTTAAAAGTTTTATTATAAATTGAGATCTAGAGATTTTTAGTTATTTTAAATTTTTTGAATTTTAGGTTTTTGGAGATTTTCTTTTGGAGCCTCTCTTAGGAGATGTGCCAAATCCATCAGTAGAAGCATTCAATTTTTCACTTAAATATATGTTTTTAAGTTATAATTTATAAATTGAAGTTTAAGATTTTTATTATAAATTGAGATCTTGATCTTGAGTTATTTTATACTTTTAATGTTTTTGAATTTTAGGTTTCTATAGAGGAGATCTTTTCTCCACAGACTCTAGCAATGGAGATAGGAACATCCACACCATTTCAACCATTTGAACAAGTTGTCTAACACTTTTTTTAATAATATTGAAAATAAGTATATATATATTGTACAATTTATTGTTGGAGTTGTTCCTGTGGGGTAAGTTGTAGTGGACAAGCAACAAATGGAGAGGGAACCCGATGAGGTATTGCATGATTTTTTTTTACATTTTGTTTTTTACATGAAGTTCTATATATTCTCACTCAATTTTAAAACAACAAATTTTAATTTTCGTACACATTGTGTATAGGTTCCCCATGCTTCACAGGATAGCTCGAGGATTGATACTTTGCTGGGAAAGACACTACATCCATCTGTATTTTATGGATGATGCACATGCACTATTTGATGGATGATACAGATGCACACGTGCAAGATTATATTTTCAATAGATTTAGTCTTAAATTTACTTTTTTATATATCTAGTCTTATCTAGATGCAGTCATATATAACTTGATACTTGATACTTGTGAGATCTACAAATTTTGGACATATTTTATGTGAACTACATTGGCTACATGTGAATGTGATATATAATGTTTTTAAAACTTAATTTTTGGACGGTTTAACTACATTGGCATGTGAATTAATGTTACAGTGTTATATATAATTTGTTTTGTTTTTAAAACTTAAGTTTTGGATGGTTGAACTACATTTGGCATGTGATGTGAAGTAATGTTGTGTTAAATAATTTGTTTTGTTTTTTAAGTGTTATGGTTGAACTACATTTGGCATGTGAAGTAATGTTGTGTTATAATTTGTTTTGAAATTAAAACTTAAGTTTTGGATGGTCAAGAACTACATTTGGCATGTGAAGTGATGTTGTGATCTATATTAATGCTTTTCTTTTGGACTATATTTGGCATGTGAAGTAATGTTGTGTTATAATTTGTTTTGTTTTTAAAACTTAAGTTTTGGATTATTGAACTACCTTTGGCATGTGAAATAATGTTGTGATCTATAATGTTTTGTTAAATTAACACTTAAGTTTTGGATGGTTGATCTACATTTGGCATGTGATATAATGTTAAATGTTTTTATATCCAAAACGTACATGCATATCCAAAAATGTTGCACATACATGCATTGATGAAGTAATGTTGCACGTACTGGATATATATACAGTTGATACTAGTGTGCATGCACCAAAAAAATGTACATGTGCACAAAATTGCACAGATAACGTAACAAGGAAGCTCATTTTTTAGTTTAGTTCTTGAAGTTCTAAAACATGAATCCAAAGAGAAGAAATTGTTGGGTAGTTCAATCGAAAAAATTCCAATGGAATGCCATCTTCAGTGATCCGTTCATGATCAGATTTTGACATTTTCCATTTCTTAATTTTCATTTTTTTCTTTGATTGAACCTCTATCAACTTTATGTGTGCTGCACACACCAAGTTACTATATTGACAACTTATGAAATCAGGTTCATAGTCTTCAAATTAAAAAAAATCTCCAATTTGATTAGTTTGTCGGAAAAAATAACCTTTTAGTATAATCGATCCTCTTTCATACGAAAACCCGTGATCATTATAGTTTTCTAATAATTTCATTTTTTGTTCAGTGCAACACATAAAATAATACTTCACATTTTCATAGTTTTCAGTAGGTGCAATTATAGAAAAAACATCTCCTACGCAATAAATTTTACCTTCTCTAACAAGATCAGAAACTCGATCACCATCAGATGATATTGTAGTCTCCTCTTATTGCATTTCTTCAAACATTGCAACGGACATTTCCCCCTTTGTATTTAGCTATGTATGTTTCAAATCTTTTACATACATTTTGTTTTCACAAACATCATTGGATTCTGTGTTGTCTATGCAAACATGACAAAAATAAGAATATTTTCTTTTATCTAATGCAAACACATTTGTGGAAAAATTTGTTTTAATTGAATGCAATTTTCGAGTCCCTTTTATTGTTTCAACGTCATTTCCAATTGATATATCTACATATTTGATCCCAATATGCCAAAAAACCCTATATATGGAAAATTCAAAGAAGAATGTAAATATGATATCAAAATACCATCAAAGATAATCATTGTGATAAATGTACACTGTTTAAAATTAGATATCCAATAAAAATTAAATTGAATGTACCTTCGTACTTCCCTTGATCAATTAGTCTCATGGCTTAGAGCAGCGATGCACCATTGAACAACTTCTTTAGCGTCCACAAGTCGATTTGCAGAGGGGTTCATTTGATATCTTTGAAGTGCTCATTTTATGCATGCCCCTGCAACGTCATGTTCTCCTTTTCCATGGCTAGTCTCAAAGAAATTCCAACAATGTTTAATGAAGCTTTTCTTATGAAGACAACACAATCAAAAGAATGATCGTGAATATTTGAATTGACCTGCGCATCCATCTGACAATATCCAATGTTCATTGAATTTTATTCCACGACTTTTCAAGGAGTCATAAATCTTTCCAAAACAGTGTTGTACAAAATATGTATCATGTGTATGGTCGTATCTGATATAAAAGTGATATTCTTTAACAACATGTCAATTTTCACTAGTGATTTCTCTATGATTGACGTTTTTTCAGCATGTCTATATAAAATATGGACGAGCATGGAGACTTGGTAAGAATGATAGTATTCATTCTGAATTTATTTTTGTGGAACAAATGTGTAGTTTTTTGAAAAATAAATTACTGACAAAATGGTCCCTGGTGGAAAAAATTCACAGGATTTTTGGAATTGCAAGTCTTGCCATCAATCTCTATGGGAATGCTTGGTGTATTTATAAATTTCTACCTCAAACTTTCTCAAAAAATCTATCACAAAAATTTCTTCTTGTTGTAATTCAATTCTTTTAGCACTATTTTAACCTCGAATCGATGTATGTATATATTCATATCTCTTCCATTTCACTTTCATGTTGGATAATGATTGATCATTTATATCAAGACGAATTTTTTTTTGAAATTTAGTCAAATTTTCACAATCATCGCATTTTTTACCACCAACACATTTATTTTCGTAAAATAATTCATCGCTTTCTCTTTCACATGGAATTTGAGATATGAAATCACGGATAGTGGAAGGAGGATGTGAATCTTTCCAAAATTTTCTACCAAAATTAAGGAATGTGTCATAATATAACTCAAATTACACATGATAACAACAACAAAAAGTGTCATGTACAGTGATAGGTTTTACATACCATGGTTTTTGTTGAACAAAAGCACTGATTGAGACTTGAATTTCATGATTCTCTTCTTTGAACTTGTTGAACAACTCTATCTGAGTGGTTTCCAAGAAATTTTTTGCATGTTGTTCATACTGATTTCGTGCTATTCTTCTTCGCAACACATCCCTTGCATTTGGAGAAACACGTGAATTTTTCTTCCAATATTCATATATTGTTTTTTTAACATTTTATCCAAGTCTATCTTTGTATGTGTAAAGTTCCTTTTTCATAAACATTGTTAATAGACAAAGAAAATCTAGTCCAGAGATAGACTGTAGGGGCATTTACTGGATTTGTCACCTTTGAACAAAGGATGAGCTCTAGAGGCTACCTGGCCCACTAGCGGATTCTGTCTATAGAGTGATTGTCAAGGGACAATATCCCCAAGAGGGAAAAACAACAAGATTGAGAATCTCTTAAGATAACCGAAACATTGCAGCTACAACAATAACAAATACATCAAATGGAAAATAGCAGTGATTCATATACACATGAAATGCCGGAGAACCCAATGGCCATCATATTAGATCATAGCAGCATAAAATATACAACTCCTTAAGGAAATGATCACTCAAGCAAGGCACAACAAGCCTCAAGAAAACTGTACATGCACATATGAGAAATATTGCTGTATATAGAAAGCCCTAGGCCATGACTGCGCAGTTACATGAGAGACTGCTGCATAAATAATGAGAATACAATGATATGACAATGATAGGCTCAAATAAGAAGGGGGAGCAATCTCTCAACCCCTAAAAATACAATACAACAATCCTTTAAGAGGATTGGCTGAAATCTATACAAAAATGCTGAATATACAAAATGCCAGAGTTGCAGTAGCTGCTGCAAATCAAGAGCTAGAAATGGATGGAGAAGGCTGAAATAGCTACTACAGATGATGAACCCTTCTCAAATGAAAATCTGAAGTGAAAGGCTAATCCTTTCACCCAAGAATTCTCCTCCAAGTGACTGTCAATCCCTCACAGCAAATAGTCACCAAGAAGAACGCTGTCTAAGAGAGGGACTGCACTGCTAATGATGGAATGTGGTTGGCTTGATGCCAAATATTATGGGATCTACTCATAAACCTCCTTTTCTGATCTGCCAAGGGATGGAACCTCCCTCCACTGGAAAACTAGCTTCGGATGGTGTGTGGAAAACCTCCCCAGCAACACCCAGCAACACTGCACAATATCTGCTGCAGAAACGGCGCTAATGTAGATGGCTGAAGCTATGGCCTGAATGCCTAAATATGGGGAATGGAGTGAAATCCTTCATGAGCTACTAAAGAAGGAGAGGAAATCCTAAACAGGACTCCCTCGTGCCCTAAGGCACTGCAGCTCTGCTGAACAGCAAGAGGCAACAACAAGTCTTCAAGACTCAAATGTAAAATGATCAATGATAATCTCAATGGCTACCTTGCTCCTATTTTAAACAAGTGAGCCTCCCTCCATGGACCCTACTTCTAATTAGGGTTTCCCTTCCTCTAGAATCTTCCCTCCTACGTTGTCCCACTTAGTTCTTTCCAACTCATGCCAACGTAGTTTGACTTGGTCCACCTTAGCCTAGCCTTTATGCAAAAACCTCCTTTCACACATGGAGATGTGAAATCTAATCCCAAAAATGATCCTCTTTCATACTTAGAGGATTTTTATTCTCTAATCATGCAAAGAATGGGTCTCCTACCCATTTTATTCACCTTCTTCATACAATTAACAAAATTTAATGTTCCATAAAAATTTGGAACATTACAGTCCTCCCCTCTAAAAATATTGCTTGCCCTCAAGCAATTGCAAGGATGAACTAAGTTTCTTTCTGCCCTTCCTCCTATAGCATCCTTATGTGATGATCTCCTTAAGGAAAGGATGCCATATTAGCAATCAAGTCTTCAAACTGTCCCTCCAACATATGCAATCTAGCCTTTGGGTGAACATCCCCAAATAGCTATCATGTAGAAACAACTATCCATGAAGGAACAAAGAGCTATCTAAGGGTCTCCTTGAGGAATGAGATCTGATATATAATGGTACTTATCATCCCCATATGAATTTCTCATCCCCAAGCCATCAATCATAAAAATAAGCTGCCTCCCAACAAGGCAACTCATGGAAAATCTCCCTCCACCTTTGGCTCCGGAAATGAAGGTGGGTTGAAAATATGATCATGGAAAGCACTATAACTTGCCCCATGCTGTCCTCTTCCCCACTTATGACAAGTGTGGAGTGTATGCTGATCCTGGGCTGCAAAATTATTTCCCTCAAATGGAAAAATGAAGAGCAATCCTTCAAGGATTTCTCCTCCATCAATGAAGAATGAGCTGCTCCAGGACATTTCACCCATGATGAATAGGACATGGTCATAATAGGATACCCCATGAAATATTTTTTGTAGGTGATACCATGTGCAGCAAGGTACAAAAAATGTATCATAGGGTTACAACGCAATCCCACCCACGGTAGCTGTAGAAAATAGCATGGCAAGTACTGTACAAAAATATCACCTCTACTACTGAACAGTAAATAAATGAGTGAACTATCAATACAAAATCAAATACATGCCAAAATATGAAAAATGGATGGATTTAATCATGATACTCATGGCCCTCCTCAAGAGAAAGAAAATAGATGGCTGTGGTGGCCATGTCTCCTCTCATGTTCCTATTAGAACATGTAATGCAGAAAATATGGGAGTCCTCCCTCATCAAGGACACATTCATCCCATGTGTCTCTCCTCTAATCATGTCCTTCACTGAGATGATAGTAATATCAGCCAAGGATACCATACTCAGCAATAAAATGAGGCAAGTATTGAAGGTTTCATGTTGTGCAAAGATGTACCAACAGTCTCCCAAGTGGTCACAGCGCAATTTCCCAAACTGCTGCTTTGAGAAGTGATATGGCAAGTTGTTTTTCAGCTCATGAATAATAATGTATGTTATTACATCTGATAATTCATGGTAAGTGGCTGAATATAAATGCTGAACATACATGGAAGGTAACACTTTCCCAAGGCCATATAAAATATGGTTGTCTCCATCACATGGTATGGCCCAATTTTTCTCATGGAGCAACATGAAAAATTTGCCCCTTTGAGAAGTCCTGCACTGCATCATAATGATAAGAGTATGTAAATCAGAAAAGGTACACACAAGATTCTTACCATAGGCTAGAAGTGAGATGATAGATGGATATATTCATGTGATCCTCCTCCCAATTGACAACACTGTGATTTCATGCAAAAAGGCTCTTTCCCATGCCAAACTTTGTTCCTTGACATGCTCCTTGTCAAGAACAACTTTGGTGACGCTGCTGCAAATATGAAGCTTCTCCCAAGAGGGAAATGCCTCCCAATAAAATACAACTAAGGAGTGATCCCCTTGTACTATGAGAGTGCCCTCCTCTACTCCTGCAACACCATCAATCATATGAGAGCAAATATTCTTGTGCTCTCTCCCACCAATCCCAAGCAACTATAGTGCTTGATGCCTCCTCATGCTCACATCATATGACTCATGTGATGAAGATATCATGAATGATATATAGATTATATCAGAAATATGTATCCCTTCTCCTTTCTGCCCAATTATGTAAACACCCTGCTACTTCTTCTCTTCTTTGGTACTCCTCCCATGAGGGCTACCATCCTCCCAAATCAATTCTTGCTTTTTGCATTTCATGAGAGTTTGAAATTCAGCTCCTTAGAGACCTCTTAGGAAAGGCCTCTCTCCCATGA
Organism: Pinus albicaulis; assembly: GCA_034641835.2. NCBI lineage: Eukaryota > Viridiplantae > Streptophyta > Pinopsida > Pinales > Pinaceae > Pinus > Pinus albicaulis. The sequence continues at coordinate 1,398,504,186 of CM076581.1, read as the reverse complement.
CTATGTTGGACCCATGAGGATCCAAATGTGATGGAGCTGATGTATCCTCTCCACCCATGTTCAACAACACTTATAATTCCTCCAATGGTGTAGCAGTTGTCTCCTCCTCCAGTTCACAATTTGTTTCATGATTTTACATGGAGGTGTCATGGTTCACTTCACCCTCCAAAAGTTCACACTCCCACCTCAAAGGCTGAATGCAACTAGTCAAATATGTATGAGGATGAGGCTTCATCTCCTCCTTGAACCCTTTGCACAGCGCAGTGCAATCATGAGGCCCTAAAGTGGCCATGTGACTTGATCCTTGGACCTCTTCATATGAAATTCCACCATCCTTAAGATTATTTTATGAAGTAAAAAGTGGAACTTTACTCATACCTTGGTGGATCTTGGGATGACCTTGTGTAGCTGCAATGGATTTTTCTTCTAATGCAATGGCTTCCCCATCCATGGATGTTGAAAGCTGCTCCTCCAAGTGCAGCGCTGCAATTCCCATTTCTTCTTTTTCTGCTATTGGATGTAGCAAGAAAAATGCCTCCAACTCTCTCACCCAAGCTCTCGCTGAAGTAACCCCATCAAATGTAGACAATAGAAGCCTATTGCCTCTGATTTCTTCTTTTCCATAGGGCCTTATCTCCTCCATCTACTTAATATACTGTGGAACACTGTAGCTCCCCTGAATGCTGCAGAATGGGGTTTATAGTCACCCAGGTACTTGCTTGAGATCTGAAAATCCAAGCATCTCCCATGCTGGTCTTCAAGAGAATAGGAAGTGCATGGACCTTCCTCTTCTCCCCTTTTCTTCTCCTCCTCCTCAGAGATGCTCTTATTTATTCCAAAAATAGATGAGACCAGGCTCATCTTCTTCATTATTCTCCTCTGAAATCGAACTCACGGGCTATGCCAAGTTCGATGCTCTGATACCACTATAATGTTCCTTTTTCAGAAACATTATCAATCGACAAGAAAATCTATTCCAAAGATAGACTGTAGGGGAATTTAATGGATTTGTCACCCTTAAACAAAGGATGAGCTCTAGAGGCTACCTGGCCCACTAGAAAACTCTGTCTATAGAGCGTTGTCAAGAGATAATATCCCCAAGAGGGAAGAACAACAAGATTGGGAATCTCTTAAGATAACCCCAACATTGCAGCTACAACAATAACAAATACATCAAATGGAAATAGCAGTGATACATGTACACATGAAATGCCGAAGAATTCAATGGCCATCACATTAGAACATAGCAACATAAAATATACAACTTCTTGAGGGAATGATCACTCAAGCAAGGCACAATAAGCCTCAAGAAAACTGTACATGCAAATATGAGAAACACTGCTGTATATAGAAATCCCTAGGCCATGAATGCACAGTTACATGAGGAACCGCTGCATAAATAATGAAAATACAATGATATAACAATGTAGGCTCAAATAAAGAAGGGGGAGCAAGATCTCAACCCCTGAAAATACATAACATCAATCCTTTAAGAGGATTGACTGAAATCTATGAAAAAATGTTAAATATAAAAATTGTCGGAGTTGCAGTAGCAGCTGCAACTCAAGAGCTGGAAATGGATGGAGAAGGCTGAAATAGATACTGTAGATGAAGAACCCTTCTCCAATGAAAATCTGAAGTGAAAGGCTGATCCTTTCACCCAAGACTTCCCCTTCAAGTGACTGTCAATCCCTCACAACAAATCCTCTCTCTAAATAACGCTGTCTACTGAAGGGACTGCGATGAAAATGATGGAATATGGTTGGCCTGATGCCAAATATGGTGGTATATGCTCAAGAACCACCTTTTCTGATATCCCAAGGGATGGAACCTCCCTCCACTGAGAAACTAGCTCTAGATGGTGTGTGGAAAACCTCCCCAACAACACCCAGCAACACTGCACAATATCTGCTGCAGAAACTGCGCTGATGTAGATGGCTTAAGCTATGGCCTAAATGCTTGAATATGGGGAATGGAGTGCAATACTTCATGAGTTACTCAAGAAGGAGAGTAAATCCTAAACAAGACTCCCTCGTGCCCTAAGGCACTGTAGCTCTGCTGAACAGCAAGAGGCAGCAACAAGTCTTCAAGACTCAAATGTAAAATGATCAATGATAATCTCAATGGCTTCCTTGCTCCTCTTTTAAACAGTGAGCCTCCCTCCATGGACCCTACTTCTAATTAGGGTTTCCCTTCCTCTAGAAGCTTCCCTCCTACGTTGTCCCACTTAGTGCTTTTCCAACTCATGCTCAATGCCATAGCAGTTTGACTTGGTCAACCTTGGCCAAGCCTTTATCGAAAAACCTCCTTTCAAACATGGAGGTGTGAAATCCGGCCTCCAAAACGAATCCTCTTTCATACTTAGAGGATTTTATTCTCAATCATGCAAAGAATGCGTCCCCTACCCATTTTATTCATCTTATATAAAATTAACAAAAATTAATGTTCCATAAAAAATTTGGAACATTACGGTATGGTTTCCTACAAATAACTCTCCAACAAGCAAGTTCATCATTTACATCTATTTGCAACCGAAATTTCTGATGTTTGTGCAAAGTTTTTTGTGAGGTTCCTAATGCTCGTGCCATAGATTTTACCAAGTGATTCTCTTTAGTACTTGATGAAACCATTGCCATATGTATTTCTCTACGTACAACTGAAACATTTTTCTGTCTAGATCTTTTAATTGAATTTATAACACTATTTATATTTTGTATCACATTTTCCTTCATTTTTTTTTTTAAATCTTTGGTTGATTTTCGATTACCCAATAAAGTCGTAGCTTCTTTTAATTTCCTTAATGATATGAGACCTTTCAGCATTTGGGCTTGAACTATCACATTTTCCTTTATGAAATACTTCTCAAAAATGCGGTTAACACGATATCGTATATAATGGTCGTACTTTTATCTCCATATGTGAGTGTCAACATTTTCTAACATCTCATCATCGACACTGATTTCATCGGTACATATTCGAATGAATAGTACATAATAAGTTTACATATTCAATAAATAACTAAATTAATAAAAAAGTATAATTTCAATAATATGTGCATGTGTTCAACATATGTGTTAATAATGAAACGAAGCTCAAAATATTTTCTTCCAAGTCCTACAAAAAAAATTCATTTAAAAAGTTAGACAAAAACTCATTTTAAAAAAATCATTATAAAAGATTTACTTCAACCCAAAAGACGTACTCTAAAAAAATGTCACTTCAAAAAATACCTCCAAAAAATGTCCATTGAAAATTAATTCCAACTTCTTAAAAAATGCCACTTTAAAAAATACTTCAAAAAAGCCTCTAAAAAATATAACTTTAAAAAGTACCTCCAAAAAACGTCCTTTGAATATTAAGCTTAAAAAGAGTCCTTTCGAAATTAAGCCTAAAAAGAGTCCTTTGAAAATTAAGCCCAAAACCTCTAAAAACAATGAAAATTAAGCCCAAATCCTCTAAAAAAAAAATACCTTAAAAAAAAATGAAGCCCAAAAAACATCCAAAAAATGTATCACATACCTTCAAGAAATGTCCTTTGAATGTACCTCCAAGAAAAGTCCTTAAACTCAAAACAATCATTCGCAAAAATGTCCTTTGAATGTACCTCCAAGAAAATTCCTTAAACTCAAAACAATCCTTTGCAAAAATGTCCTTTGAGTGTACCTCCAAGAAAATTCCTTAAACCCAAAACAATTCTTGGCAAAATCAAACCAAATGTGCGAAATTATGCGAAAATAATGAATGCTTTTATGTCAATTTATATTGCCACGAAATATTTTTTTGGAGGGGTTTCGTTTTATTTTCTGGTCGATGGAAAGTTAGGTAAAAGTTAGGCCGAAATTTTATGTCATTAGACTTGACGGGCCGTCGGCACAAAAAACAATTCGACTGAACTTTTTTCAAGAGTTCAGCTGAACTAACACGTCTACAATTATGAAAAACCAAGCTCTAAATATATGTCTTCAACTTTGGACTGATTAACCTCCATGAAACATTCTAAATTAACTGTCGGAACCAATACAAGCATTTTCATAATGCAATCTACTTTCAGGAAATATAACTTTTATGGAATTTCATAAATATTTACTAATTTTAATTAATTTTGTAATAAAACGGGTGCAAACAATTTCTGAAGGTCATTATGATTCAGTGAAATCATAATTCTGTATCCTCCAAAATTAATTGTAAAAAAAAATGAAAAAATTATGGTGCATTACATTGGTCTGTCGTCTGTAATGGGTAGTTTTTAGATTTTTAGTTTATAACTTATATGTTAAGAGATTTCGTGTGTCGCAAAACATATTCAAAATATGCAGATTTTTCATATTGAACCAGTTCAAAAATTCTAGTAATTAAGATATGCATCAGTTGGCTTTGTAAATATAACGAAACCGAAGTAGACTCTGTCTAGATTGTTGTAACACATTTTGTTTCTAAAAAACACAAAGTTTCAAAGAATACAATAGTGCGTATTAACATGAATTCTTATGAATCCTTTGATTGTTAAAAAACACACACTCAAAGAAACACTAAGTTGACATATCAAATGTGTATAAAAAAATTCCAAAAAATAAGTAATAGAAAACTAATAAAATGTCTGAGAACTTTTATTTTTATCGCAAAATGAAATTTTAAACAGAAAAATTGTTTTGGCTTGCAGAAAGTTGAAGAACAGAAAAAATGAATTTTTTTCTCAAAAAAGGGAAAAAAGTGTAACCCAACTTCACATTTTCAAATCAATTAATATTTTTATCTAGTTCTGTGAGGTCAGATGAAATACTATAGTTAGTGAGAAGTGATGTGTTTGAATCTATGTCAATTCCGTCACTGGGTAAATCTATGTACTGTGTCTCATTTCTTGATTAATTCTAAAAAAGTAGACATATCTATTTCCTTCGGAACGAATTTAAATTATTGTATACCTAGGAAAGCTATTTTTACGCAATCATTTTTTTTTTAATTGACTAGAGTGTTAAATGTTTTTTAATGGTGCAAATGACTTCGACACTATCAAAAACCTTTGGGGCACCCAAAATCCTGAAGCTTGATAGTTGAAACTCATATTTACCAAGATTTTAATTTTCACTACTTTCTAGGAAAAATCATAGCCTCTGTAGACTACTCTAACCTAATGTAGCATTAGCATTTATATTATAAAAATGTTTAAATTTTAGTAGGTCATGCTATATTTGTATATGGATGATGATCGAATATGAAATCAACCTAAAACATTATACAAAACCTTCCTAAATAATAACTATGCTCTTTTTCATCACTTTTAATAATTGCTTTCAAGGCACCCACATAATATATAAAATAACAATTGTTACAAATAATAACGATTACATTATTAAATACTTGATGATAAACCCTTATTCTTTATTTGATTAAATTAATCCTTTGCCATTTTAGAGTTAATGTGACTATTAGCTAAATTATATTTTATTACACATATATGGATATCTTTATTCCTATGGCATTATTTTTAATTAATATATCCACAATCTTGTAGTCATCTAAATTATTTTCAAATCAAACACACTTTTTTTTCAAATCAATTCAGAATTTTCTAATCATTTAAATTAATTTTCCAAAAGTATAGAAATGATATGTTTTTTTTTTTTAATATATCATGCATTAGCCACCTATTAAAAAGTGATGTTATTTTTTATTAAATAGTATTACCTATAGAGGTAATGGCCACTAATCGGGTTTAATTAACATTAATCCTTATTTATTAAGCCTTAAACTAGGTTTTCCACAAAGAGCATGTTTAGCCTTAATCCTAGCTTAATTAGCGCTAATCCCTCTTAATTAAGTTAATGCAGTTTAATTTATTTGATGCAGATTATTTTTGCGGTCTTCTAATTTCGGTAGAACTTCCACTTTGGCACCAACTAGCCCGATTTAGCTCATGTTAGCTAAATTAAGGTAGAAAATTGTGGGCAAAATTTTAGAGGTCATAAATTTTGGAGTTTTTGACCAAATAAGAAGAAAAAAGAGGCTATATGACCATTTTTGGGCATTCTAAACTCATTGGTGTAGGTTTTGGGAACATAAAAGCATTGTAAGCACACAATTTTACAAAATTGAGCATAATATAGAGGCCCAAGACATGGAAGCTGGACTAAGGAGATGTAGCCCAGGAGGGGTGAACTCCTTCAAAAATCCCTGTGTTGATATGTTGTATGGTGATGCACTATACTTTTATTTTTTGTTGTTGAGCCTTTCTTTTATGTTAATTTTTTCATAAAATTAACATGGAAAAAACTCAGGAGACTTAATAACTTGCAAGAGAACTTGAACCCTTAAGCACATGTAAGACCTTTGTTTCAAAATATGAAAGAGGAATTAGCACAAAATTACTAACATACCTTTATTTAGATCATGGACATCATTCTACACTTAATGGTCCACTACCATTAACTTGATTTAGTAACCATGATGGTTCTTAAAAGTAATTCATTGTTCTCATTCCAAAAGTGTTATTGTTCTTAGTGGTGACTATTCAATGTTCAATGTTTAGAAGTGATGTAGAAATATATGGAGGTAGAAAACCAAGATTGCTTAGAACTAATAAAGGTAGTGAATACACCTATGATGATTTTCACAAATTTTATAAAGCATGTGGAGTGAAAAGTCAAAAAATTGTGGCTTATATTCTGGAACTAAATGGAGTGGTTGAACAGAGAAATTGCACAAAAGTCAGACTGGTTCAGTGTTTTGTAAAAGGAAATGAATCACTCAATAATTTTGGGGTTGAAGCTGTCAAGAAAGTTGTATATGTATTGAAGATCGCTTGCCAAATTAGTGGGAGAAAACATTCTTGAGGTGTGGTTAGGAGAAAACAGTGACATCCAACACTTTTGTATAACATGGATGGGAAAAAGAACCACAATTGCTGAGTTCGCAAGGCCGGGTCCTCCAAATATATAATCTGTGAGGCTGGTATGCTCTAAATATACAATTCCTTGGGAATACATGATGTGATCCGCGAAATGACAAGCCATTTTTTTTATAACACAACTTTTTCATTCCACCTCAGATCTAGGTTGACTTCAAGTAGGGCTGGATGAAAGAAAGATTCATGATTTAATTTAAGTAGGGTTGGATGAAAGAAAGATGTACTTAACTCTAAAATTTTGTAATCAAGAGTATACCAGATTTATAAAAGTTTGAAAGGTTTTCTTAACCATTTCTATTTCAGAGTTGACTTGCATGTTTCAAGTGTTTAAACCTACAACTGCTTAGTAAAACTTAATATGATTATTTGATTATTTATTTTTAATAATTTTTATTTTGCTATGAAAAAGTAATTTAACCATTTATTTATAATTATTTGGTTAAGTTTCCGAACTTACAATTTCTTTTCCCTCTCCATAAATTAAGGGGGATCGATTGTAATGTTTGGAAACCATTCTCATTAAAACTTTTTTAGGATAACTTTTCACAAAACCATTTCTTGAGATTTTATATGATCCCTTGCTCCTAGTAATAAGGGATGTAAAGTTTAAGGAAGATTTTGAATCTAGGAAGTTGCACAATCTCATTATTCTAGTAATAAAGGACAAGGAGATGAATATTTTAAGGTTAAGCTAGGGTCACCAAAAACTAAAACTTATAAGGCAGGACATTCATCCACAAAATTTCATGTTAAGATAAAGTGTTTTGTAAATACATTCTTTGTATGAAGATTGTTGGTTCAAAACTCCGTGGATACAAAAATGAAATTATACTAAGGATTAATGTGGCTTAGACTAAGTGGTGCAATCCTAAATGATTTTGAAAAATAAAATACCCTTAGTCATAATTTTCTTTCTGGAATATCCAAATTCAAATAATTACCTCCATATACATCTCCTATGGAAATGTCTTAAGAATCGTCTATGGAAACATTTTAAGACTAAACAACATTTAATCATAAATATGAAATCTGTGAGTGAGATTAAATTATAAGAGAGTATCCTCCATCTTCTCCACCAAATTAATGTCTAATATTTAATATCGTGAATTTTCCTTTAGTTATTAATGATTCTAATTAATAGGGCTTATTATGTGGACTTGATTAGCCATCCTGATTGCAAGCTTTATTACCACATACAAGTGGGATTACTTTGCAGTCTTGATTGTGGGCCTATTTACCCTATATAAGTAGGATTATTGTTTAGGTCTGATTAACACTCTCAATTAACATGTATAAAGCTTGTTTAGATGGAACTTTAAGAAGAAGTGTAGTATGGCTATTTGGTGGGAGGGATGGTGTTTCAAATTTGAATAGTTTGTTGTGAAGTTGCGGAATGTTGGTCGTAAAATCTAGCCAACATGTTAGACAACATAACTTCAATATAATGAATTGAAATTGAGGATATAATCTTCATGTATGAATTACAAATATGGGGCTAGTGTGCCAACTTCAATAATCATTATTGATTATTATTTTCCTTCCATCTCACTCTATTCCAATTCCATAAGGTTATCCATTATATTTCATGTGGGTGATATTTTACTTAATCATTGATCATATTTTACTTTAGCGATATTTTACCTAATTATTAACTCACTCAATATAATTGATATAAGTTATTATTGTTGAGTGAACCCAATTGCAACCAAAATAGAAGAATGCATTCCCGTGAATTTATGGAAATAAATGTCAATATAATGCTCAAACACGGGAGGTTGTGTCAGATCATCCTCAATCTTAGTTGTTGTTTCGTAGATCGAGTGGTACTGGTCAACATCATTTTACTAGAGAGATGATTGAGGTGCATAATAAGTTTAGTTTCGGGATTGATAAATTATTTGTTGTGGAAATGTACCGAGTCTGTAATGAATCATATGTTGGTATATAGGTTGTGAGATTGCATGAAGGGTTCATTTGTAAGAGATATAAGGGCAAGAGAGGTGCTGAAAATTTTTCTTGTTTTAATAACATGGATCCTGGTGAGTAACCTGAGGTCCTAGGAGTTTTGATGCAGGTTGAAGAAATGCTAATAGCATGAGTGAATCCAATATTGCAAGTGACACATGCTTGTGGTGGAAAATATAAATGCAATGAGCATAGAATTATTTTTCCACAAGACATATATTTGATTGCAAGGAAGCTTCCATGATGTGTAGAGAAGCTCAATTTTCTGATTGTTAGGAGATGCGGTGTTGAGTCCAAGTATTATGAATGCTATGTTAAGAGACAACGTGTGCTGAATGCATTGGTGTTTAAAATTTAGATGGATAAATATTTTAGGGATGTTGAAATTGATATGGATTATGCAATTTTTCATCTAGAACAACAGAACAACTAACTAGTAGGGTACATTATGTATATACTGATCTAGGTGAAACAAGGAGAGTCGATGAGGACATTGAAATTTTGGGGGTTGGTGGTTTGCACTTCCATCCATCAGTGTTTCTTTCTTTAATTCCTAATGAGTGTAGGGAAGTGGAATAGATAAGGAGATTCATTGAAAGTGCAGATTCTAGAAGCAATGAGGCAGTGGAATGGTCAGATATTGGCACATCCATCGTCAATGAATATATCACTCAGGGGTTTCTAAACATGGCCTTCCCAAAAAAAAATTTCATTGGTGATGCTGAGTGGTTGCATCCACGTATTTGCAATGTTGAAATGCACGAATATGGTTTGCATCTACTTAGGTATTGTGATCAAATATTTGGAAGCCATCATCAGTTTCAGTATTTCCTGTTGAATATGATTATGTGTCATCATAGCTAGGGAACAACTTCTTTCTTCTTGAAAAAGGATATCCATGAGACTGCACCTGTAGCTGTTAAAGAATTGCATCAAGAACTCGAGGATCTTCCTCACAATAAACTGGTTGAGAAATTAATGTGTTTTGTTTGTTGTCTAAGGGGTACATGGGAAAATTGGACAAAGTGTCATTCTGAGCTGACCAACATGATCAGGCAATTGGGCAACACGACATTATGTTTACGTTGAGTGTGACTGACTCTAAGTGGTATGACTTGCATTGTCTTATGCCTTTACCGAGAAGTTGTCATCCACGAAATGAACATGTGAAAATAATTGAAAATGTTATTTTATACCCGCAGATAGTTGCTACATACATGCACCAAAGATTTAATATAATTCGTGAATTAGTTCTTGAGAAGTATCTGGGAGCTAAAGACTTCTAGTACAGGTTCATGGTTCTTTCTTTTGACGTATTGTCTATGGGATTGGAATTATGCATCTATTGTTTTTGTTGTTTTTTTATGTATTAATTACAAGTTAATTTTTTTATGGAAAGTATGAGTGGAAACACAGGGACTCGATGCACATCTACGGTTTCCTGTGGTTGCTAGGAGATTTGAATATGGAAATACTAGATTGGACCAACCATTTATGTGTTGATGAATCCAAGACCTACTTTGATAAATATGTAACAATGTGGAATCCATGCTACATACACCGTTGTTACATATTTTCAGTTTTAAGTAAAGATTAAACATCCATTAGGGGAATTTTGAGGTCTAAAATGGGCCTCCTAAGGAAATTATAAAATAATAGTGGAAAAAATCAAATAAGATTTGATGACATCATCAAATTTTAGAGGGAAAAATGGAAAAACTACTTTTTCAACCCATATTTTCAACTTATCTCCCAAAGTTTTTACTCAAATTTCGAGCGGGAGTACTCATTGGATGCGAAATTTAATTCCCCATCCAAGGAGTACTCATGTTGCATACTTTCGATGGGTCCTACTACACGAAAAATAAGAAATACATAAAAAAAACGTGATTACAATCACGTTTTTATGTATTTCTCATTTTTCATGTAGTAGAGTTCATCGAAAGTATGCAACATGGGTACTCCTTGGATGAGGAATTAAATTTCGCATCCTTCCCCGTATTTAATGGGAGGATAAATCTGGTGGGTAGTTTTATTATTTTATTATTTTTTAATATTTTTACCCTTTTATTTAAAAAATGGTGAATCATCCCCCATGGTTGACATCATCATCTTGAATCCTATTGGTTGTTGTAAAGTTTATTTTTGTTGTAAATTTCTCTTAGGAGGCCCATTTTAGACCTCAAAATTCCCCTAATGAATGTGTGCGTGCATTACGCTATTTCATATTTTTAGTTTGAAGTAAAGTTTAAACATCTTTTACATTGGTTGGTTTGAAGTATCATAGCCATGGTGGAAAAATACTATGCCTCTCCATCTCATGGTAATGGCATGGGTGGAAAAATGTGGGATGATGGCACATTTTCAGGGGTCAAAAAGATTATTGTGACTCCAACTAATGAGACATTAACCATGTTGGGAGTGACTTATGATTTGGAAGGCCACGATCCAAGTGTTTGTATGAAAGAATTTAGAGGGCTTACACATGGAGGAGACAACCATCGGAGAAAAAAGGAAAGTAAGTCACAACTAGATGAATTGCATTGCAATCTATGAATCATACAAAATTCTGGTTTTCTTTGGCTTGAGGGTATCTGGGGGATGTGGATATGGATGCAGTTTACTATGGATTATCTAGGCAAATACATCACTAAAATGAGTGGATATATGGGTTTGGCCCCGCTCCACAATAAGTCGGACGAGCGCTACTTTGTGGTGAAGTCTTTGACTTTTCACACCAATAAAAGGACACTCAGACCATGCAGGCCACAAGAAGGAAATCCTTTTGAGACTGAAGTGGATAGCGTAATTGTGGGATTCTTTGGAATGAGTGCAACTCTCCTTGACTCAGTTGGCACATATTTGCTGGTGGAATGAAGTCCAAAATAAAGCCCTTCTGCCTGGTAGACTGAAGTCCAAAATAAAGCCCTCGTCTAGCCAACCCCTCTTTCTCTATATATAAATTCTTTCTTGTTTTAATAGAAAAATCATTATATTAATAATCCAACTTTTCTTATGTTATTTAAAGTTCTTAAACGATGCAAAGTCTTTTCTTGTCTTTTAAAACATCTCACTTGTATTATGACTAGGTCAAACTAGTGTCTCACAACAAATGCTTTGTTATATTAATAATGGTATATCTTGGATATCACGCATGGGCCTCGATCGTAGGCATAATTTTTTTTAGTATTTTAATGATGCACAATTTTTATTGCCTTTAGAAAGATCATTATCAATGAATTGCAATGTTTTTTCGTGGGAGCTTGGTATTTTAAAATCCCAACTTGCATTACGCCTTGGTCAAACGAGTGTTTGTTAATTATATTTAATTATATTTTTAATATCTTAATAGAATCCATTATCTCCCTCCATCCACCAGACAATCAAACGTGTGTTTGAGGTCATGGTAAAGATGGCTGACAAAGGTTTTTTTATTTTTAGCATTAAAATTAACTGTGTTCGAGGTCATGGTAAAGATGGTGGACAAAGTTTTTTCTTTTTAGCATTAAAATTTAGTGATTTATGAACACATGGTATTAATAGGTAGCAGTTGTTTCCATTTGCCATTGAGATGGAAGAAGATACCAAGGAATGCAGAGTAATAAAGAAACATCAGTACAAGTGGATAATTAGAAGCATGCTAGCTAAGAAGGAAGATGTTCCCTCATGTGCAACCAGTGCAGTTTTATCCTCAACTGCCATAGAATAAAATATGACAAGTGCCATCCCCAACACTTGTTTGTTGCCTCATGTCTTTGGAATGCTTGGAGAATGTACATCATGGTTGGTGTAAAAGAATCACACCATAAGGAATATAGTAGCTTTCCAAGATTCTCTAAGGAATGGCTTGCATAACATAGTTCATGGCCTTAGATGGCCCATGAAACCCATCATACTTAGTGCCCCATATTGGCACCATGCCTTGCAAATGAGTGTCAGAAAAATATAAGCATATAAGAGATGCAAAATAATTCTCAAGAGGATGAGTCTCTCTATATACTTGTTTTACATCAGTGGGGTAACTCATGGATGAGTTCCCTCTCATACTCAAAGGATAAGGAGGTGTGAATGGTGGCTCCTCCCAAAAGCTATGTTCCTCCTCCTCTACCAAGTAGTCCATGCACTTCCTCATATGAGAGTACACATCTTCTTTGTGTCCTTCCCATATGAATCCACCCAAGAGAGTATGATATGCTTTGACAAAACCAATGGGTTTGGAAAGCAATATTTAATAGATGGCATCAAATAGTCCCTCGAGTTTGGAGTCACCAGCCAAAAGAATAAGATTGTAGAAATAGATAACTCGATCTACCACCTTGAACCTTTCATCCTTTACTTCCCCTTCAAGAACCCCCCATGTGAAAAGGTCCTTGGAGTATTCCATTGTGAGTTGGGAATCCCAACAAGGATCCAAGCTCTCTAATAATGACAGTGTTGTAGAGGTACGAAATGCAGCTCCTGTCTTCTCATGGCCCCCACCTTTGACATCCTTGATATCAAGATCACATGTTGGAGCATCATACTCTTCCTTTTTTTGCCCCATTTGTAGCTTTTCTTGCACAAGACAATATTGGAGCGTATGGAAATCAACTTCCCCTTGGAAAGTCCTTGTTTTCCAAAACCTCCTCCTTTTGGCCCATGTGTACAAGAGGGTTAGGATCCCCTTGCCATCTTCAGAAACCTTCTTTGTGAATGAAGAGATCACTGGCTGCCCAAAATATATGGAGTTTCCATGTGCCCTCATGCTCTTGCCATCATATATTTCTGATTTCTCCTTCCTTAGCGCAGATATTTGAATGGGAGTTTGCAATGTCCCTTTCAGGAAACTGCTCATCTCTATCCTGAATGCTTGAGAGATTCTCTGCGCTGTGCTAGCTTCTCCCAAGTCTCCCTCCTTAGCCAAGTATGCATATGCAACCCATAGTTGAGAGAACACTTTAGATTTCCTCCTATCAAGCGGTGCTCCTAGTGGAGGATCTCCTTGCAAAGAGGTGTCAAGGCATAGAGTAGAATATGGATGTAGGCAGACAGATCTGTCCCTACCTTCAATGCATAAAACCTCTTGCCTTCTTTGTGCTTCCAAGCTTTGAAGTAGAGAAGGGTTCATGCTCTCCACCTTGTGATGCTCTTCCTCTTCTTCTACCTCCCCTATTTCCACGATCTCATCATTAATCAATGATGGCACATACTCCTCATGTATGAGATACTGTAGGACTCTTTGCAGGGGTGCAAGAGCCTCTTCTCTTGGAGCAAGTGCTCCAACCTCTTCCTCATGAAGTGCTTTAGGTGCCCTTGAGGTGACTGCATTCTCATCTTCCACTTCCTTCTCCTCCTCTTCAATAACTGAAATTGTCCCATCATCAATGAGAGATAATAGTTCTTGATCAACCATTGAAGGAGAAACCTTCATGCTTTCCTCTTGAGATGAGGACTCTTCACCAAATGGAGATCTTGCCCTTGGCAATGCATCAATAAAGCTCACACCTTCTTTCTTCCCCTTCATGAAGGAATCACTGGAAAAATTCTGAAGCTTTGATGATATGGCTGAGTGCTCATATCCATGAGATGAGGATTCAGATTTTTCCTCATGCACAGATCTTGTAGATCTGATTGGAAGATCTTCTTTTTGAAACTCCTTGGGAGCTTCACTGCTGCTTCTCTTTTCTTCTTGCACATCCTCCTTGGGGAGGATCTTCTTAAATCTGAAAATAGATGAGATTAAACTCATCTTCTTCATGTTTCCCTTGCTCTTGATTTCAAAGATATCTTGATCTCACAGGCGAAGCCAGAGATCACGCTCTGATACCACTGTAATATTCCAAACAGGGAAAAACAGGCATAGTAGGGAATATCTTAAGATATTCATCTATGGGATCACAGTGGTATGGAAAACACATCAGCAACTTCTAAAGCAAAGATAGACTAGTAGGGAATTTACTGATTATATCACCTCTAAGGAGAGGATGAAAACTAGAGGCTTCCTGACCCGTTCTAGACTCTGTCTAGAGAAGACTGATGACACACAGAAAGTGTGGGAATGACACAGTCCTATTGGATTTTTCTGCCCTTGGGAACCTTATATTTACAGATCTAAACAATGGATCCAAAGAGAAGAAAAAACCAAACAAGAGGGAAGCACGAAATTCCACTCTCAGGAAAATATGCAATAGGCTCAGTGAGAACATTGTATAAGAAAAATGGTGCAAGAATAACATTTCCTAGGGCTGTTTTACCTTATTATAGGGTGTGTGGGACCTCCATGCTAAATTTTAGGAAAAAAAAATGGGTTTAAGGGCCTTAAACAGTTCTCCCACGAAGCTGACTTGTTAGAAATTAGCTAAAGAGAAGAGATGATGAAATGAAGAAGAACCCACTTCAGAATTGCGCAGTTTTAGCAGAGAATCACTGGAAAATAGCCATCATACATATATAACAGTATAGCAGCAGCAAATCAGACTTTGAATGAGTTCATTAAGAAGTACAATGAATTGCATGAGGAAATAAGAAATAAATCTTCAGAAATAGGAGCTGCAATGTATGTAGAAAGTGCAAATTTGAATAGACAACATCCCTCTAAGTGTGCTCAGAAATGTAACATTAAATTATATATCTGCAGAAAATTTATGGCTGAAACATCAGATCAATATCAGATCTGGAAACTACACAGCCTTTTTACAAGATCCCTTTGGAATTTCATCAAAATACTGAATAATGAAGTGTAGATCTAAATTTTTATACACAGAAATGCAGAAAGCTTTAGTAATTTCTGAAGATGAATTTATTCATAATATACAGAAGATCTGAACATAAGATATCAGCAAGCTACTTCATTAATATTTAAGGTGAGAGGCAAGCCTCAATCACCAGAAATAAGTACAGTGACAGATCTAGACAATAGTGAAGCAGTACATAAGAAATAACGCAGTTATCCAAGGAGACTGCGCAGTAGCTTGAGTAGACTAGTACAACAGATGCAATATACAGATTTGAAATCAAAATATGGCAGAGATCATCTTCTGCGTGGTCATAAGACACCCTCCCTGAGAGAAATCCCTCAAAACTACTAGATCCTTGCAGATCTAGAATTTCCACTTGCTACAATTATAGCAGCAGCAAAACCCTCAATGAGACAGCGCTGTCAATGCAAGCATTGCTTGGCCTCCAACTTGATAGTGGTTCAATCTAGCACACTTCCCTCCAAGAGCTACTCAAACAAGGATAGAGGATTCCTAAACAGGAGATCCTCTCTTTCTCTTGCTAAACAGCCAAGAGAAATGGAGTTGCCTTAGCAAGCTCTGAAAATGAAATATGAGCAACAACCTCCTCATGAGCCTTCATCCTCCTTTTATAACATTTGAGTCTCTTGGCAAACCGTAAACCACTTTCATCCTTTGGTTCTTTTCACACTTGGAAACCCCTTCTAGAACTGCGCACTCCATCAAGGAGTTTCAATGAACATAGATAGCGCTATTGACTTGGTCAAACAGGATCTCCTTTGGTGGTCTTGGCCCTTTCAAACCTGCAAGATTTTATTATAATGGCCTAAATATGTCTCTTTTCACATTGGAATTGATTTATTCTTGATTTGCAAGAGGATTAGACATTCCCCCTTGCAATTTATTCATTAACCATGAAACACAAAATGAATAAGGCAAAATTAATGTTCCAAATTAGCTGAAGCTAATTTAGGAACATTACATCCCCTACCCCCTAAGCCCCGAATCCCTTAAACACTAACTCATTATTCCCCTAACCCATAAATGCACCTAAATCCCCTAACCCTAAGCCCCCAATACCTAACCCCTTAACCACTAACTCATTATTCCATAACCCCTAAATGTGCCTAAATCCCATAACCCCTAACCCCCAATCCCTGACCCCTTAACCACTAACTCATTATTCCCCTAAACCCTAATCCTCTAACCCCTAACCTGTAAGCCCCTAATCCCTAATCCCTTAACCACTTACTCATTATTCCCCTAACACTTATAACAGTCCTTAAAACTCATTGGGTTTAACCATTTCAAATGAGAACGGGTCTAGTTGGGACCTATAATTGGGTTAATTCCCCCTTGTTGGCAAGGTGGAATACCATGAGAAAAACCATGGGTTGCAAAAAGATACAACCTAAAACCTCTCCTCGAAGGTGTAAAGTATGCATCCCTTTGGTTCCCCTTTAGATGAGATGGTATAGACCTACACTAGAAATTTATGTGGATTGAACAAAAACAACCTTTATGTGGATTGAACCAAGCTTAGGACTGTCGAAGCCTTTGGGTGTTGGATTTAAGCATCTCATGCTGCCTTACCAGGGTTTAAACCCTGATCCCCCAATGGGCAGAGGAAATCTTAGTTAATCCACTGTGGAGGAGGTTCCAGCTAATGGTTCATTATCTACATGAGATAGCCTTTGGCCAATTTTATACCCCTAATGAGGGACACCTTGACTGATGGAATCCTGACTTGAATTCATCTAAAGGCTAACCACAAAGTATGTATACTTTTTTGGAAATAATGCATAAGTGAAGTTAGTTCTAGACGTTGGACGAATTGATACCACTATACTACATTCATTGGAGATATACAATAATTTTTTCCATACTATTTTATCTCAATTTTATTTTAATAATTAATTATTTAATTTCTTTAAAAACTCTTCAGGATAAATCACATAATTTTTTTAAGGTAAATTCTTTTTGAACCACTCATTGTGTGGTCCATCATGAATATTTTTAAAATAAATTTAATAGAATGAAATTGAATTGATTTTTGAAACTTTGTTTTAAATCACTTGTTGAAATTACCTAGAATCACGAGTGTGCTCAACATCCATCAAAAAAACAATGGGTATGATATTAAAAATGATATTTAGAAGGCACATCCATCAAAAAAAAATGGGTATGATATTAAAAATGATATTTAGAAGGCATAATATTAAAAATGATGTTTGGAAAAATGGAGGGAGACAGTATTCATTTTTCATTTAAATTTTAAACTTTTACTAGTTAAAATAACATTTCCCTTGCCCAAAACACATCACTTTGTTTTGGTCGTCTCCCGCTGCTTTTTTACCTGCAACAAAGAAGCTCTCATGGTTTTTTACTAGCAATGAAGCAGCTCTCAGATTGAAATAGAGATAGGGAGTGGCAGTCAAAGCCTCTTTCCCAGGCGGTTCTTTACTTCAATAGGTACTATGTTGCTTCTTTTGGATCTAATTGCTCATGCCCATTATTTTCATTTCCACATTGAAGTGAAGCTTTTTATATGTCAATTTGTATTATCATTGCTCTGTATCTTTCTTTTGAAAATTGGTTCTGCTTCGAAATCACCCCAAGAAAACTGACCACAGTAACTATTTGTAATGGAGTCCCTTGTCTTATATTTTAGCTTGGCTCACATGGGCTTGTTTTCTCTTTCCTTTATAGTTTGTTCTGGCCTTGCTATTATGACTTGTTTTCTCATTCCTAGTACTCTTTCGTCATCGAATTTCAGGAATCGGACAGAGTTTTTACAAAATTGTTGAGGTTTTAAGGTCAAATCTAGTGAAATGAGCTTTTTAAAATATTAGTTGTTAGGTAGTAGGAAGTTATTAGCTTTTCTCCCAACATCTTCTCCAGGGGGTGAAGAGAAAATTCGGCGGTTTAATTCCAAGCCCAACAAAGGTAGTTTCAACTATGATTTGGTTGTGTGGAATGCAATGATTAAAGGGTATGCGATGCATGGGAAAGGAGATAATGCTATCAGCTTGTACCATCAAATGTTATTATTAGGTAAGAAACCTGACCATATTATATTTCTTGCTGTGTTATATGCATGAAATCACGCAGGCTTGGTGAATGAAGGACAAAAATACTTTGATTAGCATAGGTTAGCGTTATGGCGTTAGGCCAAGCGTAGAGCACTATGCATGTAAATGATGGGGTTTCACTTCCTCAGAGCAAATGTAGGGACTGGAAAAAATAGTGGCCTAGGAAAACATTGAAAAGAACTAATTACAACTAATGAAGAGATTTTGTAAATTTTGTAAACTGCAAAGTTTAAGGGGCAAAAAAATCTAGTATATATTACATCCAGGAATGCCACAATTATAAAATAAGTGTAACTCTTTGGTTGAACTGACGTGAATTATGTGATGTCATGGTATTCGCATTAGTGATATTCCCTTTGTGTTTACTAAGAAAAGGAGCTAGATGTGAATTTGGGATTTTTCTCAGATTTCTCAGTGGATGTTGAAACATGTGCTTAGCATGAAATACTAATGACATTTTAGCAAGAACAAATTTTGAGCATTTTGAACCACCTGGGGAAGAAATTCTACTTGCCTCTCAGCCTGAAGGCAAGAGAGAGTTTGCTAGTACTAAGCCAATCCTTGATATAGACTCACTTAAAAAAAAAAATTTAATTGAAAAAAAAATGATTGACCTAGTTGGGCATGCATGCATGATTCCTGGATGAGGTACACAATCTTATAACAATGATGCCAATAAAACCTAATGTTGTTGTGTTTGGGGCTTTTCTCAGTGGTTGTAGAGCTCATGGCGATATAAATTTAGTCGAATGTGTTGTAAACAACCTATTTTAATTAGAGGCTAATAATCCTGGAAATTATGTGTTGTTATCTAATATTATGCTGCAACTGGCATGTGGGAAGAAGTGGAAAAAGTGAGAGCAGTAATGAAAGATAAGGGTTTGAAAACACCAGCAAGATGCAGCTGGATTGAGGTTAAAAATAAAATTCACACATTCCTTATGGGAGATAAATTGCACCCATAATCAGAACATATTTATGAGAAGGTAGAGAGCTTGGCTAAGGAGATCGAGGCAGTAGGGTATGTTCCTGATATCAACTTTGTGTTGCGTGATGTTAATGAAGAGGAGAAGGAAGACATCCTTCATATCCACAGTGAAAAGTTGGCTCTTGCATTTGGACTTATCAACACACCCCAGGGAAATTAATTCGAATCACAAATAACCTCCGTGTGTTTGGTGATTGCCACAATGAAACCAAGCTCATTTCCAATATTGTAGGCCGGGAGATCATTATGAGGGATCGCAATCGCTTCCATCATTTTAAGAATGGTCTATTTTCATGCAACAATTATTGATGATCCAATTGATAAAAGCTTTTCTGATTGGCTGGTAGGCAGGTATTGGCATTACTTTTGTTGATTGTGTTTGGCCGACTTTTTGGGTCTAGGATAACGCAATCATTCCTATGGAAATTTTGTACAGCTGGTTTAGTTTAGGTCATCAAATAGTTTTAAGTTTGTCACCTTTAACACAAATTTCTTGGTATAAAGATAAATGATAAAAACAATTGGGGTTAGGTGCGTGAAATTGCAGGAATATTGAAGTAGCATCAAAGTCTTTTGTAATGTTTGTATCTTCTACCTTTTCACTATTACCTGGCAAAAACATCTACACATATCAAACTATTTAGCAGGCCTTTTCTAGCTAGAGCCAAGGAATGAGTGCCTTAGAATAGTATTCCCTCCCTATTGAGCATTTCAACTTTATCTTATTAATTTGAGTGTGACAGCAAGACTGATAAATGGTTGATTTTCCAAGAGAAACATTCCAGGAGCACAATTATGTTTCCATATGTGAAAATACGACATTTCCATTGAAAATGGGAATGTCAACAGAAAAGTAGCACAACAAAAGCAGATGATAGCATAGTTATTAAAACCGGAACTGGTGATCGGACTGGTGGACCTAATGAATCAGGTTTCGAACCGAAACCAGTGTAACCGGTAGCAGTCAGATCTCAATGAACTGGTTTTAAAAAAATACATTAAATCATTATTTTTTAACAAAAAAAATATTTTTAAGATTTTCAACCATGATTCCAAGCCAATAGAGACAAAATATGCCAAGTTTGCTCATTTATATACCATGAAAAGTTGAATATATCAAAATGTAGTTGTCATGCTATTACAGCCCAGTATCAAGCATAAGAAGAGAGAAATAATATATTCATCGGAATCCAATTTGGTGTTTAAATTAAATAGGGTCTAGCTATGAGAGAAAAGCCACATCAGTGTAAGGAGGAAGCTTCTCAAGTGGAAAGAGATCCACTTGGGTATGAGATGTAGGCCCTGCAAAGGAAAAGGAACACCACATTAACAAAAATTACCCAAATCGAGGCACATGCAACTTGGGTAAGATACCACCCCTGGGAGTACCTTAAATTTTCCAACTAATGACTGAGTTTTAATGAAGTCTTCAGTGAGAGTTTCTGGCATACAGTTTATTAGCACACTGCTGTAGGTGTAATTTTATTCTATTTGTTTCGAATATAAACATACAGAGACAGGAATATGTAATCAGACTTCAATCCAACAACTCTTATACAATATTAACTCAAAAATTAGCATAAACCATGAATATGCATTGCATTAACAACATGCTGGAAAATAAAGTCATATTATCATTTAATGGCATAGGCTAAAGATCTGAGAAAATAGGGGAACCTGACTTCCAAGGCAATGAATATACTTCAATATGTTGCTTTACTTATTTTACAATATCCCTGTATGATTTGCAGGAGTAGGCCCTTCAAATCTCTACCTTTAACCTTTGCTACATCCACATAACTCGTCACAAGGGAACCTCTGCCTCGGCTTGTTAGGTGGCCGGTTTATGTCCAGTTAGGTCTGGTTAACCGCCTGAAATTGGTGAAGCCCTCCTCTAAACCCGGTTTCATGGCCAGTTCTGACCAGAGGAGGAGCTGACCAGCCGGTTTGACTGGTTACCGGTTCAAACCAGTTGGTTTTTATAACTATGGATGATGGTGCATGACATATGTTTTCTCTTCCAGCCCATGTTGGAAGACAATGTGAAGCCTTGTATCATAATTCATTTTTTGTAATTCTATAAGATAAGCCAGCTTTTCCACAAGAACGAAAAGGTTCATGATAATTCTTAAAAGTACTTTTATCATGTTTTTTTAAAAGGGGTCATCGAGTGAGGGATACATGAGAGATATCTGTCGGATTCCCAGCTCCTAGTTGACATTAATGCCATAAATTTTTAATTATTTCTATTGAAAGGATAGGCATATGATATTGCAAGGTATGTGAAATTTTTCTAAGTCTGGAAAGACTTGTACATAATTATAGCTTTGCTTGCTAATAATTCTAAAAAAAAATGGATTTTCAGTGCATGTGAGCAAAGAACTGTGGAAAAAGACAGTTAAAGTACTTATTATATTTTTCCATAACAAATGGAACAGTATAGTAGCATAGCACAAAGAGTAGCAATCCATGGTAGTGTTCTCTAGATTTTTCTTGATGAAAATATATTGTGGCAAAGTGATGTGAAATTCTAGTGCATTTCTCCGGGTCAAAAATTTAGATATTTTCATAGAAATTGAAAACTTATTCCATCAGGCAGTACTGTAGTTTTGAGACATAAACATATAAGCCTTAAGGTAATCAAATTGATGGAATTGGTAACCCAAGTCAATATCCTTAATCTCAACTGTTGTATAGATTAACAGAGGCCTGACCAAAAGGCACTGCTTTTTCATTTCGTTGAAGCTGTTGTAAAGGGCTTATGTAATGTTTTAAGTGGTTCCTCAGTAGATGTGATATTTAAAATGTCCCTAATTCTTTTGTATTGAAATGAAATCTCTATCTTTTTTCCTTCAAAACATGCATATGATCTAGCTATCATTCTCGCAGTTATGGTTTGCAATCTATCTAGCCAACACTGGACTGAAGAAGGCAGGCATGAAAGCACTGCCGATTGTTGTTTATACATCTGCTTCTAAGTTGTCACCGGGATTGGCCACTGGATGCTCCATCTGCTTGGCCGAATTCGAAGAAGGAGAAAAGCTACGAATGAAAACCTGATTTTATTTCAGTCCTTAATACTCATTAAAATTCTAATCTTAATTTTTCATTACAATCCTGGAATGCATGCCAAGAGGATTTAGAGTACATTTTTTTCAGTAGGATCAGAAAATATGGGAGATGGATTTTCAGAAGGTTGTTGATGGTTGGAATATTAGCACTTCAATCTTGATTTTCAACTCTAAATTTTCATAATCGTAACAATAAAATGATTATAACCATAAGCAATGGAACACTAAATTTATCGACACTCATCCATTGTCGGAGATTCAGCTTCCGCTTCCATTCCCACAACTCCTACGACTACAGGCTGCACCACCCTTCGTCGTTTCTTCTTTGCCTCTCTTCCTCTTATGTGCCATGTGACCGACGACCGATTCATTTTATGAAGTGGAATTGAGAGTGAGGGAAAGTTAAAAAGAGCCATGGCTCCATGCATTCTGAAGGCGGCGCGGTCATATGTGAGAGCAATCTCTTCGGTGGTGATGAAGTGGGATTAGCCACTGGCTGCTTCATCTTCTTGGCTAAAATCGAAGGAGAAAATCTATGAATGCAAACCAATTATAATCATGGATTCCATGTGGAATGCATTGATAATTAGTTGACCTTGTATTCTTCCTACCCTATGTGTAGGCATTCTCTGAATCTCCTTTAGCAATTGATATGTATCATAATACTCTTAGGTTTCGTTACAAGGTGGACTAGTTGTTAGTATGATTCTTTCGTCGTAAAAGATCACTTTAGCTATGCATATCAAGTAGCCCTAACATCAAGTATGGCTGCAAAATATCTTTAAGTTTGCTTCATAATATTATATCTAAGCATAAAAGACATTAAGCAGATAAAATGTAAAATGGCTCCATGCATCCAATGAACAAGACAAGAACAATGTATAAAAAGAATCTTATATTATATTAAAGAATGTGGCACCTGAGAGGAAAAAAAGAAAGGTGTTTTCCAGTTCTCCTCAGTGGGATGGGTTCTTGGAAGTCCTCAGTGTTTCAAATCTAAAATTCCTCTCTTTGGTTAATGTGGAAAACCCTAACAAACATGGAACTCAATGGGAGTTCAAAATGCAAACAAATGAAATTGGTGACCAAGAATAGATCTAGTGTGATTTAATGCAATGGAGGTGACTAATGAATGGGGAAAACCCTCCTATTTATAACAAAATATTGGGATGTTCTAGAACTTGGTGCATGAATAAAATATTATTAATCAAATTCTAGAATCACCCTTTAGGAATATTTTATTATATTTGTTGGAGGGAAAAAGGCTTTTGACTTGGGTCAATTCCTTTATTTATAAATGACAAATAAAAAAATTATTTATTTATTATTTTAAGGGAAATGAGGGGAATATAATTAAATAAATAATGGTTTATTTAATTATTTATATGTGATTTAGTCAAATTTAACTAAGAATATTATTTAAATAATGATTTAAATAACCTATTCTTAGGAAATAATTAAATAAATAATGATTTATTTAATTGATTACCTTGTTTTGGGTTAAATATGACCAAGAAACGTAAAAAAATGTGGTGAAAGAAATTTTAATTGGGGTAAAATTGGTCTTACATGGTGTACTTGGGTTTATCTAACGATAATGGGTTAGATGACCAAAAAATGGTGTAACAGATTGCCCCCCAATGTACAAGTGTTAGGAGCAAATCGTAAGACCGAAGTACGTTGTAACAACTTAAACATGAGATAGTGAGAGAGGAATGTAAGGTAATCTAAAGTGGTGGAGGACTAGACCTAGAGGAGATGAGACTTACAGGTGCAACAAGTCTCAAGTGTATGATGTGGTACCAATGTGAAAGGCGGCGGGGGAGGCATACCTATGCCCACCGAGACAATAGTACAAAGAATAAGGTGCCCAGAAAACCACGAAACCCAATAGTAAAACTAGTGTTGGACTAAACATGAGCCAGAAAACAAGAATGATGTATCCCACATACATGCGATGCCTGGAATAAGCGTCAAGACTTATACAATAATATGGTAGTACATGAGATACTAATACACCCAAATGCCCTCTACACATGGGGAAGGGCTCGCGAAATCAGACCGACATGTGCAAATCGAAGAAGTGCTGCAAGCGACTGAGGCCGATATCATCAAATGAGAGGAGCTGCATCACGGGCTAGAATGAAGAAGTCATCCGGGTATGTGGGGGGCTACCTGCAGGGCCACCCCCTCATGAGTGTTGAAACATCTCACACACACCCAGGTATCACCAATAGTTGTTGTTGCATCATTGAACCATCAAGTATATAGATCACGATCAGGCTGAAAAGAGCTCGAACCAAGGTATAGTGCCCCCTAGGCTTGACTTCTGGATTAAATGAGCTGTTGTCGACAGAAGTAGATCTACCTTAGGTGAGGCAATAAGGGAACTCCAAGTAAGGCATGAGAGAAAAGAGTGGAGCGACGAACAGACAGACACTAATGATGATGGTGGAATGAGAGGAATGGAGGAGTGGTTGGACGACTTCCCTTGTTAGAGCATCAAGTGGATGAATGGCTTGGCAGCGACGGATAGAGTTTTGGGAGGGATAGTGGATTGGGGTACTGAAGGCCATAATGTGTGACATGAGAGAGGGACCAAGCAGGAAAGGATGGAGGACTATCGCGGGGTACGAAAGGACTCGGGGTAGACTCCATGAATGTGTTGGTGACTCGACGTGGATGCTCCAAACAAGGGCGACTCGGTGGTGCTGCCTCATAAAAATGGGACCAATGGGGAACTATAAAAGCATGAGTACAATAGGGTAACTCATGACAAAAATGAATACGAATGGAGACGAGTAAGGAGGCAAAGTGGTGCCCCAAGCACAGGTGTCGTAAGTGAAGAAATTCGATTTTGAGAAGAGGTTAGTAGACGCTTCGTGGACAAAATGTGTCCTGGTGAAGTATTAAAACATAAAAAACTGACAAATACCCATTTGAGTGCTCGGTGAGAGCTTTCCAACGGTGTGAACGGTGTGTCAAATGGGGCTACGGTTTGGTCACAGCAGGCGAAAGAAAAAACAAGGGTTTTATTCTAATAGGGTGTTTTCCCTCCAAAATCATTCATTTTCTTGTGTAGCTGTGGTGAATGTGGAGAGGAGAGAAGGCCCTAAATCTTGCGGCGATCGTAGCGGAAAAACCGACCGTTGGAATTGTGATCCGTCAGTTGGAGGTAAGAGGCCTAATCTTAAGCTTTGTTTTTGATGGATTCAAGTTGTAGATTAGGGCTTTAAATCTCAGTAAGTGCCCCTACTTCATCCTTACGGTCGGGTCGCACTTTTTGGGGAAAAAGCTGCGACCTGGGATGCAGGTTTTGGCCTGAAAAGTGCGACCTGGCCCAGCTTTGGCCCAAAAAGTGCGACCTATGAGATGTGGGGGTTTTAGTGTTGTTATGGGCTGAGATTTTGTTTTGATGTAAGTTAACTCAGTTTGGTTGATCTAGAGGCTGACAAAAATGATGCTTTTGTGCAGATATGGCAGATCTATGGATCCAGTGGAGAGAGAGAGACTTAGGTACATTACGGACGGAGATCGAGGTGGATCAGGGTGTCCATCGTGCGTTGGCTAGGTACGGGGTTCTGAAGTTTTTGAAGAAACCTTTGATGAGGGTAGGAGAGCCCTTATTGGCCTGTATTATCAGTTATTGGGATCCAGATCATGAGGTGTTTATAGTGCAGGGGCATAGGATCGAGCTGACAGTCCAGGATTTGTATTTCTTGACTGGAATCCCTCCATTGGGGATGGTGGGGAATACGCAGCCAGTGTTACCGCAGGGGCATAACATTATGGAGTTTGTTAGCGACATTGTTGACCGAGTGGCCGAGTTAAAGGGACTCGGATATCTATTGCGGATCTAGAGAGGTTGGAGACTTGGGCAGTGGCCGTAGCAGTGTTGCAGATCGTGGGTAGTCAGGCGTTCCATCACATCACTGGAGGGCAGATGATGATTGTAGAGGGTGTGTTGGGTGGGACCTACTATGGGTGGGCCTAGATGATGTTGGTGTCGCTGAAACGACAGTTGTCGCTATGTAAGCGGCAAGTGAATCATGATTGTGCGTATGGGACAGTATTGTGCTCTTTCTTCTTTGATAAGATCCCGACCTTACGACCTTGCATACAGTTGCCTGATGGGGGCTCGAGAGAGCCTCGGATGCGTCGATGGGGATGACTACTGAGTAGAGGAGGAGGAGGGGCAGTCGGGAGGGTGTTTCGACCATAGTTCTTTTCCCATTGGAACCAGATGCCGTTATACATAGATGACTATCCCTATAGTGGGATGAGTTATTGGGGAGATCCAGACTTGCCGCTACCACCTGGGCGAGTATGGGGATTAGATGGTAAGTGACAAGCAACTAATCTGTTATGTTCATTTTTATAGTTTGTGACTAGTATTCATGGTACTAATCTTTATATTTTTTTGGATGCAGATATAGCTCCGGTTAAACCGGCTGGATATATGGGACGACCAACAGCAGTAGGTGCTATAGGCGCAAGTGGATTGAGGACAGGACAGAATGAAGAGATGGTCGCACTGGTGGAGGATCTCCGTTGTGGATGTGAGGGACTGCTGACTGGTGTGTCAGAGTGTGGATGGCAGGATTTAGACGACCGATACATAGAACTATGTATTGGTCTCCCCTCGGAATGGCGAGGGATCATGCGACGCATGGCGATGGCTGGGCAGACAGTGCGTGATCTACGAGCTGCGGGAGCAGAGCCGTTGGCGTGGGATCCTCCAGGTGGTGATTAGATGTGGGGCAGGTAGTGCCCCCTAGTAGTGATGTGGGGGCAAGTGGTGCCCCCCATTTTGTAGTAGTGGTTTTTTGGAACATGCTATGGGCATGTCGTATGTTTCAAAGTATATGGACTTTAAAACACATGTTATATATATATGAGTTTTATGTGTATTTTGTGGATCCTATTGTCTTATGTGTGATAAATTATAGTCTAGAACATGGGTTGCGATCTGATCTACGTAGTGATTGTGAGGTCTAGGGATGTGGTTGAATGAAATAAATCTAAATTCTCATATCAAAAGTCTCACCCGTAAATATTGTCTAAGCAGGATAGGATTATGCACACGGTAGATGCCATTAATTTGTAAGACAACAAGCAGGGAATCTAAATAAACTTGCAGATGGAGGATATGATGGGAGAGAGCGTCAACTAAGAGACCACGAACGGCATCATACTCGGCCTGGTTATTGGTGGTGGTGCCAATGCAGACCCCATTGGCGAGAAAAATGGTATGCCCAGGAGTAAAGATGGCCCAGGCGGCTGAGGCGAGGTTTTGGGAATACCGACTCGCGCCATCGGCGTAACCAATGTAAGGAGTGGACAAGAGGGTCGAGGGAACAACATCACAAGAGAAGAGAAGTGAAGAAGATCGGGGACTGGTGTTGTGATGTACATCATAGAGACGGATGGGAGTATCGGGGTTAGGGGAAGAGAGGGGAAGGTAGTGGAAACCGCAAGAGGCTGCAAAGCCACCGAGATCATCGTTCATGGTGGAAAGGCGCAGAAATGGCTCATCAGGGGAGATGAGAGAAGAGCAAGTAAAAATATGGTCAAAACATGAAGAGCCCAAGAATGGTACTGAAGGGGGATCAGATGAAAAAGGCGGAGTGGATACGGAGGGGATGTACGCCGAGGGTTGGGCGGATGATGATAGGTACAAGAGAGGAGCAATAGATTTGGACATCTCAACATTAGGGGGAGGGATGTCAATGGTGGCCAGAGGATCCTCGAGTAAACTCCACGCATACTGAGCGAGGATGGGCGAGGCGGATTGATTTTGTTCCACTTCATACTCGCAAATGACCTCTAAAGTGTTGGAAATATGATGCAGAGTGTTGTCCTTGATGGAAACCCACTAAATGAAGATGAAGACATGCGACTGTTGACACGTGTTGTCCTTGATGGCAAACCACCTGATGAAGTTATTCTTGACTTGATGGACTTGGTAAATGATGTAAATCTAATGTGATATGATTTTTGTTGACAATATGATGCTGAGTGTTGTCCTTGAAAGGCAACCCACTTGATGAAGATGATGACAACTTACTTGATGAAGTTGTGCTTGATACAATATGTCCTGATGTAAATCTGAATGTATCTACAGTGTATACAGAAGGCAATAAGAAAGAAATTCAGCATGTGCTAAATATATGATGAAAAGAGTATGTTTCAAGGAATACGCGGATCCGTCTAGGGGAAGTCGCGTATGCACGCGGAAAGGAACGTTCTAAGTCACGTATGGGCAAAAGCGCTCAAAAAGTGCAAAACCAGGAGTAACCACCATGGTATTGACCCATTATATTGGGTAATGATCTGCCTAATTGACCCCGTCGAGGTAGTTTTGGGCTCATGGTATTGTTTTGGCCCAAGGTATTGAAAAAGGGGCTCATGGTATTGAAAAGGATAAACCTATATAAGGAGAAGAAATTCATTGTGCAAATCATGAGTGTGGGTGCAAGATGTCTGAGCTTGAATGAATACTTCTCTCTGAAGTAGATCTGAATGGAAAGGGTTACACTTGAAGATAAATCTGAATGTATGATGCACCAATGATGAAGAAGGGGATCTCGATCTGAAATGCACTTGTATCTACTAGATCTGCTTATGGAAGGCCTAGATCTGTGATGAGGCGAACATCTAGGCGAACATCTGTCTGAAACAAAAGGGTAGATCTGAACTGAATATCTGATCTAATGAAGTATGCTGCTCTGTAATGATTGAAGATCTATACGCTACTTCGCCACGGAGGAAGCGCGTATATACGTGGCTTCAACGAAGAGAAAGCGCGTATGCGCAATAAAATATACACTGAGGTATACGCTGGTTTGTGTGGACGGAAGCGCGTATATACGCGACATCAGTGAAGTAAAAGCGCGTATGCAAACTAGGGTTTGTTGAAGCAAGGGGTATGAAATATCTGATCTGTTCTGCTGTGTTTCTGCTATCTGATCTGTGTTGATATGTATCTGTTGGTGATGTATGTTTGTGCTTAAAAGTATGGAAAGGGTCCAGTATGAAAATATGATGAAATGTGGCATGCAAGTGTTGTTCTATTGAAGTTGTTGGATCCAGTGTGAAAATTGATGAAACGTGGTCCAAGGTGGTGCTGAGGGTTGTAGCCTTCAGTCAGGGGGTTGTAGCTCCCTTCCAGGTGAGGCTGGTAAACGAGATCGGGGGGTCGTAGCTCCCTTCCAGGAGAGGCCGGTAAACGAGTCAGGGGGTTGGAGCTCCCTTCCAGGAGAGGCTGGTAAACGAGCGCAGGTGGGTGCCTGCGTGCTGGTCAAGTCTGCGCCAGCACATATGTTGTAAGATGTTTTCTCTATAATAAAATGTTGAAGGCTGAGCAACTACAGCGGTGGTTTTCTCCCGATTTGGGTTTCCACCTAAAAATCCTGGTGTTCATGTGTGATTCTTTGTGTGATGGTTTATTCTGTTCTTACTGCACCTGTTTACTGTTTATTGAGCATCTGATGAATGAATGATGGAATAATATAAGTAAAGATTTAATTACTGATCTAGATCTCTGTGTATACGCTAGTTTCATAAAGGGGATCCGCGTATATATGCTAGTTTACTGAAGGAAAGTAGCGTATGGGTTTTAAGGAATGAAAAAGTAAAAAGATTTGATTATGCAGTAAATACTGATTCACACCCCCCTCTCAGTATTTTTCCCAACATAAAGAGGCACGATAATGCGTGAGGTGAGGACAATGGTGAGAATAATGGCCATGGACACCACATAAAGCATAGGGTTTGTTGGTGCGAAGGGCCTTTGGGTTCTTGGTTATGGGGGCGGGGGAAACAGAGGTTTTTGGGGCTAACGATTCAGGGAACACGACTTTGAACATGGGTTGGATACGGGGAAACTCAGGACAAGTATGGGTGGCGTGACCGACAACATCACACAAAGTGCAAGGCTTGGTGGGTGGAGGGGGAGTAGGATCGGGAGCGGTGGCTTTATCTTTGGATGCCCCCCTGTGAGTTTTTCTTTTCTTACCCATAACAGTCTCAGCATGAGGAGGGTCGTGCGATGGCGCTAGAGGTACCGTAGCGGTGGGAGGAGCAACAGGAATCAGTTGAACCGGTGTCACAACAATGTATGGTTTAGGGTGGCCGGGAGGGGTTGCGGTTGGAGGAGTAAGATACCATACCGGTATGCCCAAAGTTAAGTTAGGTAGGGAAAGGGTGGCCATGAAAGGAACTGAATAGACGCCAGGGGGAGGGCCAAGGAAATGGATTTGACCGGCGAAGTAATGGTCAGGAGGGATGGTGTCTAAATGGGGGAGTCTGGAGGGAACCGAGACGGGAGGATAAGGGGGTTCTGAGATGTGAGGGAGAGGTGAAGGACCCAGTGGGAGAGTTTAAAACAGCAGAGGATAAGGGCTAGGAGTAGGGTGAGTGGGATGAGGTGGAGGTTGCTGACTAGCCGGAGCAGGCTGCGGGAGGGCAGCCTGAGACGATTGCATCATGCAAACATTCGCCAAGCTAACATCAGAGATAGGAGGAGGGGGGGGACCGGGGAAGGTGCCAAGCAAAGAGGAATATTTGTAGACACCAGGGGAGACACTGGTCAAAGAATCGACAGTTTTCTTATTGGTGACAGTAGAAATGGTGGACTCATGTGAGGTTTGAGAGTTAGGTTCATGATACGATAACTGTTCAATGGTGACGATCTTGCCATTATGAGGGAAAAAAAATCTTGCGGTGGACTGCGGATGGGACGACAGACATGGCGTAGGTGTAACTACGCCCCAAAAGGATGTTGTAGTCGAGAGGGGCGTCGATAGCTTCAACGTCGACACAGAAAGTCTTACCGGCAAGGGTGATAGGGAAATTACGAAAAATACAAATGGGTTGGGAGGCATGGCCATCCCACGCACGGAGGGTGATGGTGGAAGGGGCCAGCTCAGGGAATCCAAGTTGTTTCCAAACCAAAGCGGACATTACACAGGTAGATGCCCCCTCATCAATAATACATCAAGCGACATTGGCATTTCAGATTTTGACTGGGATTTGGAAAGCGACTGAAGGAGGAAGAGGGGGATGGTCTGACTGACGAGCGTCGAAAAAAATTAATAGGTCATCAGCAGGATCTACAGCACCCACAGCAGATAGTAGAGATTTATTTTGAGAAGGACATGACTGGAGGAGTTCCAGTGTTGAAATGGCAGCTGGAGATTGTGCCATATCATCTACTATGCTATAGGAATGGGCGACCCAACTAGAGGCAGCATTTCGATGTAATGGACCCTTAGGAATTTTGGTGTGAACCTGAAATTTGGGTGGAGGGATTTGTAAGGGACCATTGGGTGTCGATAGAGGCTCTGTAGAAGTTGATGATGGGGACTCGAAGATAGACGGTACGGGAGGCAGGGAGTATTGACGAGACCGAGTTTGAAGGTTAAGGTCAACAGTGAGAGGTTGGTCAGAGGACATCATAAGAATCTGGTAATTGGAAGAACCAAAAGGAGAAGGTTGAGTGGATTTTGGGGCATGAGTAGCCACAAATCCTTGTTGAGGGAAAGGATCAGTAAGCACAGTGAGCTGAGAGGTAGAAGTAGTGGGGGGGACAGGGGAAGAGGAGTGTTGTCCCTGAATGGTGGCCTGAGACTCCCACATCTGTCGCATCTGTGGTAAGAGGGGACAATCGTGAGTGTAGTGACCGAAAACACCACAACATGAATAGGGCTTATTTGTGTGAAGCGGCCTGTCTTGCTTGGGTTGGGAGCCCTAGGGCTGGGTAGCGGTGTTCGAGTCAATGCTAGTAGGTTTGGGTCCATGATTACCAGAGGAAGATGGATTTCCTCTTCGCCATCGTTGAGGAGGAGGAGGCGTAGTCGCACCGTGATGCGCAAATACGTGCCCTGGAGAGGGTAGTAAGTGCGACTGTGGGGGTGGAGGAGGCAAGGGAGCGGGAGGGCCAAATGCTGGGGGAGCTGGGACACCAGGCTGCAGATAAGGGTAAGGGTGAGAATGGGCAACATTGAAGTAAGCAAGAGAGTGGGCAAAAGGAGGAGGCATGCCAAAGCCTGGATACATGTTACCGGGATGGGGAAAGGTGCTGAAGGTGCTGGCCCCGTTGGGAGGAAAACCATAGGGCATAAGAGGTGGAGCAGAGGTGTGAGACATGGCTCCGATAATACCGTCGGCAGAGTGAGAGGTCCCGGAGGCGTTGGTGCCCCCGGGCTTGGGGAGATCAGGAAGGACAGTATAAACATAACCAGACTAGGCATAGATAAGGTCATATTTTAAGGTGATTTGAAGGGCGGATTCTTCGGTTTGGGGGAAATGGGAGGCGAAATCTTTGCCAATGGGAGGTAAGAGAGAGCGAAGGAACCAATCCATGTAAATGCGATCTTCAAAGGGGGGAGCACGGCATAAGCTTCGTCATCTTCGCCACTCTTGGACATGAGCGGAGAGACGTGTTGAAGAGGATTGTTGAAAGGAGGTCAACAGTTCAGTGCCAGTGTCGTATCGGAGAGGGAGCTAGAAATAAGACAAAAAGGCTTGGGAAATGGCTGCAAAGGTAGTATGGGAAGAGGTGGCTTGATCAACATACCATTTGGATGCTTCGCCGGTAAGGGTGCGTTGGAATAAATAAAGACGAATGGAGTCATCGGTGATGGAATTAGAGGAGCACCACATGTGGAAAGATCGGATATGATTGGAGGGATCTTCACTAGCAAGGCCCTCGAACTTGGGAATGTCGGAGGGGAGCTTGGTTGGCATAGCAGGCCAACTGACATCATGGCGGATAGGATCGTTGATAAGCTGATTGAAGTCAGGGAGACTGAGGACGGCCATATACATAAGTAATGGGGCAGTCGAGGTAGGTCCCGTAGTGGTTCCACTGGAAGTGGACCCGGCAGTAGAACTGGGGTTAAGGCTAGGTCCAAAACTAGACATGGTGGAGGTAAAGGGGGGAGAACTAGAATGATGGGGAGAACCCGAACAATCAGAGGAAGAGTCGGAGGGCATACTCGGGGGAGGACTTACTCGATGACGATGGGAAGGAGGAAGTCGATCGACCGGAAACTGAGGGTGAAGGCCAAGAAGTCGCCGGGAGAAACGCCTTTGAGGCACAATGATGAAGGGAAGAAGAAAGACCGCCAAGGGCAGCAAGGTGCAAAAGTAAGACGCGATAAGGGCAAGGAGGTGCAGTGTCGATTAATTTTAGAGTCTTTGCCAGGCGGTGTTAACCAGGCTCTTCTTCACTTAGGGTTAGTGTGTGGCGTGCGTTAATTTTAATTGATTAAACCCAGACATTTTGAGAGTAAAATAAAAAGTGTGCTACGTAATGGAAAAGAAATCTGCAGTAAATAAAACTGAAAGAACAGAAAATTAGCAACTAAAAAGGCAGCAATCGAACCCAAGAAGGTGGGTTTCTCAAAACTAGTCTAGAAGGGGCAGAGCAGGCTAACAAGAGACCAATAGATCTAAGGTCCGGAGGGACTGGGATCTAAATGGAGAAATCTGCTGGAAAGTGGTGTAGAAAGTAGCAAAGAGGCAGGGGCAAGGTTGCTGCTAGAAAAGAGGAGATCAGCTAAAAGGAGGGGGTCAAAGGGGGGACCCTAGAGATGAACCCAAACAAAGTGAAAGGTAGTGTATAGAAAGGGAAGAAAAGCTGACCTCTGAGGATCTGAACAGGAGGTATCAGATCTGAAATAAGGCTGAAACTTATGGAAAATCAGACGTCTGAAAACTGCAACAAACTCTCCCACAAAAAGTGGAGGGAACTGAAACCCTAAGGGGCAAGAGTCCCACTTAGGTGAGTGAAATAGATCAGCAACAGGTCTAAACAGGTGGAGACAGAGGCTGGAAAACCCTGACAG
This sequence comes from Pinus albicaulis, assembly GCA_034641835.2. Lineage (NCBI taxonomy): Eukaryota > Viridiplantae > Streptophyta > Pinopsida > Pinales > Pinaceae > Pinus > Pinus albicaulis. Next base: position 1,398,469,598 of record CM076581.1, on the reverse strand, counting down.
AAGCTTCAGTGAAACCCAGAAAAAATGGCAGGTCGCAGGTTTGGGCCTGTTTTCAGACCAGGTCGCAGATTTAAGGTAGAAGAGTGTGACCTCAAGGCCAGGTTGCAATTTTTGGGCTGATAAGTGTGACCTACAGATCCGGGTCTGGTGGCGGCAGATTTCAGAAAATTTTGTCGTCTCAGCAGCGGCTGATGTCGGTCACCTGCGCAAAAAGACTAGAAACACACGGAAGTTAGAAATTTGAATGTTTGAGGATTTTAGAGGGGAAAACTAGCATAAAAAGGGAAAAAATAGGAAAAATAAAAAATGGAAGAGAAACCCTAGGGTCTGAAACAGCTGGATATGCAGGAAAATAGAAAACGACAGTGGTCGCAAAAGAAAACCCGTGTGGAGTCGCCAATTGTTAGTATGATTCTTTCGTCGTAAAAGATCACTTTAGCTATCCATATCAAGTAGCCCTAACATCAAGTATGGCTGAAAAATATCTTTAATTTTGCTGCATAATATTATATCTAAGCATAAAAGACATTAAGCAGATAAAATGTAAAATGGCTCCATGCATCCAATGAACAAGACAAGAACAATGTATAAAAAGAATCTTATATTATATTAAAGAATGGGGCACCTGAGAGGAAAACAAGAAAGGTGTTTTCTAGTTCTCCTCAGTGTTTTAGATCTAAAATTCCTCTCTTTGGTTAATGTGGAAAACCCTAACAAACATGGAACTCAATGGGAGTTCAAAATGCAAACAAATGAAATTGGTGACCAAGAATAGATCTAGTGTGATCTAATGCAATGGAGGTGACTAATGAATGGGGAAAACCCTCCTATTTATAACAAAATATTGGGGTGTTCTAGAACTTGGTGCATGAAAAAAATATTATTAATCAAATTCTAGAATCACCCTTTACGAATATTTTATTATATTTGTTGGAGGGAAAAGGGCTTTTGACTTGGGTCAATTCCTTTATTTATAAATAACAAATAAATAAATTATTTATTTATTATTTTAAGGGAGATGAGGGGAATATAATTAAATAAATAATGGTTTATTTAATTATTTATATGTGATTTAGTCAAATTTAACTAAGAATATTATTTAAATAATGATTTAAATAACCTATTCTTAGGAAATAATTAAATAAATAATGATTTATTTAATTGATTACCTTGTTTTGGGTTAAATATGACCAAGAAACGTAAAAAAATGTGGTGAAAGCAATTTTACTTGGGGTAAAATTGGTCTTACATGGTGTACTTGGGTTTATCTAATGATAATGGGTTAGATGACCAAAAAATGGTGTAACACTAGTTGTCATATTCATCAGTTTTGATTTGCTTGTAAGATCTCTCATTTCTGCAGTGGCATTTTTTTTCCTTGATGTTCTATGCATGCTTTCTGGTTTATGTCAATGGAGGAGATCGAATCTTTGGGTTTCTATATTGATGATATAAAAGTTGAAGAGGAAAAATTGTCTTTTCTCCAGCACAGAATGACAATGCTATTTCAAGTGATATAACTAGCGGCAATGAAGTAAAGGGTGAGGACAAAAGGAGCCCATTTAAGGCAACTCATGGCATGAAATGAAGTGAGGGTGAAACTGTGACGAGTCCAAAGCTAACCCTTAAAAAGGAAACCGTATCTCATCTCAAAAATGATAAAAATCACGGCTTATGCAAACATACGACAACAACAACAAAAATGTCCTCCCCAAGAAGCTCTTCTAAAAAAAAGTTGAAGAGGTTGCTAAATCTGAGGAGTGGAAGTGTCCAAAGTGTAGAAGTATCTACAATTGTAGTATTTTCATGTAAACTTGAATATAGAAATGCACCTATGAGAAAACATGCTAATTATTACGTTGCTTTGTTTAACTCAAATTTTCAATCATGTTTTGATATTGTCTGAGATTTCTAGAAATAAAGTTGTTGAATTCATTATTGCAGGAAAAATCAATGTTGTGCTCCTACTATAATTCTTGTCCATGCACTTAAGGCTACAGGCTTTGCTTCTGTTTCTGATTTACTCAAGTGTCAAGGTCTTTTTGAGGTAAATTCCTGCACATGCAAATCCTTGAATTTTCCCTCAAGGGAAGCCAATGTAGTTAATTGCAGGCATATAATTTTCATCAAATGATGTTGGATCAGCATTGCAGTTTCTAGAATTTTGCTCAGCATTTGAACAAGTATGTACTTTCTTATCCAAAATGTGTTTTAAGTTCATATCTATGGTTTAATCTGAAAATTTTGAACCGTCGAGATTTTCTTTTATATTGCCGTAGTTATACCTTCAGCAATACCAATTTTTTGCTACAAACACACTATTGTGACAGTATGAAGTGGATGTTAGTCATCAGTATTTTTACCATGGTTTGATGACTAGATTCCGTGGCTGAGTTTTCTAGAAGCTAATCTCAATCTGTCAATTTGTCATCTAGAAAACACCTCAAACAAATTTTTGTCTTCCTACCCCTCTCCTTCAGCCTATAATAAGAAAAACCTTTTAGTTTTTTAAACCTATCTCATTGCAACAGAGTCTCCCTGTCCATAACTGTCTTAAATCTTATACCTCTGCTAATCATCAAAATCCCTTGTTTTTCATACAACCCACTGTCCAAAATTTAACAGAGTGTCTACCCCTCTCTCACTGATCACTTTGTCATGTGATAACCTACTCATGCCTAAAAATCCGTTCAAAATACATGACAAAGCCTCTAGGTCTAGGTGGTGGTGTTTTTAGGGAAAACACCTTAGCAAGACTGTTTTGAGCCAAAAAACCCTGTCTCAATATCAGTCAGCCATCATGTCTTATCATTTGTCAAAGCAAAACCCTTGTATATCCCTAGGTCACACACCATCAAAGAGGTCGCTTTGTTTTGTTTCAAGCAAAGCTCACAAAATTTCAATTCAAGAAGAAATAGTGAAAGGAGTTCCATAACTGAAGAAAAAGGACTTTTCAAGCCTGATTTTATGACACACTGCTAAGTTCTCAAAAAATAAAAGATCATCTACCAAGTACATTTCTGCAGGGATGTATTCAATAAATGACAGTGTGAAAAGGAGAGCAAGTGAACTAATACAAACAGGTCTCTCATGCTGAAGTAGTTTGCCATCATAAATCATATGAAGTATAGTAAGTAAGGTCTACATGGTTTCAAATCCAAAAGGTGAACTAGCCCTACAAATCAGTTTCTATAGGTAAAAGAAACAGTATTTGACATAAAAGAGCTTTAAAGAAAATTAGGCATCATAGTGAAAGTGTAAAAAGGAAATCTGCTTCCTATACCTTACCATGCACCTGGGCTCTAAAAGGCAGTCAAGGACAAGTTCACTACACCTTATGAAAACATAGTCAAGGGAAGAAAGAGCTGTTTCAAGGATGCATAGCAGTGAACGCTCACCATTTACAAAGCACATTATTTAATACTAAAGATCCACAGTAATTTTATGCAAAAGGGATGTACATTACTGACAGGTCCTCATGAAGCAAAAGGAATTATGATTCAAATGATTTTAGTGAGGATAAGTACCAAAGATTCACTGTTGCCTTCTATTTGTATTTTTCAAACAAACAAACAGGGGTCACAGTTTTGAAATGAATGAAGTTTTATAGTTTTCAGGGCCTCCATCAGTAAATAAGTAGGGTGCCTTATAGTAGATCTGAACGGTCACAAAGACTGTGTTTTGGAAGCCTCCTTCAAAAGATAGGCAGAGGGTAAAGGCATTGTCTCAGAGGGCCCAGATTTGGAACAGGTAGCCTTTCTCAAAGGTTAACACTGACAGGTCAAAGACCTCCTTCTAGAGAAGAAAGGGCACCCCTCACAGTCCTAAAGAAGCCTGCCTTGAATGACAAGCATAGGATCCCTTTTGAATGATAAACATAGTTTGTCTAAAGATACACAAACAATTTGCTCATGGACATTTTCATTTGGTTAATAGAGGTCAAAAAGCGCCCATGCAGTTTGTCAAAAATTTCTGCCTTCATGATAAGTAGAGGGCCCACAGACAACTTGCTCAAAAATAGTCTTCAAATGATAAACAAAGATGAAAGAAACTTTGTGTTTACAAGGCCTCCTTCAATTATGAGAAGATGGCAAAAACAGAGTGTTTACAAGGCCTCCTTCACAAATAAGTAGAGGGCCCACTTACCACAGTTACATAAGACCTCCTTCATAACAAGCAGAGGGTCAAATCATCAAGTGTTAACTCTGTCTTTAAGAAAAACCATCAGGGAAAATACGAGCTGAAGAGGTCTTGTTGTAAAGACACCATGCAAAAAATGATAAATCAGTTAGTAAAAAGGCACAGTTTATTTTGAAGGTCTTCAAAAGTGCTAAGAAAAGATCACAGTTTACTAATTATGCCTTTTTCAAACAAGAAAAGGAAGACACTATACCTGTTGAAGATGATTTTTTTATAATGTAAGATGACCTCCTTCAAAATGAGCAGATGGTCAGGTTTCCCAGTGTTAACACTGTGGTTGAGAAAAGGTGTCATTAATAGACAGGTTTGAGAGATACAGTGTTTTGAAAAAATGGCAAACACAACACTTGTTTCAAAGAAATTGTCATAAAATACACATAGTAATGTTTGTTTTGTATCTCTTAGTGAGAAATATACTCATAGCACAAAGTTCGATATTTCAAAGAAGACACCTTTCAAAAAAGGGATAAAGCAATTGGTAAAAAGCATACCCTCAACAAAATAGCGAAAACCATTTTTCTTTACAAACACCAAGGCAAAAAGTGGAGTGTCTAATCGTCAAGGAAGGAGGGAAAATGACCATTCAAAACATTTCAAAAAGCTATAAAACCCTCAAAGGGTATTTTCCCATGTCACTTTGCACTTGGCAAAGGAGGGATTTTTCGTGGTTTGAAACCATGGGTAGCATCGTGCAAAAAATAGGTCGCGACACGCCTGTAAGATAGCGGGACGCGTCTGTAACGTTCCTCCGAAGGTTTTTACACACAATGCAATGCGCCTGTAGGATAGCGCGATGCGCCTATGATCTTCTCCCGCCCGGGGTTCAGAGCCCGTCCAGTGCCGAACCCGAAAACACCACAACGGTGTGCAGGTGCTACACACCTATGCACATGAGTGTAGCACCTCTCCAAAGGCCTCCAAGGGTGAAAAAAAACCGGTTTTTGCTCAGATTTTGGGTTGTTCAAACACAGAAGAAAGATTTCAAGGTATTTTTCATGCCCTTGCATCTCAATTTTAGTCACAAAAATGTTTTGAAATCAATATTTCAAAGAAGAAAATAGTGTTTTCAAAAGGGGAAACATAGTGGTTTTCAAGGGTCTCCTGCTTGCTAAATAAAAAGAAAAACATTGTTTGAGGAGAAAGGGATAATTATCAGTTGAAAGGCTTGTTTTCCTTAAGAAGCTTGACATAGTTTTTGAAAAGGGAAAAAACAATGTTTTAAAAGGAGAAAGGCCTATTTCATTTTGAAGAATCTGTTTGCTGAGTGGGTAAAGAAGAAATCACAAAACCAAAATACCTCCCAAGAAGAAAGGGGTTAAGAAGGGAGGTCATCACAAAAGGTTTGAACCTACCACTACTTAAGAGCTCACTGCCTCCCCTTCAATCTTGTCTTGCTTTCAAGAGGTTGGCTGCCTTGACTTTTGCAACAAAATCCAAGAAGTCACTAGCCACCCTTTCTTGCCTGAGCTTTTTTCCCTAAGACTAGATGAAAAAAAAGTTCACCTAGCAGGTCTGGACTTTAAACTCACTCCCAGGGTTTTCTCCAAAGCAACTAAGATCCCCTATATAGGAGAAAAGTGGTTCAAACAAGAATACCTGGATCTAAATCACTATAACCCTTCCTAAAACCAGACCATCAGGATGCTTGCCAAGCTATATTTCCTTTTTCTCACTTATTGAGCAGCTATGCCCCCCTCATGAGAGTTATCATGAAGTATTTCACATGTGAAGGGACATATTCTCGAGTTTATTCCTATCACATCAGGCTTCTCATGCATTTCAAAAGAACTCAGTTACTAAATCTCCCTTTCTTCCTCTGCAAAAGAATAGACAAGATGTCCTCCCTTTTCCAAAAGAGGCCTCCTGCTCAGCAAAAAGCTAGTCTTTTCCATCACTCTCTCATCAAAATCATCATCCTTCACCAGCTTGAAAAGAAAGGAGTTTCTTGGGAGACTTTCATTTCTCATCCAGATTTTGCTACTACCTCTTCATCTCATGGCCCATCTCATATGTCCTCCTCACCCTCCACTCACTATGTCTCTTCTTCATCGAGTCAAACTACTCCTCAAAATCAAGAATCTCCTATGATTCATAGTGAAAAAGAGCAGTCCTATGAAAGCAAGCATGAAGTTAGTGATGATGAGGAACATAGGGACACTAAGCAAAGTAGTGAGCATGAACTAAGTGACAAACCACATAACAATGACCATGAGTATACTAGTGATGGTGAAAAAAGCTCACCAAAGGATAAGGAAGTCAGTGGAACTCAGCAAAATAGTGAGGATGAAGAACAAAGCAGCCCTAAGAAAAGCAGTGAAAATAAGCATGGGGATAGTCCACCCACAGCTAGCGAGGATGAAAAACCAACTGCGGAGCAGCAGGGTAGTGATGATGAAGAGCAAAGGGAAGATGTTCAGAGCAATTATGAGGAAAACCACAGTCCTCAACCAAGTCATGAAACCAATAAGAGGGACAGTGAAAAAAGTGCCTCCTAGCAAAACAGTGATAAAGGTGAAGATGGCAGCCCTAAAAAAACTCAAGACAGTGAGGAAAACATTGAATAGGACAGAAAAACAAGTGATGATGGAGGCAACAGTGTAAAGGATCAATTTGAACAAGTGCTAGTGATAAAACCTCCTCTATCTTCTCCTCAACAAAGCCAAGAACATGTGCTTGCTGCCTCTCCTAGGCAAGGGGCCATGACTCATTCCTCAGAAGCACCAAAGGCTAAAAACAACAAATCTGCAAAGAAGAAAATCACTCCAGCAGTGACTAGTAATGTCACTAGAGCGCTAAGGAGTAGAGGAAAAATGCCTAAGAAGAGTATTGTTCAATGGTGAAAGAGAAAAAGAGCAAGGAAGTCTATCCAAAGCAAGGGCAAAGAAAAAGTTGAATAGCAGGAGAGTAGTCATGAAAAATAAAGAGAGTTTGACATCATACAAATAGACAGTGATGCTGGAGATGATGAAGCTATAATTCTTGAGTCACTTTTGCAAAACAGAGAAGCCCAAATCTATGACTTAGAAAATGATCTAGAAAGGTCAAAGGACCTCATACATTTTCTTACAAATGAAAAATAAACAAATGAGTGGGCAAATGGAAATTTATGAGGCCCGAGCATTCAAGTACCAAAGGGAAGCTTACAAAGCACAAGTCAAGCTTGAAGAGTATATGGGTGAATTTTATGATATTGAGGAAGAAGAGAAGCCAGTAAGAAAAAGGCCTAAAACTATGGGTCTTAGGAAAGCTTTGGAGAAATAGAAGGAAGAAGAAGTAGCCCTTGTTCGATCTTATCCTCTCACACAATCACCTGCCCAAGAGATAGAAAATGATAAAGAATCATGGCTTGAAAGAGTGAACAAGAATTTGGAGGATAAATTAGAAAAAGCAAACAAATACTTGGGTCTACAAAGGAAGATGACCGAGCACTACAAGAAATTGAATCAATTTTCCCGAAGAAAACTCAAAGTTGCTCAAGAAAGGCTCAAAACTGCCCGAAGGAGGCGCCCGGTGAAAAAAGGGGAAAAAGACATATCTAGGCTTGAAATCTTGGCTTCAGCTTCCTTGCATGCTTCTAAGAACCCATAAGGGGTTTGCTCACCAAAATTGAGCAAATTTTGACATGATCTTGTTTTTTGTGTCTTTTGGCCCTAATTGCACATTTTTATAGGCGCTGCCATGTTTTCTAGGAGCATCCTTAGCTCATGAAAGTAATTTTTTTGGATGTATTAAATTTTGGGGCATCTACTCACAAATTTTCAGATCAAAATAAGGTGTTTTGGTCCCCCAAAGAGGCAAAAATCAGTCAAAATTCACCTTTCTGCCTCATATATCAACAGATGAGACCCTCCCGGGTTTTTTCACTCAGTCCACTATTTGGTAGACTTCTAGGGATCAGTTTGGGAAAAATCAATTAGTTCCAGAAACTAGACATCCAGGGCCTTCCAGCGAGCTATCAGAGGCCTCATTTCAGCATTGGAAAGTCCCTCAAACGTTATCTGCAAAACAACCTTCTTCCTGCTGCTACACTCCTGTAGCATTTTGGCTAAAAAAGCAGTTTTCTAAATATGACCATCCAAATGTGCGTGTAGATATTTTTAACTCCATTTCAGATATGAAAAGTCAATTTTCTTTCTATTATTAGCTTAAATCAATATTTTTGAAGATATTTTGTGCCTTGGGCTTTGCAAAGCCTCAAGGACAAAATCAGATATTTGTATTAGGCCAATGGCCTTCTAGTTGCTCTAGCTGGGTTTCCTCCTCTTTGGCCTATATAATCCAAGAGGATTCATTGTAACCAGAGGTTGAACTTGATGTTATAGAGAAAATACATGGCATTATGAGCTTTGAAGAAATATTTGTCTTATGAAGTGGATGATCTCTTTCTTGACTTGGATGGTGGAGGAGGATTGTATGTAGGATTCCATGGCTTGGTGAATGGTATTATGTTCCTTATTTGTTACAATTCCTTAGTTTATCATACATGTTTTCATGCTTCTTGCTTGCCGTAGGTCAGTAAATAATATATCTGAGATATGCCCATGGAGGTGCCTCAAATTTCCTGATTCATTACAGCTTAAATGTTTTCATCTTTCTTGGTTATGTCAAAGAATTCTTAATTTCTCTTTGGTACCCTAAGAACTTGTTATCAGTTTCATTAATGGTTATTATGTATGTTGTCTAGTATGATTCACAGTACGCCTTACTTACTCATAGCTAATCAAAACTCCATTTCTGAAATCTCTCTCTGAATTATTGGTTGTCTTAGTTAAGTCAAAGAGGTCTTGTTTCAATCTTGCCCTTTGTCCATGCTTTGCAGTCTTATTTCAAAGTTCCCGATAGCTCAAGATATGATGTTTAGGAGCTCCCTCTTCATAGATTTAGTTTCTTTTTTGTCTTATTTGTTTTCCCAAAAGTCTAAAGGTGATTTTCCCAAAGTTAGAGGGTCTTATACTTCTATGTATCACTGGATTGTTTATTTTCTACATCTATCAGTTTGAGTTTCGTTCATAGAGATTAATGGTCATCCCTAACTCATGAATGCTTGTTGTTTAACTATTTATGCTTAAAATCGCTTTTTCTTTCACAAACTTAATGTCCATGTCATTTCACTTTCACCCAAAGAATCCATTTACCTCGACCAAATCAGCCCTGCAGTAATACCTTATCCATCATTGAGACAGTCTCGACCTTTTCGACCCCATAGCCCAGTTGATCTGATGAACTTTTATCTATTTATCCTTTGATCAGTTCCCCCTCAAAAACCCAAAAAAAAACTAAAAACATACTTAACAACTAGCTTAAAATCAAATACATAAAAATCAAACAAGTTTACATCCTTTGCATAATAGAGAGAGCCCTCTTTGAGTCCAGGAAGGCTAGGTCCTAGGGCTCCAAAGTTGGTTTGATGTTACCCTGTTATTTGGCTTGCCAATCTGCCAAATCATGAGACCCTAACAGTGGAAAAGTTTAATACTGGTAAGTTTACACCATGATTTTGGCTAACATCACTTCCTACTTATTCAGTTCTTGATTTATGCATGTCAGATATAGACTACGATAGCTTTCCATTCTTTCAGAGTTATGCTTTTACACTAGTGAACAATAATTATTATAGAAGTTATTTGATTGTTAAAATAAAAGTAATCTTTCCAAGGTAGACTTTTTAAAGTATCTGTAAATGAGGTCTTACAGATGTACCTCACCGATAGATGATAATACCTGCTATTATTGGTGCAAGTGAAATACCAAAGCCTCTCTGATCATCAAAAAAATATGGTTTTGTAAGGTCTCTGTATTATAATGAATTTCCACTGTGTTGCTGTCCACATGCTTATACTGCAACTATGAATGTTTAGTACCAATTTTCAGGCCTTGGCCTTGATTCTATCCGAAGCAACTCCTCTTTTTATAGGGCTTCGACACATGCTTACCATTCAACATAGCAGTATATGATAAACTTTATATTCATAAACAAATGAGTAATGATGACTCGGAAATGCCACTAAATGAATGAAAAAACCATTGCTCTATAGGGATGTGTCCCTTAGGCTGGGAGGGGGCACCTCCATGTTTCCCATGTTTCGAAGGTGTCTCTTTCTTGTAAGATTCTCCAAGAAACATTTTTCCACATATCTCTTTTGGGAAATGCGGTGAAACATAGAGGGAAATGCATTTTCCCAAAAGGGTTTTTTTTTGGGGGGGGACGATTAAAGAAACATTTCTCTACATATCTCTGTGGGAAACGTAGATAGAAACTTTTCCCTAATGTGAAGGATGCATTTTCCAAAAGGACGATTTTTAAGATTTTCCCTATTAAAAAAATGCACTTTTCGATGTCTCTTAGAAAAAATGATGCCAATTTTTATGGTGTCCTAAATTCTTTTACTTGCATGTTGGACCATCCCTACATGTGCAACCAAGACTACAATTCCTTGTACTCCTTCTCCAAGTGACTCTTTATTCATGTTGTGTTCACTCTTTCAATGCCATTGCAACCCTTGCCTAGTCCAATATACCATCATTTCGACACGAGTCATTGATCCACATTGTACTTTTGACTAATCAATGCTCATTAAATTGTACTTTGTCAATTTTGGATTTTTGGCCATGTTATTAGAACCCCATTGTCAAGGTTCCTAGTGTAGTCAATATTCTTTATCCACGTTGTGTTCACACTTTAAAATGCAAGTGCAACCCACACATAATCCAATATACCATCATTTCGACATGAGTAGTTGATCCACATGGTAATTTTGACTAATCAATACTCATTAAATTGTGCTTTTTCAATTTTGGATCTTTGGTGATGTTATTAGAATGCCATTGTCAAGGTTCTTAGTTTGCTTGATGTTCAAGGTGATCAAAGGTTATAAAGCTTTTGCCACTTTTAGTGGTATGGAGAAGTAATTGATTAATTTATTGTAATAAAAGTTTGTTCCAATTATATATTGTGTGAGCTTTTAAAAGCGAAAAAAATATCTATCACTTTTTGGATAATATCATTGGATTGTTTACATATATAATCACAAAATATAGCAATAATTGAGACAAAAAACTATATATGGAAGGCAAAAACCCCCACAAAATTATTATTCATATACTCTTGCTATTTTAGCACTTGTGGAATAAGTTGGAGAGCCTCCTTGGAGGGCTTGTCTTCTAGGGTATTGAGTTCATGGTATATATGGCCACAAGAGAACCAATCCAACTTGTTGTAGAGTTGTTTGATACCTTGCAAAATTTGAGCCAAATGAGGGGCCACTATGTTGACTTTGTTGCAGACTCAATCCACAACAAGTTTGGAATCCCCCAAAATATTTAGTTTTTTGACATATTTTTTGTTGACCACATTGACAAGAGCCTAGAGAGTTGAAAATTCAACTCTCATGTTTGTGCCCATACTTGGAGCATATTTGATATGCAAAAAATGAGCAAGTTTTGCATATTTCTTTCCACAATGATTTTATTTCATTGCTTTGATCTTTGTTATTTTTTTAGTTAGTTGTTTGTACAAATAATCGATGCGTAATATAGCCCATTAATATTTGTTGGATTGTATCTTTGTTATTGCTTAACATGTTAACGTGGATTACACTTTGTCAAATGACATTTACATGATACATGTTCATTTCAGCATACCACTAAAATGTTTTTTAACACTAATCATCTAAGCTCTCTATACTTAAGTATGAATGAAATTTTATATATTTTAGCACATCTTAAGAAGTCTTATCTTTAATAACTTGAGTTATGCTTTGTTTAATTGTTAGTGGGTAATTTGGGTGAATCTTAGAGTAGTGTTCCTTAGTTCTATAGAAGGATTCACTTAGGGCCATTTTCAGTCTTCTCGAATGGGTCCTTATGTGTATAAATTTATTTGATACAAGTTGATGATCAAAATTTTATTTGAAAATTTTATTGATACTTGTATTCTAATTGTCTTTTGTTTTTAATGGTGATTGATAGGTTTTCAAAGAAGTAATTTGTTGAGTCCTTCCTTGCACGTCTACTTATGTGTGGAAATTTTGCTAATTTATTTCTTACAAAATGAGTTCTATTTTTTTTGCATGGCTTTGTACTTTGTATGACTATGCACATCCTTTCAAATGTCAGTGTGGGATATTTTATGGTTCGTTGCCCATAAAAAACCCACCTTAACCTTACACCAAGGTCCTCTTATCTATTTTAGTGATGGATCATGGTGTGTTCAAGTGTCTCCTTTAGATTCTCTTGCCTTAGTATAGATGCAAAAGTCTGGTTTTCCACTTGATGTGTATTGCCTTTATAGGTACCCTTTTTGGAGTTGTCCTTAATTGCATGTTTGGATACAATAGATGTTTTGGCCAATTCATTTGGGTCTCTTTGTTAATTTAGATACATTATGGTATATGTGCATTGATTGGGGTCTTTGTTAGTCATGGAGCCTCTCTTGGTTCTTGATTTTGATTTGATGCTCATTTAGGTGTTTATTTAGTCAAACTTTACCTTAACTTAAGTGGTTTTTCCATGTGTATCAATTTGTTATTTTATTTAATTGTTACTTCAAAATTTAGTGCCCTAGTGCAAAGCCTCCTTGGTATGACCCAAATGTCGCAAGGCTAAGAATAGTGTTAGGCTAGCAACATATAAGGTGGCACTACTGACGATTGTTTCTGTCACTGGCATAGCCCAACCGTCGCAAATTTGATTCATATAAGCCACTATTTCCAAAGATTCACTTCACTCGAGTATAACCAGATTCATTAGCAGTTTGTATGCATAAACCTATAGCAAGATTCATTAGCATTTTGTATAGAAAAAAATATAGCCAGATTTATTAGCATTCTGATACGTAAGCATACTTTCCAGGTAACCTAACCAAACTATAGTAAACCAAAATGATAGGCAACATTTGGGACATAACAATCCTTCTCTTCAAAAGAAAAAATAAGAGAAGATAAGAGATCAATTGTAGATTAATATGCTCACCTGTGTGAAAGGCTTCGGGACATCCATCACAAAGGATAAGGTCACCTCCATACAAAAACTCTGAACAAAAATCATCATTATCACTTGGATCAAGTAGCTTTCTCTCACATGACTTTTTTTGGCTTGTAAGTGAAAGCACTACCTCATGTAGTTAATGCCCATCCATAAGATAGATGCATTCATAACTATTCAACAATGGGCAATGCAACCATAAGCTAAAAACACTGCTGGTTTAGATATAGTCTTGACAAAAAGAAAAGGGACAAAAAGCAAAACAACATCACAAAGGTACTTACAAAGTTTGACTCTTTCCTCATCCAGCATGTACTTAAGAATCTGAACAACACACCTAATAAATGTAAAACAACATAAATAGTGAAAACAAAAATACTGAGCATGTGACCCTTTGAAATTTAATAAAAATGATCTAAAAATGTAATAATATCTTTCCAAGGTTGTTGTATCTCGTTTCAGATACTCATATTTCCATGTCATCATCATGTTAGGTGACTTAGGATATTGTGCTTCTTCCTGGAAGACTACCTAACATAAGGGCCTGGGTAACCTCATCTGGCTGCTTATGTGGGTTCTGGAACAACAACATTGCCAGGGTATCTTGGACATAGGACTAGCTGCCTGGGGCATCATGGTGGATCTCACTACAAAGGAGGAACTGATTATTTGTGTGGAGACTAGTTCAGGGGCAAAGAGAATTTACAACAAAATGCCAAGGGAGAGACATGTTTGATATTCAATATATATTTATAAATTCCAAATTCAATTATCAAGCCTTTTGATATTCATAGTTCCATCAAAAGGCTGATTGCTAACATCATCTATACTTTAATTAGACATTGTTGGATGAAAGAGGAGTTTGCTAGCATTGATTCTAAAGTAATAGGGTTGGTTCCTCCACATAGAAGGAATTTTGGCACTACCAAGTTCAGTTACTACTTCAGAGATTTACAAAGTGTTGTTGCAGGGACATGAAATCCATCATCTGGTTGAGCACTTTTGTACTCTCCTTGATTCTAAGTTAGACATCCTACAAACCATCTAATATGGTTGGCCTCCTTTCAGGTAATGATTGAATTCTTTTACACTCTCTTCTACCATTTTTCATGTATATACATCTTATCTTTGAGCCCTCCTCTCTCTTCTCCTTTTTCCTTGTACTTTCTTCTAGTGCAGACCATCAACTAAGTGCACTGGTGACTTTTCTTCAAGAATTTGAGTGATCTTATTAGGACTATTTTACAAGGAACTTGAACCTATGAGATACTAATGGTTTGGACTTTAATGTGCATATGGTCAGTAAACTTACAACTTTTCTATTCAACTTTAAAGTGCTTTCAACTCATGGCTTAAATTGTTTTAGCTAAAGATTGCAAATTATTATAATAAAAGTATATTATTATAATTTAGTATTATACTTTATTATAATAAAGGTGGTTATTATTTTATTTATTATGCTTTGAATTAATTTTTTTTTCCTAATATTGCAGATTGGTTATTATATTATTTATTATACTTTGGTTTCATGTGAAGGAATAATTGATGACTGACAAGCCTTTGAGTGAGTTTCCTCACTGCCCTCTTCAACTGTATTAATAAACTTGTCATCTTGTTTTAAATCAATACAGGAAACTATGTGAACCTCTTTTGGAACTATAACTTAAAATAGGTGTCCTCTCTTTAGGCACACCAACAATTATCTTATCAATATCCCTATGGAACTCCATATCTAGCAAATGGTTGACTTCATCAAAGTACGATAACTTTCACACCCATTAAACGACTTGAGACAACTCAGGTATTCTTTATATGGTCCCAAAGCCTTCCAGGAGTGGCCACTAATATTTGGCAATGATTTGTTTGTAGCCATTTTTGTTCTCTTGGTAATTTAGTGCCCCCACTAACTACTTGTACACCAATATTTGCATGGAATTTAAACAAAAAATTGGCCTCAACAACAACTTGACTTGCAAGTTCCCTAGTGGGACAAATGACAAGAACAAGAATAGGCGGCCTTTTATCATCTTGGAGGAATGGTGACTTCACTATCACCTCAATAGAAGGAAACATAAATGCTACTATCTTTCTGGTGCAAGTTTTAGCCCTGGCCAACACATCCTTGCCTTTGAAAATAGGTGTAAGAGTTGCTTCTTGCACAATGGTCATACACTCATATCCCACTATGTTGGTTGCCTTGAGTGTCAATGGTGAGATATTTTGATGGTCAAATCTTGATTGGCTCAAATAATTAGCATCCCCAATAACCTTCACACTACTTGTTTTTGGATATGCTTTTTCAACAGGACTCAACATTGGTTTCTTGTGCCCCATAGGCTTCACTGAATCAAATTGATCATCTTCATCTTCATATTTAGAATCATCTTCATCATCACTGATATTTAATGCTTGGATACCAGAGGATTTAGAGCCTATTTTTTTCAACATGTCAACTTCTCCTTGGTTGCCTCTTGCAGAGACCCCATTACCTCTAGAAGTTCTAGATAATCCATCATTATGATTATTTCTACCATGCTTCATCCAACCAAACATAGATATATCCCGATTATTAAACTAGTTATCCATATCCAATTCCTCTTCAAACAGACGTTTGAATTGGGCCTGCCTTATATTAATACTTATTTTGTTAAAATCCTTTGTTTTAGGGAATTTTTGTGGAGAAGAAGAGGTTTCTTTCTCCCAATCATCTTCAAATCTACAACCTCCATGAATTATTGCATGACTCTCACTCTTCTGCTATAGCATAATCTCAATTGATATGTGCAGAGGTGAACCACATAATGTTTCTACTATCCTTTGGGGTTGCAGGGTCATGGATTCTGTGATATTCAGTACCACATTCTTGTCATTTGTTGAAAGGATAATTTTGTGGTTTTCAGTCCCTATGTATACGATTGTTTTCACATATATATTTTAGTCCAACAACAAGTTGGATCATTATTTGTCGCACAATATATTTTGAAAACCTTCCATAGTGTTGAATATATGCAACTAAATCACCACTATACATAAAATTTGTTACTATGCACAAATATGGTGGCCTTGTTCAAGCACCAATAAACTGTACTATATTTTTATGCCATAATTTCCTCGAATTGAACACCTCTTGGATTGTTGAAAAATGTGTTGCAATACACAATGAAGTTGTCATGACTGAATAGGCTATTGTGGTTAACATTGCAGAAGATGCTTTGAACAACTACTACTCTATATTTCTTGCAGTGCTGCTGCAACAATTTCCTTGTACATATATGGTTGGATTCCCACCATAGAAGAATCAAATCTATCTAGCATATGCATCCAGGGATCCATGTCTAGCCTTTGAAATTTAAAGCCCTAAATATGTTTCTATTTAAGAACAACACAAACAATGTCAAAATTCTTCTCACAAGAAGCAATAATTGCTGACTAACAAATCTTTTAGTCAGTTTCCTCAATGCCCTCTTCAACTATATTAATAAACTTGTCATCCTATTTTAAAGCAATCCGATAAAATTTGTGAACCTCTTTTGAAACTGTAGCTTAAAATAGGTGCTTGCCTCTCTTTAACCACACCAAAAATTATCTTATCAATATCCCTATGGAACCTCATATCTAGAAAATTATTGACTTCAACAAAGTACGAGCACTTTCACACCCATTAAATGACTTGAGACAATTGGGGTATAATTTATATGGTCCCAAAGCCTTCCAAGGGTGGCCATTAATATTTGGCAAGGATTTTTTTATAGCCATTTATGTTCTCTTGCTAATTTAGTGCCCCCACTAAGTACTTGTACACCAATATTTGCATGGAATATAAAAAAAACATTGGCCTCCACAACAACTTGACTTGCAAGTTCCCTGGTGGGAAAAATGACAAGAACAAGAATAAGTGACCTTTAATGATCTTGGAGGAATGGTGACTTTACTATCACCTCAATAGCAGGAAACATAAATGCTAATGTCTTGACAGTGCAAGTTTTAGCCTTGGTGAACACATCCTTTCTTTGAGAGTAGATGGAAGAGTTGCTTCTTGCACAATGGTAATACATTCATATCCCCACTATGTTGGTTTCCTTGAGTTTTAATGGTGAGATATTGTGCTGGTCAAATCTTGATTGGCTCAAATAATTAGCATCCCCAGTATCCTTCACACTACTTGTTTTTGGATCTTATTTTTCAACAAGACTCAACTTTGGCTGAATGTGCCCCATAAGCTTCACTGAATCAAATTCACCATCTTCATCTTCATCTTTAGACTAATATTCATCATCACTAGTCTTCAGTGCTTGGATACCAGAGGATTTAGAGCCTCGTTTGTTCAAGAAGTCACCTTCTCCTTGGTTGCCTCTTGTAGAGACCCAATTACCTCTAGATGTTCTAGAGAGTCCATCATTATGATTATTTCTAGCATGCTTCATCCAACCAAACATATATATACCCTGCTTATTAAACTAGTTATCCATATCCAGTTCTGCTTCAATAAGACATTTGAATTAGGCTTGCCTTTGATTGCTTGAATTTACTTAATGAAATCCAAGGACAAAGTTTTACCAAATTTTAGGAATTCAAAGTTGAAGTAGAGAACCTCATAGAAAGGAAAATCAAGATATTAAGGTATGATAATGGAGGAGAATAAACATCCAAGGAAATGATAGCCTTCTACATGGCATCTAGGATTAAGAGGGAGTTGATAATCCCATAAAATATTGAACAAAATGGAGTTGCAGTACGGAATAATCAGTTCATTAAAGAAAGTGTAAAGCTAAGCTACATGATTAAAATTCTACTATAGAAAGGGAAACTAAGGTGCAGGGCTCTCTCAGCCACTCAACTTGACCTTTTAGTCGAATCAATTATCAAAATTCTTTAGTTTTCTTTACTAGTGGGTGATAGAAATCATTTCAATCAACAAATTTTGAGTTCCAAATTATTGTAGCTTTGGCCTTAATAGTAGTGAGACACTCTTAGCCATGAAAGTTGCTATCATGTATAAGAGTTTTGGTTAATCTAGAATGTTTGGAACTTTAAATTCTCAACATATTCCTTTGGGGAGAAACCTTGAGAATTTGTTCCTTGGCTCAGGACTAGCATCAATAATTACTAGCCACCTTAGTCAGTCAGACATTAAATACGTTGAATATGGCGTAACTAGGTGAACTCCAATAACTGTGTCATTGCTAATAATGGAGGGCCACATTTCATATCAACACCAATACTATTTATCTAAAGTAAACATTGGAGCTCTAGTTGCAATTATTCCTAGTAAACATAAGAAACAAGTGTCACAACTCATTCCTTGGCATGTAGATATTACTCAAACTTGAGGGCATCTTCCCACTACAAGGTTTTGAGCTACTACCTAGCAAATACACTTCTTGTTTTGTTGTCAGTATTTTGTGAATTTATATCAATGGTGTCCTTCTTGTTTATTCCTTGTCACTTTGAAATGGTTTATGTTTATTTATGAAGAGTAAGTCAATGTTCATGCTAGGGGAAACAGTTTTAATTATTGTTGACCATTTATTTTCAATGATGTTGTGCTAGCATGGGGATCTACAACAGACTGCTTCACATAAAAAATATGGCTATATTTAAGGTCTTCTTATCACTATTTTACTAGTAGTTAAATAATAAAAATGCATACTTTCAAATTTGAAGACATCACCTAAATATCTTTATTCTTCTTGAACCAAAATTATTCCTATGTTGGCTACGTGAGAAAGGTGAGATTGATAACCAAGAAGAAGGGGAAGGATCAATACCTCGAGTAAAGAGAAGGTTCATGTTGACAACTCAGCTGATGTAGCAAGTAATTTCTCCAATACCTACTGTGATTGTTCATGGAAACGAAAGTGTGGAATATGAGAGTGCAACATATACTCTTTCTAAAACAGTGTTGCGAGATGCATGCAAGTTAGTTTCCACTTCTAATAAAGATATGGGAAAGAAAGCTGAGAATGAAAACTTGTATGTATCTAGTTGGCTTCACTTAGAATAATCAATCAACTGTATTACAATTAGGATTTTGTTAGTTATACCTGTAGTTTTATATTCAGTCTATTGTTTTGTAATATTGACCATCTCTGTTAAGTTTTTTTTTTTTTTTCTATCTGAAATATGAAAGTTTTCCTTTCAACATGAAGTCTTCTAAGAAATATTGTACACAATTGTTTTCTTGCTTGAATTGTCTATCACATGGTCAAACTATATATTTTTTTTAGTTTTAGAAGCATTTTATGAAAATCAATGAAAATCACTACTTCATTTGGCAAGGCCTTTGGGCAGCTTCAGAAAACTAAAATATTGAATGTGCATTTTGTTTTGAGGATAGAAAAAAGCTTCATGGATAAAGCAAAGAATTTGGAAGATGAGTTCTACAGGTAGTATTTCTCTTTGAACAACACCACTAGTTGCAGTGGATTGTCAATATTTATAGTTGTTTATCAAACTTCAACAAAAGCTTATCATTTTTTGATTGATTATTAATTGATGGATTTATTATTTATACTTGTTGCTCTTTCTTGAAGTTTTTGTACTAACTATTTTGAACTAATTGAGGATCAAACGTTAGTGGTATTGTCGTAATATGCTAAATTCTTGTTTGTATTGAATCAAGTATTTTCTGTAAAAGATCAATCAATGTGTTATTTATTTGAAATTAAAAGTATGATAAATGTGGGAAAACTATTGGTCCTTTGTTGGTAAATTTGAAAAACATATCAAAACTACTCTTATTTTGTATTTTCATTATAATGAAAGTTACATCCCAAAATAATCCTTTTTGGGGGATTACTAGTGGTGATTTCTACCTTTTTTATGTTGGAAATTTTCTCCAAATCACAACTACTATATCGTACAACAAGTGAGGAAAACAATGGGAAGGGAATTGTCTTTGCAATTTATCTACTTATATTTTAGTGATTCATAAATATAAGAATATCATTAATAATTTGATATAGACTAGTTGGCTTATTCATATGTGATAATGGACCCAAATAGTAGTTTTTTTCTATAAATTCTCATTATACTTGGGCATTCTTGACATCATCGACCTCTAGCCTTGGACTTATTCACTAAGCCTTCTACATTATCTGGTTATCTACATGTATAAGAGGCTATCATATTATTCTATCCTTTTTACTTCATTTCAGTTTATTCTATACTTAGCTTTGACATTTTCTAGGAGTTTTGTTTGCACTCCCACATTGTATTTAAGTAATCTAGAACTTGATATTTTTAGCATGTAACTTAGTTAGCACTATTGTGCCTAGTATTTCTTTGAAGGTTGAATAATAATTTCACTAAGTTGTTATTTTTTTATGGTGATGTTTTATTTGCTTTTTTTTGTACATGTCCTCTCACCACATAGAAGCCACTATTTCCCAACTGAAGAAAACTTGTTCGAGTTTCTTGCTTTTCTTGGGAAAATTGGCACTGACAATATTGTTGATGTTGAGGTATATATCGTATAAATTCTTTAGAGTATATTTTAGTTTATATTTAATTCTTCATCATTTTTCATGTCTTATAATCTACACTGTATCTTCTTTCTTTTTCAGAAAAGGAACTCAGTATTGATGGTAAGAAGCAAGAATTGAAGAAAAAGGAGAACAATAAAACTGGAGAGACAAAATGAAAATTGAAGAGAGAGAGAAGAGAATTGGTCTAGGGGTACCTGTAGAGCCAATATCTCACATAAGACACACACATAGAGATTGATGGTCAAGTCTTAAGAGTTGTTGAATTCTCAGAGTTGGTGAATTCATGTGCAATGGCTTGGAAATACAATGATAATGCTTTGAAGTGATGAAACAATATTTCATGTGTAAATTGTACTCCAACAAATATTAAGTTAGAAACTCATTGTAATACTTGATATTTTATATAATATAATTTATGTGGTTGAAATTGTTAAAATTTGCACTTGATATTATTTAGTATTGTAATTAACATATGTAATTTTGTGTTTTCATATTATATGAACATGTACATTTTATGATGATGATGATGATGATGATATATATATATATATATAGTTGCAAAATCATATTAATTAATTTATGTTCATTAATAATGAGAACATAAAATCAATCTAAAAATACTAAATTATTAGTTTATGTTTATTAATGATGAACACAAATAAAATGAATATACGACAAATGGCTACTGCAAATGATAAATTTGTGATTACATTTGACTGCTGAATTGTGCATATATACAACTATCAGTAGCTAATTTACAGTAGCTTATAACACAATCAAAATTTACTCATATTTCTTTGGTCATTAATTGGTTTCAGACAATGACTAAAATTTTCATATATATGACTATTAGTAGCTAATTTATAGTATCTTATAACACGGCCAACATTTTGGTCATATTTCTTTGGTCATTAATTAGTTTTATCTGGTGATCATTTAGTAATATATTTTTTTGTATAATTGGTCATTAATTGTGGCGATAAATGGCCAAATCAATGATCAAATCAATGACTAAATCAATAACCAAATCAATGACTAAATCAAAGACCAAATATACTACTAGACAATAAAATCAATGACCAAATCAATAATAAAATTAATGACTAAATTGATGACCAAATCAGTGACTAAATCAATGACCAAATCAATGACTACAATGACCTAATAAATGACTAAATTAATGACCAAATATACTACTAGACAAAAAAATTGAGACAACCAATTAATGACTAAGCTAAAAACGACTAAAAGTTGGTCACGTTATAAGATATTGTAAATTAACTAATATTGGTCACCAACCAAAAAATATTCATTTATATGTAAATTTTAGTCATTTTTTTAGTAACTAATTAGCCATTTTTCACTAGGGAAAATTTCCATCCCTAAAATTTTCCTTGCTAAAGACTACTTTCCTGAATAGGAGAATTTAGGAGGAGGTGCATATTGAGAAATCTAGGGGTTTTGAGGTGCATGGGAGAGAATATCAAGTATGTAGGTTGAATAATTCTCTTTATGGGCTAAAGAAGGCTCTGCATATATGGTATGTAAGGATCGATGGGTATCTTCTTAGTTTGGGGTTCGTTAAGAGTGAGGCAGACTCCAACTTGTACTATGTACTTATTGAGGGTGAGCCACTCATCTTGGTACGTTATGTCGACAATATATTATTTATAGGATTGGAGAAGCTCATAATAATGTACAAGGAGGATCTTAATTCAGAGTTGGAAATGAAGGACATTAACTTGACACACTACCTTTTTGGATTAGGATTGTGGAAGTTGCTAAGAGAGATTTTCCTCGGGTAGGGAAAACATGTAGTTGAGATCTTAATGATGTTTAGGATGGAGGATTGTAGACTCATGTCTATACCAATAATTTCTAACCTAAAGAAGCTAAGTTCTTCTAAAGGCAATCTAGTGGATCCCACATTGTGTAGGAAACTCATAGGTTCATTGACGTATCTTCTCAACACTAGGTAGAAAATACGTTTTGCTATGAACACACTCAACCAATTCATGGTGGATCTGAGATAGCTTCATTAGGTAGAAATAAAGCATGTGCTAAGGTACCTGTGAGGTACAATAGACTTTGTACTAAGATATTTCATAGTTGGTGGAGTGGAGTTGTAGGTGTACACAAATTCTAATTGGGCAAGGAGTGTTGTGCACAGAAAGTTCACATCTAGATGTTGTTTAAGCTTGGGGAGGGCCATGATCTCATGGTACATAAGGAATTAGTATTCAATGGCACTTAGTTAAGAAGATGAATAGTACACAGGAACAATTATGTTGATAGGTGAGGTAATATAGCTTCACAAGATGCTTGCATGACTATTTGTTTTGGAGATGGGGGCAATAGTGATTCACTGTGATAAAAGAAGTTGCATCAAGTTGTATGAGAATATTCTGTTTCATGACATGTAAAAGCATATTGATATCATATATCACTTCATCAAAGACACAATCGAAAGAGGTGTTGTGATATTGCAATACATTTCCACAAAGGAGGAAGTGGCATATATTCTCACTAATCCTATCGTGAAATGGAAGTTTGTGTAGTGTCGAGATAAATTGAAGGTTGTGGAGAATCCCTTCCTTTTTAGGAGTGAGTGTTAAATATTATAGTAGCTTCAAAAGGTATTATACATAAGCTTAGTGTATTAGCATGTGTAAGATTATTTATTTCATCTTTCAGTGCTTTCTTGTTGGAGTAATTGATATATGTATTCTTTCTTAAGTCCAATTTAGAAAAAATACAATAATTAAATTCAATTAATTAATGTGAACTATTAAGACATTTTATAAGGATACATAATTTAATTATTTAAGGGACTTAGAAATGATATCAACCATTGGTCTGCTAAATCTTGCAGAAGGGATATTAGGGTTATTGATCTGAAAGGAGTGTATTAGTTTGTTGTGCTAAGTGTCCTTTCAGTAATAAAAGCATGTACAATTTGTCTCCATTTGTTTTCTTAAGGAATGAGTTTTTTAACCATGAATCATAGATGAAATTGTGAGTTTTAAGCATGAAAATAAGCCTAAATAACACTGTACAACAGTTTATAACAAACAAATAACATCACACACAAGTTTTACATAGCAGGCATGATGAAGCAGTTCACCCCTCCTAGGCTACATCTACTAGTCCAGCTCCCAATGGCATGCCCCTCTTTGTCATTATGCTCAAAATTGAAAATACATGTGTTTACAAGCCTCTAATTTCTGTTTTCTCTGCACCAGTGGCTCCAGAATGCTCAAATTTGTCTAGGTAGATTCTTTTTTCACCCAAATTGGTCGAAAATTTATCTCCCAAAGCATTTTCCCAATCTCAGCTAGAAAAACTCCACTAAAAGTGGAGAATTGTAGTTAACTGTAGTTAATTTGGTAAATTCTCCCTAAATCTTAGCTTGGTGCTAAACTCTCGCCAGTATTAACTGTTTGAATTTAAAGGCTAGTAGTTAGGGTAGGGTGGTCACAAGCAGACCCCCCGCCTTAAGCCCTGCAGTTTACAGTTTTCAAACTCCGCACAATAGAGCGGAACTCGAAGTCATAAATATTTTGTAAACCGTTTCCGAAACTGTTGCAAGAGATGTTACCTCACCGCGCATGTGACAATGTTTGATGTTAATGTTGCGGGTCAGATTTTATGTAACCATCGACATAAGCCTTGGAGTAAATCTTCGGAGTTTAAGACGCCGACATAATCGTTAACTGCACGGATATGTCACAACCATCGTTAACTGGACCACGTCACCGAGACCATAAAATTGATGGTTGGGATAGCCATCAGTTGAAAAATTTTATGTCGTGGTTTTACATGTGACAACTTCCACGAGCCTAACCCGCCGGCGGTCCCAAACCCTGCAGGTATATACATTAAAGCTTAAGTATAGTCGGTGGCGTTAAAGGGTTAAGAAACATTGTGTAGCCAATTTGGTGGAAGTATTGGCGTGCAAGCCAGAGGTCGTGGGGTCGAACCCCCTAGACCTCACATAAATTTTGGTCAAACCTCCTAGGGACATGTGGTAGCCTCCGGGCTTGCCACGTGTCACCCATCCAACGGTGCCAATAAACCATGTACAACTCAAATATTTGGCCCACAAAAAGCCACGTCACACGATCTGATTGGGTTTGAGAAAAGGGAATATTCCCAATATATGCCACCTGCTGATTGTGCCTCCATGCTGACAGGGTGTCCTAGTCACTCATATCACAAAAATTTTAGCTGTTTAGGATTTCTTCCACATACGACATTAGTTTCTCAAACTGTTTACGATGCCAGAATCGAAACAACGAGACCTTTCCGAGCGCTCAGGTTCGATACAGTTTTGAGCACTTTCAATTTTGAGCAAAACACAAGATCTCCTAATCACACCTCCCCATTGGGAAGCTTTTGGACCCCAAAAGACTTTAATTACTTTTTTAGAATATGAGGGTACAACTCCCTCACCTTTTCGACTTCCATTTTACCTGCCTTACTTGGTTTGCTTCCCTTGAGCCCAATTCGAAGATAATCGACAGTTCCCCTCTTAGAAGTGCGTGTCCTCCTATCTAGGATGGTATCCTCCTTGAGCTCATCCAGGAATTCTGGCGAGAAATCTTTTATATATGGCAGTTGAATATCACTCCCTTGATCATCGATCAAAGGAGGCTCACACAAACGTAAATTTTCCACATTGACAAGGGAATACATTTGCATATATGAAGGAAAATCAAGTTGAAATTCATTATTAACAACTTGTTTGATGATCTTGAATGGACCATAGTGAATGGAATTGAGATTTTTACCTTCTCCTTGCATCCTTTATTTGCTTATGTGCAACCATACTTCATCTCCTTCTTGAAACTTGTGATCAAATCTATGTTTTTCATGCCTCTCCTTGTATTTTATTTGACTCTTCTCAAGTTGTTCCTGAACTTGTTGATGAATAATATGAGTTTTCTCAATGAAATTTAAAGCCTTGTCAATATCACTATGCCCATCAATTGCAACATCCTTCTCAAAGATGAAGTCTAATGGTGATTTCAGCAAATATCCAAAGCAGGATTCAAAAGGTGAAGTATTTGTGGAAGAGTGCTTTGCTCGGTTGTAAGTGTGTTGAATGTAATGTAGTTGGTCATCCCACAAATTGGGATTTTTTTTTGCAATATCCTCTCAATAGATGCACAATAGTTCTGTTCACCACCTCAGTTTGACAATCAATTTGCGGATGAAAAGAAATACTCTTTTTCAACTTTGTGTCCATCATCTTCCAAATATTGGACCAAAAATTCCCAGTGAAGCTAGAATCCATGTCACTAAAAATAGAAGTTGGCAAACCATAATGAACCCATACATGTTGAAAATAAAGTTCAGCAGTTTTTTCAGCAGTAATGGTTTTCTTACATGGCATAAGTATACACATTTTACTGAATCTATCCACAACTACATAAAGACAATTATGTTGTTTTCTTGACATAGGTAGACCTCCAAAAAATTCCATGGAGACACTCTCCCATGGCCTTGATGGTACCGGTAGTGGTGTGTACAACCCAAGCTTCCTATTTCTAGGCTTTCTTGTTGCACACATAGAACAACCTCTTATAAAACATGACACACTATCTATCATGCGAGACCAATAGCAATACCTTTGTAGATGCGCCACTATTTTTCTTGCCCCAAAGTGTCCAACAATAAGAGATGAATGAGTCTCTCTCATGATACTAAGACTCTCTCCTTGTGGTATACACAGCTTGCCTAAATGAAACAACAAATTTTTATGCATGTGATAATCATTTTCCTCAACTTGATTCCCTTCACTCAAACTAGCATACACATCTTGAAAATCAACATCATATGCATACTATTCTATGTAACTCTCATGTACAATAGAATCATTTTTAAGTAAAGTACAAGCACTTATAATTGGCCTTGAAAGCATATCAGCAACTTTATTGAAAATACCTTTCTTGTACCTTATAACCAAGTGAAAATGTTGAAGAAATCCCATCCACCTGAAATGTCATGATAGCTGCAATTTTGTTTGTGACTGCAGTACTGTAATGGTTGGTGATCGGTATGTATAATCATCTCTCTACCCATAAAGTAGTGTTTCCACTTCTTGATGCTTTGTACCAATGCATACAACTCTTTTTCATATGTAGGATAATTAGTTACAACACTGTATTCAATGGTACTTAGTTTAGAAGAAGAAGAGTACAAAAGAACAATTATGGTGAATAGTGAGGTAATATAGTTTCACAAAATTATTAGGAGAATTTTGAGGTCTAAAATGGGCCTCCTAAGGAAATAGTAAAATAATAGCTAAACCAATAAAATAATATTTATGAATTTTCAATTCACTTTTTGCACCAAAATCCATGTAACCATAGCTAAATTCAATTCAAAAGTTGTACCAAAGTAAAAATAATAAAAAAAATGTATTGAAGTGACTATAAATAAGAATGATATTTTTAAAAGAAGAAAAAATTTCATTACCATTGCACAACTAATGCATTTGTCATTTTTACGTAAATAACTTAAAATAAAATATAAATATAAATTCTAATTATTATTATAGAATATACTATTAATTAAAATTTATATTATTTAAAATTATATAATAACATATAATTAATATAATATGTGAAAACCCTGGATAAGGTGGGAAATATGTAGATACGAGGTGATGATCGGGCGGGAGTGTACGTGGCAAGCCCGCGCGCTTGCTTGGAAAGCTTATTCATCACTCTCGGGAACAATTAATATGATGGGTACGTCACCCTACATTGGCATTTACACGGTGGAGGCGAAACCACGATTCAATGAATCCTCTCGATCCTTCATCCCATTCCTCGATGCGCTACGGTGTTTTGTTTTTTGGTGCAATTACGTTTACGAGTCCCCATGTCTATACGACTTTTTCCCGGTGGGTTCATATTGCTCGCGAAAGCTAAAGTGCACGCCTTCGCACTACGGTTGGAAGGCGTTGCCCTCTAACTTTCTTTGTATAAGTTTTATCCCCGAGCTTCGATTTTTGCACGGCCCTTTCGTATACGCACCCCATCCCTCGCTAAGCCCGCTGCCCCTGCCCTCCCCTAGTTCACTCTTGTCTGTCGCCTTCGCTCACGATTAGGGGCGGCTATGCCAAGATTGAGGCATCGTTTAAGATGTTGCGGGGAGGCTCTGAACGTCATCACTCCCCCTCCTCTTCCTTGCCCTCTTCAGCCACAATGATATTCCTCCCCTTCGTCGGCGCGTCATTTTCTCCCCCCGCATCGAGATGCCCTTGCCTCAACCAACCGGTGTAGTTATCATCACCCACTGCGCCTCAATTCAAATGTCAACCATGACTCTTTTATTACCAATCGGCTCTTTGTGCCCCACAGTCATTGCTTGATTCCGGTTTCTTTCAAAGAGATTCTCGGGAAGGCTCCTCTTGCCCCCATCTCTGTCCTCCCTGGTAATTCGTAGGCCTCACCCTGCATTTCCGCCGGTCTCTCGGCGGATGGGCAAAGGTTCTTCCGCGGGAAGAGGTGACTACGGCTCGAGAGCTTACTCCGGGACATTGGGGCGCAGCGGGCGAGCGTGAGGCGGGGGGAAGGCGCCACTCAAAATGCATCGGTGCCGGATGACGTAGAGGAAGGGAGTACGGGTGCCGTTACGCCAGAGAATCACCCTCGGGTGACTATGTGGACTCTAGTCTTCTGCGTTTCTGTTTATCATTTCTAGTCGTTAAGCATTTCTGGCCCGGTTCTAATCTCAATGAGCTTATGCTTGTTCAAGTGGTTTTTCATGTCAAAAGTTATTCACAAACTTATGTATGGGTCGGTTTTTCCTAGATGGGCGGCTCGGGTTTTTGGTTATGTTTTGTTAAGTCCCATGTTTGGTTTCCTCATGAAGCGACCTTTAAGCAATTCTCGGAGCTGGTTTCCCTTGCGGGTGGCCCTGTCACTTTGATATTTCTTGTTGTACGGCGCCTTCGACGCCTTGAACTCCATATACCATATGTTACGATCAATAGATTTAAGCTTACTTAGAAAAAAAAAAATATACTATATGAAAATAATATAATATAATATATGAAAATAATATCATATAATATATGTAATATATTGTTTTATGTATGAATTTTATATTACATATTGAATTGATTTGATTTATAATATTGAAATGAAAATAATAATATTTTATTCAAAAAGTGTGAAATGACATTTATTATATTAATTTGCTATGACTTTAAAAAGTATAGGTACTACCATGGTTAACCATGAGTTTTTATCCACCATTGAGAATGTGTCGAAGTAAGTACCTTTAACTCAAACAATGCCACCTCAAGATTGGTTCTCATAAAGTGAATTTTGATTGTGCATTTTCTGAGGGAGTCCCATTTTAGACCTCAAGAATTCCCTAATGGCTTACGGGGCTATTTGTTTTGGAGATAGGTAGCATATTGATTCAACATGATAACGAAGTTGCATGAGTTGTATGAGAATCTTGTGTTTCATGACATCAAAGCATATTGATATCACATATCACTTCATCAAAGACATGATCTAAAGAGGTGTTGTGAGATTGAAATACATTTCCACAAAGGAGAGTGGCGAGATATTCTCACTAAAATTTTGTCATGAAATGGAAGTTTGTGAAAGTGTGAGATAAATTGGAGGTTGTGGAGAATCCCTTCCTTTGTTAGGAGTGAGTACTAAATATTATAGTAGCTTGAGAAGGTATTATATATAAGCTTGGTGTGTATTAGCATGTGGAAGATGGTTACTGTCTTTAGGTGCTTTCTTGGTGGAGTAATTGATATATGTACTTCTTTCTTAAGTCGATTTAGGAAAGTACAATAATTAAGTCAATTAATTATTATGGACTATTAAGACATTTTATAAGGATAAATAATTTAATTATTTAAGGGACTTCGAAAATGATATCAACCATTAGTCTGCTAAATCTTCTAGAAGGGATATTAAGTTTATGGATTTGATATAACATTTTTTGAAAGTTTCAAGGCTTACAGGGGTGCTTTCCCTTTTCAACAAATATGTGCAACACATGGATTGGTCCACAAAAATAAAAATGAATTAGTGAAAGGTTTCTCATACTCAAAGTAGAGTTAAAGGAATGATTATTTCTACAAAAGAAATTAGAGATTTTAGGTAGTTTTAGCATAATGGTGCCCGATCGTAAGGGCTTGATGGGTGATTTGTATAGAAAAATACCCTTTTCCATCTACATTATCTTCAAATCTTAAAATATGTCTAAAAGGTCATATGATTTGGTTGCATTGTATCAATTAAGTAACCTTATCTCTTGAAGAAGGAAATGAAACCTAAAACAAATCTTCAAATTACTCGATATTGCTATGGGAAAGAATACTTGAGTATATTAGGTGCTTTACCTTTAGAATTGGATCAAATCTTTACCTTTGTCTTCTTTTTTGTTGGCTATATTTCATTCTCTCTCTTAGAATTTTGCATATAGATACACCATGTCCATGTTTGTAATAGAAAATGCGGGGAATATCTTTTTAATGATTAAAAATATATGGCTTGCACTTCTTGGAAAACTAGTAAAAATGAACATGAGATTTTTTTTTTGTTTTCCATATTAGGATAGTCTTAATAATACTTTTAGGACAAATGGAGGGTTTCATGGAGCGTATACTCAATTTTAATCCATGATCATAAACATGCCTTATATAATATCATTATTACAAATATTTATGCAAGATTTTATATTAATAAAGAGTATATTTGGTTATTTAAGACTCAAACATCTATTAGCAAGCTTGGAATGACTTTTAGGAAAAGGCCCACATGCTTCCTTGTGATGACTAGCACTCAAAGATCCTTCATTGCAAAATGAAAACTTACAAAGAGAGGATCATCACGGAGAAAATTTGTACAAGATGGTAATCAAGATAGTCTTCAATTGGACTATTTGTCAAGACTTCAATTTTCTTAAAGGAAATATGGAATATATTGAAAGTATTTTGGACATTATGTTAAAGGTTCAACTTGATTTTCCTCAATATGCATATCTTGCTAGATTTTAAAAATTATTCCAAAAGTTGAAATGCCAATTAAATTGATCTACAATATGGAATTTAGATTGGAACAATAGGAACACATTTTTAAAATTATTCAGCGCGGAAATGCCAATTAAATTTGCATCCTTACAAATCTTGCACAGACACTTCTTTGAAACACCTTAAATTTTCATCCTTACAAATCCACCAAGTGGATATGGTTACGGATGTGGAATGGTCTCATGAGGATTAATTTTTCTTGTGAAACCTTTGTCAAGCGATTAATAATAAATCATGGCTATATTTGAAATGACCCTCTACATATGAAACAATTCAATTCTCTCTTCTTCATTTTGGAGGTTGTATGTAATAGTTTAGATATAATAATCTTGGGTTTTTGTTTCAATTTATTTCCCATTAATGTTCTTCAATCCACATAGTTTGTAATTTTAGTTTCATCACCTGGATCCTCTCCTAATTCATGTTGAGTTGTAGGCGCAAATTTCTGCTTCCCTTTGTTATTGTTATACTTGGGTCTCTTTTTGGGATGTAATTTCAAACAATTTTTTCTCTTCATGGCCTTCTCTTGAAAAATGTTTCGACATTTTTCCCTCTTTCTTGTGAGATGCATTTCCTTTTCCATACCTTTTGAGGTCTTCTCTTTGTTTTTTCCCTTAAAATGCTTTCTTTTCCCTCCTTCGGTAATGTTTCCCTCTAGCTTCTAGATGTCAGCCTAAACAAACTTCATCTAGACTTGTAGGGTTAAACATGAGAACAATATGTCTTAGGTAGCTATGTAAGCCTCCTATGTACTTGATCAAAGTATCTTGGCTCTACAAATCTACCCCTAATAATAGAGCTCTTCTCCTAAATTCTTGGGTGTATTCTTGCATTACGTATTCGATTGTCTAAAATTTTGAGTTCATTATGACTTCATGTGAGCTAATGGATAAAACTATTGTTTTATTGGAGGTAATGAAAATCGATCCATGATAGGATAATCTTACCATGATTCTTTATCTCCTCCTTTGTCTTGGCTTCCCACCAAACAATATACCTTCATCTGTTGAAGCTAGTTGGATTTTTGGTATGTCATCCCTGAAGGTTACAGTTATCAAATAGACCTCCAATTTTCTAATCCAATTTATCAAGCTTTTTGCATGACTTCACCATTAAGAAAAACACATGGAGATTTCAAACTTAAAATCAAGTTTTATCTAAAAATTACTTTTACCGAGTGTTCTTTGACTTGTGTGGTGATGTAGTGAAGATGAAGTAGAGGATGATGGTGGTGAGGGTGAGGATGGTGACTTTCCATTTGCCTCCATTTTATCATTTCCCTTCTTTGATTTATCTTCATCATTGTGACCTCTTGATGATCCTTGACCTTCCTTGTGAAGTTTGGATCCTTCTCCTTCTAGTCTTTCATGTCTTTCTTGATAAAGGACTCTCACCATTTCGGTCATGTCGAGGAATGTTTTCTGACACCCTTTCTGCTGCCTGGGATCCACCTCTTCATGGATTTCTCCCTTCTCACGAGCATGCTTAATTCTACTTGCTTCTTTTGGAGAGTGAATGAGTGTGGTGGATAATGTGGCACTCTTGCCCTCCTTTGTTGTGGCTCCCTTTGAGAACCTCTTTCTTCAACCAATTTTCCTTCTCCTCTCGTAAGTTTGAGCCTAGTAAGCATGTAAACCATACAAACAAATTAATAAAATATCTACACATTCACGAGAGATTAAACTCTAAATTAAATTACCAACCTAATTTGAAAGAAGTGTATTAGTTTTTTGTGCTAAGTGTGTCCTTCATTAATAAAGCATCAATTTTTTCTCCATTTGTTTGCTTAGGGAATGAATTTTTTAACCATGAAAAATAGATGAAATTGTGAGTTTTAAGCATGAAAATAAGCCTAAATAACATTGTACAATAATGATGTATAATAAATAACATCACACTCCAAGTTTTACCACACAGGCATGATGAAGTAGTTCACCCCTCTTAGGCTACATCTGTGGTCCAACCACGATGGCATGTCCCTCTTTGTCATTATGCTCAAAATTGCAACTACATGTGTTTATAATCCTCTAATGGTTATTTTCTCTGCACCGGTGGCTCTAGAATGCTCAAATTAGTCTAGCTAGACTCTTTTTGTCCAAATTGGTCGAAAATTGACTCCCAAAAAATTTTCTCAATATCGACTAGAAAAACACCTCTAAAAGTGAAGCTGTGAATTCACTTAGTTAATTTGGTAAGTGCTGCCTAAATTTTATCTACGGCGCTAAACTCCTACGGAAGCATAATCGTTAACTACACGGATATGTCACAATGTGACCACGTGAGACCATCGGAGTGATGGTTGGGATAGTTGTCGGTTGAACAATTTGATGCTTGGCGGTTTTACACGTGACAACTTCCCACTAATTCGTTTGAGTGGGTTAGGACCCGCGGCGGTCCCAAACCACGCATGTAAAAATGCATTAAGCAGTATAATTGGGTTACCTTGTAAGGGTTAAGAAACATTGCGTAGCTTACTTGTTTGAGTGGAAGTCTTGGTGTGCATGCCGGAGGTCACGGGGTTGGACCCCCAGACCTCACATAAGTTTTGGTCGAACCTCACGGGGACACGCGTGGAAGCCTACGAGCTTGCCACATGTCATCCATCCAACGGTGTCAATAAAACAATACAACCAAATATTGACCCGAGAAATAGCCATGTGGCACGATACGAATGGGTTTAAGAAAAGGGAATATTTTCCGATATACTTACTGGTTGTCTTTGCATGATGGCCGGGCATCCCAATTACTTGTCCTGGAAATTTTGGAAATTGTTTAGGAAAACGAACGAACACGATATCTTCCTCATACAACATCGGTTTTACGAACCGTTTGCGGCGCTAGAATACGCGGCAGCGAGACCTTTTGGTACTAAGGTTCGAGTACGATTTGAGCACATTCAATTTTGAGAAAAACACATGATATCCTGGTCGGTTATGGATTTGAAATTTTGAAGTTTGAAAGGCTTACATTACTTTCCTTTTCAAAAAATATGCCCCAGCACATCTCGATGTAATCATCAATAAACGTTGTCATATATTTATTTCCATATGTAAGAAACATGGATAGGTCCACAAAAATCAAAATGAATTAGTGAAAGGTTTCTACATACTCTAAAAGTAGAGTTAAGGAATGATTGTTCTTTACTTGAAAAGAAAATTAGAGAGTTTAGGTAGTTTTAGCCTAATGGTGCCAAGTCCTAAAGGCTTGAGACTTGATTTGTATGAAAAATATATTGTGCCATCTCATTCACTTATTTAAATATTTTATTCAAAAAAATATGTCTAAAAGGTCATATGGCTGGTTGCACTTGTATCAAGTAGCCTTTGTCTCTTGAAGAAAAAGAAACGTGAAAAAACCTTGAATTACTTCAATATTGCTATAGGAACAAATATAATGAGTAGATTCGGGTGCTTTACCTTTAGGTGGATCTAATATTTTACCTTTGTCTTTGTTTGGCTTTATTTGTCTTTTATTCTCTCTCTTAGGGAATTTTTCATATAGATACATCATGTCCATATTTTTCATAGAAAATGCAAGAATATCGAGGTCTATTTTTAATGATTAAAAATATGTATCTTGCACTTCTTCAGGAAACTAGTAAAAATGAACATGATTTTTTTTTTTTGCTTTCCGTATGAGGATAGTCTAAATAATACTTTTAGGACAAGATAGAAAAGATTTTGATGGAGTGTAGGCTCAATTTTAATCCATGACCATATACATTCCTTCAGAATATCGTTATTACAATAATTTGTACAAGATTTTATTTTAATAAAAGTATGTTGGTTATTTAAGGCTAAATATCTATTAGCAAGCTTGCAAGTTAGCTTTTGGGAAAGGCCCACATGCTTCCTTGTATTATTTAACACTCATAGATCCTTCATTGTAAAAATAGAGCACAAGAGGATCATCACTAAGGAAAATTTGTACAAGATGGTAATCAAAAGATAGCCTTGATTGGACATAGCTTTTCAAGACTTCAATTTCTTAGGAAATAGGAATGCAGTGAAAGTGTTTTCCGTGGTACTCTATTAAAGGTTCGACTTGAATTTCACTCAATATGAATATCTTGCTAATTTTAAAACTATTCCAAAGCTAAAATGAAAATTAAGTGATCTCAATATGGAGATTTATGTTGGAACACTATTATAATTAATCATTTTGACATTGTCATATTTACATGGAGCGGATTTTTCAATGAAAATTCCAAGTTAGTAACATTAGAGAGGTATGCAAGGTGGAAGAGTTTACCATTAGGTGAGCAACCTCTAATTTTGAGTGTGAGTCATATAGATCTTTACTTTAATGCAACATAATAATTTGTAATTGAAACTATATGACGACTAAACTCTTCTTACAAAAGTAGCAATTAGGCCACTGGGTTTTGTTGTCCTTGTTTTCGGAAATGGATATTTAGTTGTCTAGATGTGGGCTTGGTAGGGTCCTGGACTCCTTTACAAATTCCCTTGAGAAGCTATCATTAAAATGAGGATATGTTTGGTGGGTGTATTTTCCTAGTCTCCTTCACAAATGCCTTACACAATATTAAAAATGAGGAGTTATGTTTGTGGTTCTCTTGTCCTCACGAATACCTTTCCACAAGCCATTAAAAACGAGGGTATTTTTGATATTTCTAGATCATTCTTATTAGTTCTCCTTCTCAATGAGGGTATGTTTGATATTTATGGACCATTCTTGTTATTTCCTTCTCAATGAGCACTATATGGACAATAGAGATGAGAAAATGCATATTTAAAGAAGATTTTTTGAGTTTGAATGAAAATTAGGTAAGCAACAATGTTTCCATAACAATAATATTTGTATCTTAAAATTTTTGAGAAAGAAGCATTTCTAGAAACCTTAAAGAAATATACATACATGAGTATATTTGTGTGAATTAAAAGATGAGATCATTAGAACGATAATTTAGGTTTCCTATAGCTGCCCACCAAGAGCCACGGAGATTGAAAAAAAATTCAAACATGGAGTTAACATAAAAAACGCTTAAGAACCATGGAGATTGAAATGAGAAACCAAACTTGGGTTTACAAAACGAGAAAAACACCAAGCCCAAGGACGTTACCAACATTTTTATATTCAAGTAAACCAACATTCCGGCTCTTCACATCTTTCATTTCCTCACAATTTACATGTTCTACAAAGGGAACAACACAAACAATAAATCATTGTTGTCACTTGAAGTATAGGCTATAAAGGCTATTGTTCATTCTTAAGTGTTCTATATATGCATTCCAAGCTTGTATTAAAATATCGAGTATGGTGTATGTAGATTACGAAAAACGTTGTATAGATTACGAAGACTTTGTTTTCTTTGAGGAAAAAAGAACGGTGGCAAAAGGTAGACATTGTGAGGAAAGAGTCATTTCAGAAGAGGTGAAGCATTTTCTTTTGGAAAATTAAAGCAGATACAAAAGTTCCACATTTCTGACGGAAGATATGTTGACAATTCAACAATAGCTTACATGCATCGATAGAGCGTGGAAGATATCGCATAATTTAGCCATGTTTGAGCAAACAAATCCTGTTTGGAATACTTAAAGAGTAGTCTAACTTTGAAAACAACACTTTCAAATTGAAGTAATCATATGAAGTATGAAGTTAATGAAATCATAGATTAGAGGTCAAACGCGATAAGATTTACATTGATTTTCCATAGCGTTTACATCAAGAATATTACGGGGATCGGCCTTCCACCACGGAAGTGTCGATCCAGAGGTAATAAGTGGACTTTAATCCTCTCCAAATAGACATGACCATGAAATTACACTACTAGTAGAGCCACAAATAGTATTATGTAAGTTTGGACCCTTCCTACTATATCCATGTTGGCGGCTACTCGGCATTGGCCACTTATTGATTAAAATTTAAACCCCACGAGTACATTAGACTATCTTGGCCCGCGCTTTTGCACTTACGCCTTCGGGCACCAAGGCATGTAGAGTGCTGAAGAGGTCTTTGCCTCTTTCCTATTGATTTTCACATATACGATGGGTACTTTAGCCACTCAACGAATGGGATTTCCAAGAGGAAGAACATGACCATAATGGAGGGTAGTGAGGGAGATTATTTATAACAAAGAATTGAGGATGTTATTATGGCGAGGGAGGTGTGCAATACAACTATTTATGTGCATAATAGGATTCCTCATAGGATATTGGAGGATTTTACTATCAAAGAGATGTTTACAAGATTGAAACCAAAATGTTATCCATTTTTCATAACTTTGGTAGTTTGGTGTAAGTCCATGTTCCCATGAAGAACAAGACTAAGTGGGATCCTTGTCAAAAGGGTCATATTTGTGGGCTATTGTGAGGTCTAAAGGCCAGCGAGTCTATATTCAAATTCATAGGAAAGTAATAAGTAGATGATTACCATATATGATGAGGGCGGTACCCAACTTTAGGTGATATCATGAAAGAGATATCGGGGGTTGGATATTAGGAAAAAAGGATCCTAAGGTCATGTGGAATGCTACTTGACACTTTTAGCAAGTACAGCTTGTAGATCTAGAGGATAAGTGATATTTTCCTTTAAAAATCTACTAGGAGAAGGCCGACATGAAGCGGAATCGACCTTGAGGGATTGTGAGGGGAGAATGTGGAGGATCTAAGAAGCACTTTCGTAGACCATACCATTAAGAATATTTTCTAGTTATTTGGGCTTATCAAGCAACATCAATGAACTTAAACCTTTCACTTTTGATAGGGTTACATATATGTGGAGATACGTATGGATTCCATGGTGGAGGTATAGCTCCATCATGAGAAATGATGTGGGGAAATGATGAGAAATTCCAAGACGAGAGGAAAGCCTATAGTAACTTCTTAATGGAGCTATAACATCAAGGATGCAACTAATGGGAGTGTCGAGAGGTACAATGAGGTTCATGATAGAGAGGGTTATCTTAGAAACCGGGAGTGGAATACGAGAGGCACTTTCCCTAATACGGAGATATCCACCATTAGACAGGTTATGTCCATTTCCTGAAAATTGGGGTGGAGGATACTTGAGATGAATGCAAAGAGTAGGAAAAATATTAGGGGATAATATTCATAGTTAAATAATTTTTGATGCTTTCCTAAAAGAAAAATATTAACCAATTTCCATTTTTTCTAAACATGTTTTCCCAAATTTTATATTAAAAATTTATTTTACCTTAAAAATGCGTCAAAAATTTATAGACACTATATAAAATCTTCATAAATTTTAATATTTTTTACAATATACATTTTATGATTTAAATATTAAGATCTAATAAGATTTGCCAATATTTCTAAACTTTTAAATAAAACTTTCCATCCACTAAAACTTTCCTTCTTGAAGATTTCTTTCCTCAATAGAAGAATTGAGGAGGAGATATCAATGAGCAACCTCGGGGCTTTGATGTGCATGGGAGAAAATCTCAAGTATGTAGGTTGAATAATGATCTTTATGGGCTAAGGAAAGATTTGCATATACTCAGTATATCGGGATCAGTGGGTATCTTCTTAGTTTTTAGGCTTCATTAAAGCGAGAAGACTCTAACTTGTACCTCTACTTGTTGAGGTGAGCCACTAATCTTGGTACTTTATATCGACAATATATTCTTGATAGGATTGAAGCTCATAATGTACAAGAAGATCGTAATTTTGGATTGAAATAGAAGGACATCAACTTGACACACTAAATTTTGAGATTAGAGTTGTGGAGATTCTTTGAGAGGGATTTTCCCCAGCGGGGAAAACATGCAGTCAAGATCTTGATGATGTTTAGGATGGAGGATTGTAGACTCGTATGCATGCCAATAATTGATAACAAAAGAAGTTAGTTTTCTTCTAAATTCAAGTTAGTGGATCCCATTGTGTATAAGCTGATAGGTTCGTTGATGTATATTGTCAACACTAGGTTGAAAATATATTTTCTATGAACACACCCAACCAACTCAAGTTTGATCTGAGATGACTTCATTAGGTAGTGGAAGCATGTGCTAAGGTAATTGTGAGGTACAATAGATTTTACTAATATACGTAAGAGTTTGTGAGAGTAGAGTTGTATGTGTACCCACATTTTGATTGGGCTAGGAGTGTTGTGCATGAAATCCACCTAAATGTTGTTTAAGCTTGGGATTGGTCATGATCTCATGATGCATATGGAATTAGTAGTCAATCGCACTTAGTTAAGAAGAGGTAGAGTACAAAAGAACATTTTTGGTGAATGGTGAGGTAATATGGCTTCTAAAATGCTTGTAGGACTATTTGTTTTGTAGATGAGGCCAATAATGATTCTTTGTGATAATGAAAGTTGCATTAATCTCTGTGAGAATCCTGTGTTTCAAGACATATACAATAATATCGAGATCATATATCACTTCATCAAAGACATGATCTAGAGAAGTGTGGTAGAGATTGCAATACATTTTCACAAAGGAGAAAGTGGCGAGATATTCTCACTAAAGCTGTCGTGAAATACTGAAGTTGTGAAATGTGAGATAAGTTGGAGGTTGTGGACAATCCCTTCCTTATTAGAAGTGAGTGTTAAAGATTATAGTAGCTTCAGTGTATAAATAGGCTTAGTGTATTATCATGTGGAAGATGATTTATTTCATCTTTAGGTGCTTTCTTGGTGAGTAATTTGATATGTCTTATTTCTTAAGTCAAATTTAGGAAAAGTACAATAATTAAAGTCAATTAATTAATGTGAACTATTAAGACATTTTCTAAGGATACATAATTTAATTATTTAAGGGACTTAGAAATGATATCAACCATTGGTGCTAAATCTTCTAGAAGGGATATTAGGGTTATGGATTTGAAATATTTTGAAAGTTTGAAAGGCTTACGATTACTTTCCTTTTCAAAAAATATTTCCAACACATCCCAGATGTAATCATAAATAAAAGTTGTCATATATTTAATTCCATATGTAGAAGAAACAAGTTGATCCACAAAAAATCAAAATTAATGAGTGAAAGGTTTCTACGTACACACTAGAAGTAGAGTTAAGGAATGATTATTTTTAACGAAGTCTCGAGATTTTTAGGTAGTTTTTAGCCCTATTGGTGCCCAGTCGTAAGGGCTTGATACTTGATTTGTATGAAAAATGCCTTTTCCATCTACATTATCACCCATATCTTCAAAAAAATATGTCTAAAAGGTCATATGGCTGGTTGCACTTGTATTAAGTAGCACCAATCTGAAAATGAGAGCACAGAAACAAACCTTCCAATTCCTAGAAAATTTCTTTGGGAAAAAATATAATGAGTAGATTCGGGTGCTTTACCTTTAGTTGGATCCGATATTTTACCTTTGTATTCCTTTTGGTTTTGACTATATTTTATTCTCTCTCTTAGGAAATTTTGCATATAGATACATTGTGTCCATGTTTGTAATAGTAAATACGAGGAATATCTTTTAAATGATTAAAAATATATACCTTGCACTTCTTGGGAAACTAGTAAAAATGAACATGATTTTTTTGTTTCCATATGGGGATAGTCTTAATAATACTTTTTTGACAAGCTAGGATTTTTTGATGGAGTGTAAGCTCAACTTTAATCCATGATGATAAACATGCCTTATATAATATCATTATTACAAATATTTGTGCAAGATTTATTTTTAATAAAGGTATATTTGGTTATTTAAGACTTAAACATCTATTAGCAAGCTTACTGATATCTTTTGGAAAAGGTATTTATGTTTCCTTGTATTCGCTAGCACTCAAAGTTCACTGTTGTAAAAATGAAAACTTACAAAGAGGATCATGTACGAGAGGAAAATTTGGCTACAGAATTCACACGGTAATCAAGATAGTGTTCAATTGGACTATTTGTCAAGACTTAATTTCTTAAGGAAATATGGAATATAGTGAAAGTATTTTGGACGTGATATCTATTAAAGGATGTTAACAATTGTCACTCAATATGCATATCTTGCTAGATTTTACAATTATTCCAAAGTTGAAATGCCAATTAAATTGATTTCCAATACTGATTAATTGAGACACTATTATAATTAATCATTTGACATTGTCAAATTTACATGGAGCAAATTTTCCAATGAAAATTTCAAGTTGATAATATTAGAGAGGTATGAGTTTAGAAAGGAATTTGACCATCAAGTAGACAACCTCTAATTTTGAGTGTAAGTCATATATATATTTCAACTTCTTTAATGTAACATAAAAATTTGTAGTGAAACTATACGTGACTAACCTCTTCACTTACAAAAGTAGCAATTAGGCCATAGGTTTTGTTTTCCTTGTTTTCCCAAATGGATATTTAGTTATTAGATGTAGAGGGCTTGGTGGGTGTGGTTTCGCCGTCTCCTTCCACAGGATGCCTTTCCTGACATTACAAATGAGGGTATGTTTGGTGGGTGTATTGTGTTTTCCTGACCTCCTTCACAAATGCCTTTCCACCGAGCCATTAAAATGAGGGTATGTTTGGTGGGTGTGTTGTCCTCGTCTCCTTCACATATTTCGCTTTCCACAAGCCATAAAAAATGAGGTATGTTTGGTGGGTGTGTTTGATCTCCTTCTTGGATGCCTTTCCACAAGCCATTAAAAATGAGGTATGTTTGGTGGGTAACTTTTCTTTGGTCTCTTTCGGAAGATGCTTTTCCACAAGCCATTAAAATGAGGGGTATGTTTTCTGGAAATTGTGTTTTCCTCGTCTCCTTTAGAGATGCCTTTCCTAAGTGGTAAAAATGAGGTATGTGTTTGATCTTTATGGACTATTCTTGGTATTTCCCTTCTCAGTGGCAGTATGGACAATAGAGATGAGAAAATGCATCTTTAAAGATGATTTTGAGTTTAGAATAGAAAAATAGGTAAGCAACAATGTTTCCATAAAAAATAATCTTTATATATTCAAATGTCTAAGATAAGAGGAAACATTTCGGAAAACTTAAAGAAATATATATACATACATGAGTATGTTGTCTAATAATCTCTCTGTCTTCAAATGTTTAAGATGAGAGGAAAAATTTCTAGGAAAACTTAAAAATACATGCAGTATATTTGTACGGGGGAAATAAAGATCGGGCCATTAAAACCATAATTTGAAGTTCTATATAGCTCACGAGACCACGGAGATTGACATAAAAAAATCAGACATGAGTTAAAATAAAAACATCAAGAACGATGGGGTGGGAATGAAAAACGAAACATGAGTTTACACATAGGGATTGACATATCAAGACATGAAATTCCGTAAACATCAAGAACTATGGAATTGAGATGAAAAACCAAACACAGGTTACGGAGATTGACATAAAAAAAAAAAATTCAGACATGAGTTAAAATAAAAACATCGAGAACCATGGAGATTGGGTAAACCAAACATGAGTTTACACGGAGATTGACATAAAAAAATCAAACATGAATTAAAATAAAAACATCAAGAACCATGGAGATTGAGATAGAAACCAAACATGAGTTTACCGCGGCGGGGAGATTGACATAAAAATCAAACATAGGTTAAAATAAAAAACATCGAACCATAGAATTGAGATGAAAAATGAAGCATTGAGTTTACACGAGGAATTGACATAAAAAATCAAACATGAGTTAAAATAAACATCAAGAACCATGGAGATTGAGATGAAAAACCAAACATGAGTTTACGGAGATTGCCATAAAATAATCAAACATAGGTTAAAATAAAAACATCAAGAACCATGGAGATTGAGATTGAAAACCAAACACGAGTTTACAAAACATCAAATCTACCTATAGAAGAAAGGCCCCTCCTATAGCGACCCAGAAGTGGGAAGATATG
The DNA here is from genome assembly GCA_034641835.2 of Pinus albicaulis. Classification (NCBI taxonomy): domain Eukaryota; kingdom Viridiplantae; phylum Streptophyta; class Pinopsida; order Pinales; family Pinaceae; genus Pinus; species Pinus albicaulis. Next base: position 1,398,427,075 of record CM076581.1, on the reverse strand, counting down.
CCACAAGCCCCATCGATGTACTCTGGAGAAGTACTGCCCTGAAATGCGCGGCTCTCCTAGCGCATGTGCATCTAGCGTTGTACCTCATCGATTGTGTCGACCAACGATGGATGCTCCACCATCTCCAACAGCTCACCCCTCTCCTGATCGGGGAATTTAATGCTCACATTTATACGCTAGCCCCCTGTGAGAACTATCCCATCGACCTCCAACATCTACAAGATATGAATGCCATTGTTGTCTTGTACTTGAGGTGTACATGGCCAGCTGCTCCTCCTCATTAGGTGACCCCAAGGTTGATTTCATATCAACATGGCTCAATGTGAGCCTCTCTAAACCCCACGAGGGACTATCATGCACGATGTATAGGATCTCTCTTGATGTTACCATTTTTTGGTCATCTAAAGTTGTTAGTATTAGATGGACCTAAGTACACTATGTAAGACCAATTTTTACGAGTAAAATTTCTTTCACTATGAAAAATAACTTAGTAAAAGACCTTTATTAAGTTATTCAGTCTAAATAAAACCCCATGAGAAATATTAAATAAATCCACATTTGTTGATTTTTCCTCGAATATTAATTAAACAATAGTTTAATTAATATTCACAGTCGTATTTAACCCAAAACGGAAAATTAATTAGATAAATTATTATTTATGTTATTATTTTCTAGGAATAATTATTTAAACCTTATTTAATAATATTCCTTGTTAAATTTCACTAATTCAGCATTAAATGGTTAAGGACTTAATTATCTATTTAATATTACTCAACCACATCCTTAAAATGATAAATAAATCATTTATTTATTTAATTTACAAATAAAGGGATTTGACCCAAGTCAGTCATTTTCCTTCAACAAAATAATAATATTCCGCAAAAGTTGGACCTTGATTTGGTTAATATTTTAGTTATGTACATAATACCTAGACTAACTCAATATTTTGTTATAAATAGAAGGAGTTTTCCATTCATTCACCACCCTTTTTTGCCTAGAATCCACTGCAGGATCTATACTTTTGGTGACTTTTGAATCCCTATCATAGTCACATTTTTTTCTATTTTTATACGGGTTTTCTACCATTAAGAGAGGAATTTTAGATCTGATCTTGGACTTACAAGAACCCATCCCATTGGGAAGCCAGTAACACCCTTAAATAACTTTCCTGAGTGCCATGAATACAAAATTCATTCAAGAAATTATATCTTGTCTTCTATTGAATTACACATGGAGTAAATCTTGTTTAAAACTACTGGCAATGTCTTTTGATGCATGGATCTAGATTTTTGCAGACATTTATCTTGAACAACTAATTAGGTCCAGAAGATATTGGCAACCATATTTGTTGTTAGGGCTATTTGTTATGCACATCTAAAGTGGTCTTTTTTTCACGACGGTTCAATTAAGATTCATACTAACAAGCGGCTCGGGCTCCCTCATATGCTACTCTAGATGAATCGTCTGATGCTCATCACCTAGAGTGTATCTCTTGTGGGGATTCCATGGCTTGCTCACCCTACACACGCAGACAAGCCTCTGGAAGCCTACTATCATCATCTGCATGGCGATCTCACTCCCCATAAGTGTCCTCATTGAGTCCCTTGGAATCATTTAGAAGAGTCCTCACTATCATATAGAAGGAATGCCCTCTGTTCTACCTACGCCACATCTTTGCATCCTCCAAGCATGAGTGATCAAGCCCCCAAAGTTCTTTTGCGAGATGAAGCAAAGTCCCTTCCTCCTCGGCTCATTACTGCTCCCAAATCAACAAACTAGGTAGCTCCTCCCTGGTCCAATTGTCTCTTGAAAAGCTCTCAATGTTTTTCTCAACAGCCCCTTGGCCTAGCTCATAAGCGACAAGTGAGACCAAGCGCTCTCTCCTCCAAATGCTCAACAACCTAGTCGTAACTCTGATAAATGGCATCACGGTCTCCCTTGCGCGACAACAAGATGGACTACATGTGTGAGCTATGGCTATGTCAGAATGATGTCTCCTAATGTTTGAAGAAGCATTGGAACATCCAAGTGAAATCAAACCATCACACTCGATATCGTCAAGCCTCATAAGTACGGGTCATGGCCATGGCTTCTAAGACCTTCGCTTTCTCTCTAAATATTAAAATTTCTACACAGTTGTATAAATCCCGAAAGATTCCTACTATCAGGTTTGAAAATTATTTTCATAATATCGGCATTGTAGGGAGGGGGAAGGCATCGTTATCTCAAAATATCAACAAGCAAAGAGGAAGCTATAAGTTTGACTCTCTCATTTGGATGTTACAGAATCTAGCTTGTACCAATGCAAGTATAGATGTCTCCAAAGCCCAATTTAAACTCAATCAGATTGCTCTACCTTTGAAAGGTGAGACTAGATTCTCTAACATGGGAAAGTCATTTTACGATCTTCCACTCTTTAATTCCATCCCAAGTGCATAAAGACAATTTCCCACTTCTTCCTCCTTTTCGTAAATACCTCGGATGCCTTTGTTGGAGCAAACTATGTACCTTCTTGGAGAAGGGTCTATTGTTCTATTTTGTTTCCTGGTCTTCTAATGCATGGTGGTTCAAGGAACCAATTTTATTCTTCTCAAGATGTTTAGGAATCCCTCCATGGGTTAAGCAAGGATAACAAGCTTATTTGTGATAGTGTTCTTTGTTTTATGAGTTTAATGCAATTTTTGTAGCAATTTTAGGTTATGCTGCTTTGTAAAACTCTGTCATGAAAATTTCCTAGTTTTTTGGTCATCTTCTCCTGAAGATGGGAGTTCTTGTCAAACAACTTACGCACGCATATGACAAAATTTGGATGCTATCCCATAGTCTTTAAAAACCACAACACTTGCCACAATCTTTAATATCTTACTGGGCACGATGAATGACTGACAGGCGGTGCCATTGTGTACAACCACTGAAATGTTGAATGAAAATTCCGATGCCGCACCTTATATATCGGCCTCTTGGTTTTAATAAAAAAGCAACTCTAGTGCTCAAATTACTAGAGGAAAGGCAGATGCAAGAAACCATCCAACAATGAAATGAATTTAGCACGAAATAATTAAAATTTGGAGTCTTCTCCGGCCAATTCGGCCTTTCAAGACTAATCAAGCCTAGGCCTATGAATATGGGAGAATTTCACCCTTTAATTTCTCAAGCATACTCTCACGAGTGGGGGTGTCATTCAAAAAATCAAGATATTCGGCTTATGCACTAGAATCTACTATTTGGAAGAATTGAACCATTTGATGCAAACCTTGTGACATAAAAAAAATGATTCGATTTCTCTTGGAAGAAAATCTCACGCCGCAATTGATCCCAAACCCGTGCTCTCGGTCTCCTAATTCGACCTCTTTCACGAGAATTAATTCTTCTTAGTAGTGGGAACACGGAAATTGTATGGCCATTGATTTGAAAATATTTGCTACAAATTGTGCCGCACTAAGCATGCTTTCCAATTCGATTGCATTACGGAAGGTAGAAATGAAAAAGTGTACAATACTTGGAGATATGTGCAAATAGACAAACTTGCATAGCTCTGGTGGCGGTTCTATAGAATTTCTAACGAAGCTACGCATCGGCATACAATGTCTCTTTTGGGCATTAAAAAAAGGCTAGCATTCGAGTCATGGAAGGTGGTAATCCCAGGAATAGGATGAAAATTCAACTTTTATTCAATCAATATTTTAGCATGGCTTCCTCGAGCTCGGATTGATCTAAATTGGTAAGGATGTAAGCACAAAAACTCATGGGGAATACTTTAGCTTCTCGAATAAAGAGACTTGGTTCCATGCGATAAGAATACATTAAGCTCAAATCTACTGGATTTTGCACAAAATAACATCGTGATTCCCAACACAAAATTTGGCTTGTTGACGTGCTTATCCAACCACGAGATTCCACCGCATGAGATTTAATAGCTCCTTTAAAGCGTACCTTCTTCACCCTCCTCATATTGTCAATAAGTGATCAGTTCGAAATCGGAGTCCCCAGAAGCGCCTGGAATTAGATCTTGATAATCGTTGATCGGTGCATATTTCTTCTGCAGTGGCTCTAAATCCATGCATTTCTCTTCTGCACCCACCATAATGTTTGGTAAGATGGGAATTCATTCTTCCATGACCGATTCTGAATGGTGACAATCCTTGTGGCTCACATGGCCACGAATCCATTCCCCAGAAGTTGTGATTAGAGGTACCTTTCAATGACTTTCCATACACAAATGTGTAAATAATTTGTCCACAGTTTAACCTTTGATTTTTTTTTTCAATTTTAATGCTCGTCTCTTGCAAAATTTATGGACCCCATGATATATATATATATATATATATATATATATTGAATTGGCCCCACCTTTAAAGTGTAAAAGTCCCCATAAAATTTATGTTAGTCAACAAAACACTTCCACATTTTGGTTGAGGGCCACTTAGAAGAATCTATTTGATGGATCTTGCTATTTAATAGCATCCTTTGTAATTTGATAAAACCCATCACTGGAAGGTTCGCCCTTGTTTCCCTTCCATGACATCAAATTTATCAGAGCCATTATTATATCTTCAATAATACGAGAAGAAATTTGGTAAAGTTTACAGCTGTGTGAGCATCGACCCTTGATATTCACTACGACCTCTAACAATCTTTGAATCAATCTCAAGACTAAGCCAAGATCAAAGCTTTGATACCTACAATATCCCCAAATGGGATGTTTCTCTGAATATGCCCTAAATTTACTTAAACCCCAAAATATTCCATAAAATCAACATGCTCTCAACGATGGAAAGAGTGCCATGTAAAATTAAACACATAAACATTGAAATCCAATACCACATAGAGCAAGGGAAGAATCTCAACTTTTTATTATAAATAATAATGGTTTTTACATATAGATACGAGCTTAGAAAGAGCTAAGATGGAAAGGCTAGCCTTGCAATACAATTTGTTACCTTGCTACACAACAATGGCCTCCAAAAGTGAAGTACATGTTGCATTCTCCCTCCGGCTTGACTGACTACCCGATGAGATCCCGCCAGCTCTGTGAAGATATGAATGATCCTCCACTCCAATATCACCTGAGACTCTTACAGCTTTTGAATGAAGTCTCCTCGAAAGAAAAAGGACCAAACCCAACATTCTCGCACTTGGGTTTGTGACTAGTGTCGTGGAAAGAGATATAACACAAACCAAACATTCTCTGCTGTATTGTTTTCTTTCCACAGGGTAGACCACGTCGAGCTGATTCGTTAGCCCAACTTTGCAGCACATTGTTTCTCTACACCAAGATAACTTTTGAGTGCTCTGAGGACTTTTCAATGCATCGTTTTCCAACATTCTTCAGAGTGTCCACGCTTTACTAGCAACACCCTTTTAGCTTTCAACCATATATCTCCACAAAGTGATATTGAACATCGATGTGCTTTGTCTTTGAATGATAAGTAGGGTTCTTTCGCCGAAGAAAATTTCACTTTGGCTATCATAGTCTGTATCCGCTTATGTAGATTCTTGCACCAACCCCATACTTGAACACAATCTCATACAGCCAAAAGCTTTGCTTCCTTCTTTGCATGAGTGGTAGCGCCATGTGATTCTGCACTCATACGGTTGAAAGAGCCACTACAAACTATATTTTGCTCATCCAAATGAGCGCACCTCCTAAATAAGCTAAACCACATGTCGTTTGCAGATCTTCTTCTGGTTTATATCTGTAGCCAGTCTGCATCAACGACCCTGAATGTCCAACACTCTTTCGATGCTAGTCTTCCTTAGTAGCACAAGCCATAATCACTAGTGTCTTCCCACAAATATCCCGAAAAGCGCTTCATTGCTATCCAATGCTCCTTTCCCTGGGTTTGGCATAAAGCACTGCCTTTCAAATAATCCTTTGCATGTGCAGTTACGGCCCTAGTGTAAACCATTGCATGCATCGAGCTGCTGCACTTTCATATGGAACCACGAGACATATCCTCCTCTTCAGTATTCTTGTGTCTTGGGACACTATTAAAGCGGCAGAAGCTTTGTACCTACGAATCGAGAGCATTCGTGGGTTTACTATCACTGCATATTGAACCTCTGCTGATATAGTCTCGACATACTTCCTCTTTGCTTTAACCAAAGCTTCCTCTTTGCCCGATCTCTCTTGAACTTTCCATGCCCAAAATATGGTTTGCATCACGAGATCCTTCATGTTGAATTTGACTTAATTTGGGTCTTCAAATCTTGGATAATTTCTTTGTCATTTCCAATCAACAATATATCATCCACATACAAGACCAAATAAATAACACGGTCACCAATTAATTTAAAATAAACACAATGATCCTCCTTGCTTCCTAATGCCAGGCCAAGTCCGATAGTATATAGGTATCAAATTTCTAATACCACATCCTTGGTGGTTTGTTTTAACCCATACTGAGAGACTTCTTTAACCTACATACCAACTATTTCTTCCTTCACCATAAAGTCTTCGAGTTGTTTCCATGTGTATCTCCTCTTCTAGATCCCCATGAAGAAATTTTGTCTTCACATCCATCTATTCTACCTCAAGAATCAAATGTAGCGACCATGAGATAAAACTAATCTAATACGAAAGCAACTTTGGCATACGCGAGAAAAAATATCATGAAAATCAATTCTCAACACTGGAATAACCTTTTGCTACCAACCGAGCTTTGTGTTCTCCACCTTGCCTTCTAAATTCATCTTCTTCTTAAACACCCATTTGCTCGATGCGGCTTCGCTGACCGGCGACTCCAGCTCTGATCCCATGCCTCATTTTTATGCAAGGATGCCATCTCATTGTGGAGGTCTTGATGTCATTCATTTCCATTTACACTTTCACTATTATGTCCATTATATCACCTCCATTTCATCTCCATTTCACTACTATGTCACTACATTCATCCCACTTTCATTATCATTGGGCCACATTTATGTTTTTTTCCAAACTTTATTAATTCTTAGCCTTTTTAAGTGAATTTGTGGATTCAAAATTAGATTAGAAAATAATGTGCATATGCTTATACCTATCAGTGTTGGGTTTAGGATTGAATTGGCATCGTGTAGATCAAAGGAGACTTCTAGGAGCCTGCGTGTGGCACTCTAAGGACAAATTCGAGATTTGGTTGGGGAAGATCATGCAGTGATCATGAGGATATGTGTCTCATTTCCTTGTTGTATTGAGAACTCTAAGAGGAGAGGATCGTGTCTCATGTTGTGTTGAAACTCTAGAAAGACATGTGTCTTATAATTTCCTATTTTGATTGTAAATCTAGAGATGGGAGAGAGGGAGAGATTCCGTGGACTCCCATTTAATGAGACAACTCCTCATATTTTTGTATAAATAGGAGAGGCTTTCTCCTATCATGGATAAAGTGAAAAAATAGTGAAAAATAGGAGAGAGGAGAGAAAGGAATAGAGAGTGTTTTGTAACAAAGATTAAGATGGAATGGGATGTAGATTTGTGATTTTTTCAATAAATAAGTTCCTTGATGGTGTTTTGATTACAATTTTAAGGAAGCTGAAGAAGGATTACACCAAATTGGTAGCGAGAGGGCTCTGCTGTCGAGGAGGATTTTACATGTTTTTCTAGATAAGTTGTTTTCAATTCGTTGTTTTTGTCATATTTCCTTACTTGTGAATTCTTTGCAGAATGCTTGGCTTTTAACGTGCTTTTCATGTCATTTTCTTAGATAAAGGATCCTCATCATATGTTGCAGTTAGTCTCTTTCTCAAGCTCTTCCAATACATCTCTATTAAATGAATGATTCGATTGCTGATGTTTGAGTTATTAGCATTTCATTTTACATTGTGGTATTTAGTGTTTTAGCGTATTATATTTCTTTAGAAAGCGGATTCAAATAGAGATGACAGCTTACGGTTTCATCCTTTCTAGTAAAGGGTGGACCTAACCGGTGAGCTCTTTCATCAATCTCTTGTACAGAAATATTTCTGTTCCTATAGTAGATCGAGATTCCCTCATTCCCTCTGTAGATTTAGTCTCTTTCTAAAAAGCTTTCCATCGAGCCTCTAATTCATGAATGCGGACTAAGTTGTAGTATTGTAGGTTATTGATTGTTTTGCTTCGCTGAATATCCTTATACATTATGATTAATCTCTTTCACAAACTCTTCCAATAAACCTCTAACTCATGAATGAGATTTAAGTTATGTAATGTTATCAGTTGTCAACATTTCATGGAGATCCTTACTACATTATAGTAATCTTTCTCCAAAAGCTCTTCCAATAAACTTCTATCAAATGAATGAGATTTCACTATAATGTGAGATTCTTGTTTTGTTTGACATTTCCTTTTATGTTTTAGGAGATCCTCATTGCATTAAAATTAATCTTTTTCACAAGCTCCTTTCGAAACACAAAATCTCTAACTAAATGCGTTAGATTAAGTTTGCTTGAGATGTTTTGAGTTACTTTTCATTTCATGAATGTTTCATTTTAGAAAGACGTGTAATATCCATGGATTAGGACTCTAAGCTGTCATGTTTTCTGCGATAGGAGACATAGCTTGCAAATAAAACTTTTCTTTAATTCATTTGACAACACTTTCCTATTCCTTCATTTTAATTAGACTTTAATCTCATCTTTCTAGATTCGGAAGTAGAGACACTAAGAATCAAAACATAAAACCCCCAAAGGCAACAACAATAAAAGCATCAAAAAAACGAAAGTAAGAAGTAGGTTTTCTTAAGCACACATGGTCGTCCCACTTCACTCAGGTTTACTAGCACACAGTAGATAATTTATATTGTGATTTACGATAGCTAAGTGAGCTAAGACTTACTCATCAGCGTGGCCTCTTCATATTTTTCCATCCTATGAATCTCTTTACGCACTCCCTGAAGGTTACCGGGATCATCATCGAGTTATAGTTAAAGAAAAATTTGAACATAAAGCGAGATGGGCTATGCACTTCTGACGGTTTGTCGTCTTTCTGAACTAAATCTTCTAATGTTGGAGTTTGTGGCTCTGCCTCTTACAGAGTCTTCTTCTGTTGTAGAGTCTAATTCATCCTCTCTTTCGCTCAGACTCTCTATCTTCTGAGTTTCCTTTGCGTGGGACTTCGTGTGTCGTGACTATCTTTGCCTCTCTAAAGCTTACCCCCTCTAGGTTGTACTGCGATGCTTGAGGCCTACAAAGGATTGCTCTTTCACTCTGCTGGCCTCACATTATTATGTCAGCAGGGAGAGCGTTTTGTCATTACAAGAGAGTGACTCAATCCGAGGCTCATTCGATGGGAGTAATGCTAGTAGTACTGGTGCTTTTTAAGAAAATACAAGGGTACAGTGGATGCTTTCGCTTGAAATCAAATTGCTTTAAAGAAGTAAATCACACACTCGAGGTAACTCAACAGCATCATCGGTCAAAAGGGTTCGGTGTGATTAAAGCCATCCTTGAGCGCGATAGAAAAAGAAATCAAGCATAGATCACAAGCACGGGAGCTAAAGCGATTGAGCCGTCTGCTCCTCTACGGTGCTTGAAATCATCTCTCACAGCCAAACTACATCAAATGCGAGATAAATAGAACAGACAAAAGGAAATAAAGAGTTAAACTATAGATCACAGAATGGAGCGACAACTCTAAAATAGGACGACAAATAGGCCACAAAGTCGCGGGTTTATATTCAACTTAATGTACGCACTCTACTTTCGCAATCAAAGGAACATCTTGTTAATCTAAGAAGCGAATGACACAAATCATATTAATGGGACAGCAGCAACGGTTTCGGAATTATGGAATAATGCGGTGCATTAGAAACGCACACAACACAAATGTCGATAGAAACGGCTACTGTAGCTTGACGTGGTAAGGATATGCGATTCCAAATCTAGAAAGGAATAGAGAGCGCTGATGCGGAGAGTTAACACACAAATCACAGTTTGTAGAAACTTTGGCGTTCAGCTTAAAGCGAGGCATGTAGTGCGAACGTATAAGCATATCAAATAATCAACTAACGGTAATGAACTTACCACACATAAACGAAGGCTGTGATCGTAGCGAGGCTTAAGTGTCGCTCCGGGAAGCCGGGCGCTTAGCCTCCAAGGATACACCGCTTTGGGTTAACGCGAGATGCGAAGATGGAATAATCACGCAGGTCTTTCATTAATACATTGATCAAAAATACATCTGAACCGGTTGTCTCAACAAAGGCTGACAGACCAAATCGAATGTCGTTACATTTGAGATGCATCAAACGTATCTTATCTCGCCAAATTTCTAAAGTCTCTAAACTAGCAGTGCTTATCTCATTTTATGCAAAACGATGGCGGAGATGTCCAAGCAATTAGATAAGTAAACGGCGAGTCCCTTAGGATCTTCGATCTGAGGGATTCGCCTGAGCTGATTAACTTTCATCCAGTCTTTGCTGTGTTGGTGGTGTCCTCTCTCTCTTGCCCGAGAGACCGATTCTCCTTGATCTTGTCTCCCTATGGTTTACGTCTGGTTCGCATCCGGAGGAGGCAGCGGTTATCTCCCACTTCGTTCTAACTTTATCTTTAGAAGCGGCCAACCACTCGTTTTCCTCTTTCCACGTGTAGTAACATTATCGGTGGCTAAAGTCTCACATATGAGTTTTCACATGTTTGACGATAGTTCCCTACTGACTTTTCTAAATCCATGATACAAAGAGGTTCACAGAATTGTATTAAAAAGTCATTAAAAGTAATCGTCAAAAATCATACCTTTTGAGTCACTCCACACACCCGCAACACCTTGTTTCTTGTCCTCATGAAAACATTGTGTCAGTCTGACATGTAAATGCGGTGAGAGAGTATCTTTCGGAGAGGAGTTTCATGCAGAGCCTACAACCATGTTGAGTGATTAAATAATCAGAAGAACCGCGTTTGCTTGCCCTTCGGGCATATCATCACGGGGCGCTTTGGTATCCATATTACGTCTTGGATGCCAAATAATTGGAGAGCAGCAGAAATCTACACCCTAACCGGGATGACCACAGCTTTTAGAAGGCCTGCGCCCATAGAGATTCAAGCTTGATTCCGGCGACGAACTCAAAGTTCTCATACTTAAATGGCTCTGCTGTTTGGATAGTGTCGGATCAGAGATTCGATATCGAAATTTGGGCTGCATTAGTGGCCAAGTCCTTGATGGAAAAGAAATACTCTAAACCCTCTTGAATGAGTGCCTGCATGCCTAGCCTAATGTGTTACAATGACACACAGAGTCCTTGTGTGGTTTATGTGTGTGTCCATTATAGCACGTGCTGTCCTGAGGCTCGGCCCTAACTCTTAAATCTGAGACCATTTTCTTGACTGTCGAAAGGTATCATAGGCTTTCGAGCCACTTAATGCTGGTTGGCTCGAGATGAAATGAATGGCGGAATTGGGCTCTCACACAATGGAGGAACCAGGGTTCGGTCCGAGTCTTTACGACTTAGCACAAGGTCATGTAAATAGAGTTCACACGAAACAAACCATACAGGACTTTTACTCCATAATGTCTACAACCGGTCGATAAAATCATTGACATTGTTGATCGTATGAGTGCACCGCATGCTGTGACTTTTATTTGTAATTGTATCCTTATCGTTCTAATAAACGAGGCATAGTTTTTAGCGTGCTCTGTGCTAAAAGCGTGTCATACAGAACTTTACAAAGTCATTCATACTTGTTTGATAGTAGTATCTAGTTTATAAGTTACATGTGTGACTTCCTCTTGTCAACTTCGCCATCCTTCAAACTTTCGTCTTTTAGATTGGTGAGCATCCCTTAGTTAACTGCTTTGCCAACTCTTCATATTTCTCTAGCGGGACCGATTTGCTCTTTAAGTTGCTCCATTTCTTGTAGTGCTTGTTTCACCATCTTGTGCAAAGGTTTTTGTCTTTGGATCTTTTCTCCATGCATCGGTCGAGGCCGGGAGTTTTACACGAACCTTCTTGTTGCACAGCTGTTTAGAGTTCGGGACCCACGAGTGCCCACGGGGTGGTGCCTCCGTCACGAGATTTCCCTTATCATCTTTTTCTGTCTTAATCGGAATGGCGGTTGGAACCTCACAGAGTCTTTGGAAAAAGCGAAGCCCTTTGCCGGGCCCTCTTTTTCCACCTTTGCTTTCACGGTTCTTTTTCAAAATCCCGGTTGTTGCACTGGTTATGTGTCCATCGTGTTTAATAGTTTAGTCCGTTCCTTCCTCCAACTTCTTGATTTCCATTGATTCCTTTGAAGGAACGGCGTTTCTGTCTGATGATGAGGCTGGATCATGACCGGTTGCTACCTCTTCCTCCTGAGGATTTCTTCCCTCCTTGCTCTGCTCACGGCGGTTACGGTGTATGTACCTCAGCTGATTTACGATTCTTCCTCCTGGGGTTCTTCCTCTAGATTCTCCTCTTGTGACATGAGGAGCGAGATTTGTTCCCGTCTCGGTCTTCTTCTTCTTCTGTCATCACGCATGGGCATATTCTCTTCTGTGAATTTGAGTCGGTGGGGATTCTACCGAGCTAGAAGGTTGAGCGTGTTGCTCCATGTGGCCGGGATGGCGGCCGAGGTCCTCTTCTCTTAGTAAGTCCTGTAATGGACTATTCCACGCTGTCCCATTTTCATTCTTCTGTTCGGTTTCTGCCTTGCTTTTTCTGTTCCGCGGGCTCGGGTACTTCTTCTTCGGGTTGCTCATCTTCAGTATTATTGGTTGGTGGTGCCTTCCTGAAGGTCTGTTCCGGTAACTTCCTTATTCGGAGCCAAGCGGCGACACACGGGTTGTTTATGCTTCCTCTCATCCGAGCTAACCGAGCTGATTTCTGGGTTCCTTTGGTTGCTCGGAGTGAATCAACTACATGCTTTACGCTTTGCGAGAGTCTTGATGTAATTACAGTTCGCTGCGATGTACTAGCAACGTTTCTCTGCGTTCTGCTGTTGTTACGGTGTGTTTATAGAGCGTCTGCGTCTCGATGGTCTACGTCGATCTTCCTTCAATCGGTGCGATGAGGTCTTTCCCGAATTTGCTCTCTGGCTCTCGCCAAGACTAACTTACAACAAGTCGAATTAACGCAGTGGTGACTAACAATTGCCTCTACGTGCTTTGTGCCCTTTTCATACTTTGTGCTGACATCATGTAGTAGCTTTGAATTTAAGAGTGCTTTGGTAAAGTCCACAGAGCATTTATGTTTTAGAACGACTAAAAGTTTAAGGTGTCGTGGTCTTACCACATCTTTTCTTCCTTCGCAAGTAATGTGGCTGCAGTATTATTCTTGCTAGCTACTGCTCCGAGTTCGCCTAAGTGCATTTGTGGAGAATTCCTTTCCTTTGATTGTCAAATCTTTGGCGCTTCATCTTGGAAGATGTCGATGACCTTACGTAAATGTCGTTCCTTTTTGAATGTCCATACTCGGTCCGTGTTGGTAGTGGTCTGATACGCACGCAATTATGGCATCGGTGACCGGCATGCGTTTCTCCTCTTACTATGGAGTGGTCTTTCTTGTAAATTCTTGTAAGAACTCCATTGCTACTTTGTCTCATTACCCTCCTGTAGCGATTGAAATAGTTCAACCATCACGCCCTTTCAGGGATTTCTCGGGGCGACGACAGAGATCGTTGCGTGTGGTGAGGCTCACTACGAATTGCCTTGCCCCCATGATTTCGGCTGCCGATTTCTAAATGGAACAGTAAAACGTTTCGGTTTGAAACACGAGAGGGAGCGGGTTTCGCAAAAGAAAACACGAGTATGGCAAAAACAACTTGTGCGAAAAAAGATAAAAAATAAAAATATGCCATGCCGTGAAACCATATGTCAAAGCCAGTAAGTGAACAGATTTTTTCGAATGATGAATTGACACGTAACACGAGAGAATGATGAGGTTAACCTCGCAGTGTGATAGGATGTTTGTCTCAGCCGCAAATAATGGAGCGGCACCCGGTCGGTAATCAAGTCGAAAGGAACGACATGTGAATTTATGCCATGTTGAAAAAGGACAACAGATTCAGAAATCGGGGCGGAGGATGGATCGCGTGATATGATTTGAGGGCTGTTGTGTTATGATTTGAGGGCTGATGGATAGGCATGTATCGTATTCGCCAATCTTAAGCGGTCATGGTCACCTCAGTTGCACATGATTGGTAATGATAAATATTCATGCGGTGTATAAATCGGGAAATAACATGTGATTAATGCCTAGGATAAAGAAACAAAAGAGTGTTAATATCTTACCTATTGGCGTAAGCAAGAGTGACTTCGATACCATTAACATTACTCTGCTGCCAACGGGTGTCCATAACCTTGGCGAGTTGTTTCACCCGGAACCATGATCCCTGTGTGTATACTTAGAACATTATTATGTCGAGAATGTAGACCATTATGCTTTGGCTCGGTGACCAGTTAACCATAATGCCATTCACGAGGAAAGAGCGAAACGTGGGCGGGGCCGGCTCTTAATGAGACCTCCTGTTCCAAGGTTTGTTTATTTTGATACACCTTTTGGACCATATCCCTGGTGTGGTGGCAGATGGAAATGCCACTTCACTTCCTCCTCATGATCATGGTGAAAGTGGCTCTCAATGAGACCCCTATCATCCCGCATTTGACATTTGACATGTTTTTTCTTTTTCCTTATTTATACACAAAGGGTGGTTCGGCACTCATAGAAGTAGGAATGGTGGAAGAAGTCTTATTATCTCAATAGGAAGATTTAAACTCTTTGCCCCTTATTCCCAAATATTAATAAAAGATTTTTAAGGAATCGGCATGATAAGATAACCAATCATGGCAAAATTAGTAAAACCATGTCACAAAAGGTAAGAAATAAGTATGTCTTTCCATGCTGTCCTTTTATTAATGCGAGCCTTATAGATAGATCGATTTATGGTTTTGCGATTTAGGTATGATGTGTCTTTATATTCATGCATAAATGCATAGTAGAAAGAGGCTTGAAGACTAGAAAGAGAAGACGGGGAAAAAAGCATCCTCAATTTAAATCATAGAAAGAGATCAAAAGTATGCAAATGGTGTTAGTTGAAAAAGTAACAACGATGGATAATAGAAAAAGAACAAAGCTGCAAATGCGTTCCTTTGGGAAAAAGGGAACGGCAATCATACGAAACACTCCATATGCCATTCGTTGAAAAGTCGGCACTGATAAATAAAGAAACAGCTGTGAAGAAAAAGGAACAGTGGTAACCAAAAGGAACGACGATAGCGTAACAATATCGTTTTTTACGAAAAAGGAACGATGAGAGATCCGAATCTTTGTTCCTTTAGAAAAAGGAACAATGCAGAACAAGCAAAACCAATATAAAAAAAACACACATATGCTATTAGAAGAGCAAAAATCAAACTTTGTGGAAGAAAAAGGAACGGCAAAATGACAAGAATTATTCAAATCAAACTTATGTACAAGAATCACTTTCAGAAACAAAAAACTTTTATGTACAAATTGCAAAAAGAAATAGACCCATAATGACATTGCGGGATGAGGAAGATTTCTCTTCCTCTCCTAAGATCTCAGATCGGTATCTCGGCGTATCTGGCAGAAAGTTCCCGAGTAAGTGGTTTCACGGTAGAGACGGACTCGGGTGACCATTTACCTTAAATGCATATCCGGAGACCGTCAATAGTGATTAGAGTAAGAGTTCCATTGTCATGTACCTTACGGATTTCGTATGGTCCCAACCATCGAGTACGAAGTTTTTCCGGGAAGTCCTGAAACCGAGAATCGTATAACAAAGCCCAGTCTCCCTCGTGGGAAGACTTTATTCTTAATAGCGCTTTATCATGCCATTCTGGCTCTGTTGAATTAATGTTGTATTTTTGTGGCAAGTGCGAGAGCGTCGATTCGTCTAATTCATTGATCTGCTTTGTAGTCGATTGAGTTGTGCCTCGGTTAAGTCTAGGCTAACTTCCCAGTCTTTATCGTCAGGTGTTTGGATTTCGAATTCTATGGGAAAAATAGGTTGTTTTCCAAAGCACTAGTTGATAAGGTGAGTAACCGGTGGTGCTCCTCCATGTGGTTCGATAGGCCCGAGTGCTTCGAGGATAGTCGGGTAGCCCGATCACGCCTATGTGATGCAATAGTTTTCGTTAGGATTGATTCTATTATCTTATTGCTACTTTCTACTGCCCATTCGCACAGTGGGTGATATGGAGTAGTGATCTTATCTTTGGACATGATAATTGTTAAAGTGTTGCGGCTAATTTATGCCCAACAAATTGTGGTCCTCCATGCGTCAATTATTTCCCTAGGAAGGCCATCAACGGACAAATAAAGAAACGAGAGCGCAAATGACGAGAGTCCTCTCGTGGCTCTTGGTAATAAGCTTACGCCTCAACCCATTTGGTGACATATTCTGTTGCCACCGGAATATATGTTTTTTGATTTGATGAAGGGTTGATGGGTCCAACGAAATCGAGCCCAGTTCGAATGGTTCAATGACGCTCATGTGGTTTCGGAGGCATTTCATCGCTTGACCGGAGTCGTCTGCTCAGCGCAGCGTCACGGAGCTTTGGACGAACTTCTTTGCATCTTTAGAAGATCGTAGGCCGGTAATATCTGTACTGCAATACTTTATGTCCCGGTCCTAGCTCGGCGAAGTGCCCCCCACATGGTCCATCGTGACGGGGCTTTTAGGATGTCAGGAATTTCATCCTCTCTAACACATCGCTTTGATATGTGCATGTACACTCTGTGTGAAACAAATAACCTCCAATCCCACGAAAATCGAGAACTTTTACGAATAATGCTTTACGCTCATTAGGAGTTAAATGTTTTGGTAATTTACCTACTGCAAGGTAATTGGCAACATCGAGCATACGGGGGTGTTTGAGAACAGCACGTGACAAACGGGTGTTCATCCAGGAAATTGATCTTCCACTGCTTTGCTGCATCGCTTGATTTTGGTATCCTTGAAAGAAAATCGGCTACGAGGTTTTCTTTGCCGAGGCGGTCCTTGATTGTTATATCGAATTCTATGATAAGATTAACCATCGAGTTACTCACGGCATTTGTACAGAGCTTATTTGCTAAATATTTTATAGCAGAATGATACGCATATACAAGATGACGAGGGGTAGCTGCATGATATAATGTCTAAATTTATTGACGGCATGTATTACGGCTAGAAATTCTTTTCGATATAGTGTAATTCAATTTAGCGGGGATAAATTTTTGTCTGATGTAATATATAGCATATGGTTTTTTATCCTCTTCACCTTGCAGGATTTCGCACCAATGGGCAGTATCGAGAGCTCGGATGATATGCGGAACGGTAGGTCCCGGTTTGGTCCTCGAAGGGTCGAGAGTATCATGGATACAAGCTTCTTTAGATCCTCGAACGCATGGTCACATTTGTGTCCACAAGAAAATCAACGTTACCGGTCGGTGCATACTCAGGAGAGCAGACAATGTACGAATAATGCTCTATAAATCGTCTATAATAACACGAAAATCCAAGAAAGCTCGCGTACCTCCGTTTTGAGTAGTAGGAGTGGGAATAAGCAAAAGTATTTGGATTTTGGCGGGTCCACGCGAATGCTTGAAGCTCTGGCGAGACATAGTGTCCTAGGATAAGTCCTTCGAGTCATCATCAAAAAACATTTTTTATTGCTTAAGCAAAGCCTAGTAAAAATGCAGACGTTAGTAGGACTTTCTCTAGGGTGTCTGAGTCTGGATCGAAGTCATCTCCGTATGGTGTAAAGTCATCCATGTAAACTTCAAGTCCATCATTGATTAAATCTGCAAAAATACTAAGGATAGCCCTACGAAATGTGGCGGGAGCATTACATAAGCCAAAAGGTAAAACTCGATAGGCAAATGTTCCCCAAGGACAAGTATAGAAGGTAGTTTTATCCTGTGTGCTTGAGGGAGCGTCTGATATCGATTGTATCCACTGAAGCCATCCGGGAAAGAAAAGAACTTCTTCCACGCTAAAGTGTCCAATACTTGATCTATGAAAGGAAGAGGAAAATGATCTTTTTGTGTTGCCTTGTTAAGTTCCCTATAATCCACACAAATTCTCCATTTCCCATTCTTTTTTGGTACCACCACAAGTGGAGGACCCATTCTCGTCGAGAGATAGGGTAGATAAAATTCACATCTAAAAGTTTCGAAGTTGCAGTTTTACAACATCTTTTAGATGGGGGATTAAGTCTCTTCTTGCAGTGACGCACGGGTCACGGCATCTTTTTTCTATGTAAATGTGATGGGTACATAGCGGGGATCAATTCCTTTCATATCGGGGTAGTCCCCATGTCAAATGCTTCTTGATATTTTTTAACGAGATGGATGAGCTTTGTTTCTTGTTTCGGTGTGAGATTAGCATTGATGTTTAAAGTTTTCCCCCGAGTGCAATTTCACGGTTTACTATTTGCATATGAAGTGACGGGTATTATTTGATCATGAATATCTTTCGGGATCTTCTTCTAACTCATTATCAAATGCTTGCTTTTTATCATGTGACATTGTGTGCGAGTTGGCTTTGAGTAATGAAATTGTTAATGGCATCGTCTTCTGTTTGATCTTTGAAATCAAGTGCCTCTTGTGATAGTTAATGGAGATCTAATGTTACTCGATAGATATGATACGGGGTGCTTATTCGTTTTTAATCATTGTGACACTTGTCTGCCCACTTTGGAGGATATAGAACTAAATTTTTGCTATTTGGCCCTCTCGTTGTGGTCATATTTCCCTGACAGTGACCAATGTAGGCATCGGCAGCGATGGCGAGCCAAGGTCTACCTAAAATTATGCAGTGTCCATCAAGTCGGCTTTTTTTGGATTGACTATCTGAAATCGGTTGGATACTCCCGGGATTCTCACAGAGAACCATGACATCATGTAGAGTGCCCTCTGGTCTAACCACGAATCGATTACGATCAATTCTAACGAGTAGAGGTGGGTTCTACGGATGTAATGCTCGGAGCTTTTGGCAAGTTGTGGTTGTTAAAATATTAATTGCAGCCCCTAAATCAACTAAGGCATTAGGCGGTGCAGCCATAGAAATTTGAACAGTTATAATTGGATTCCCGGGGTCTTCATATTTAAGGGGTGTTTCTCTTCCGACGATAGGTCGGATAAGGTGCTGACTACTTGGACTCTTGGATTGTTGTTATATTCCTCCTTGGTTTCTTTATGCACAACTCTTTTATGGTTTTGGCGTATATGGGAATGTCTTGAATAGCTTGGAGGAATGGAATTTTTATGTACAAGTTTTGTAATTCTCCCCGAATGTCAAAGTCGGGGTATTGTATGGATCCGAGGTATGGCTAATCGTTCAAAGGGAACGGAGGAGAGGGATGTGGTTGCTTGATTATGAGTTTGTTGCTTATTTACATCCTCTTTGTTGTGACTCGATGTTCTCTGAGTAGCGATCTTCAATATGAGCTCAGTTTTTATCTCCCTCAATTTCAATTATACGCCCGAGATCTTAAGCCGAAGGTCGTTGCACTCTTTTAAATCGAGGTCCTGGATTACGGTGATTCTATGATTTGAATAGATTGGACACCTTTTCGTTGTTTGGATTGGGATCGGGTTGGGCTGGGAGTTGCGGCCTCAAGTTAGGCCCGGGATTTTGTTGTAAAAGCGTGCAAAGTAGGTTGAGGGAGCGGAATCGTTCGATTGGGTGGTACATCGGTCTTTGCCGAGCTTGTCTACCGGGGTGAACTTTGTGAAGTAGAGGGGGGTCCATTGTGAAGGATATGGGCCATTTTGCCAATATGGTGGAGTGTAAAGGGGAAATTTTGGCCAACCGGTTTGGCTTGTTTGATTCAGACCATGGATTTGGAGAAGGAAATGATTGTGGTGACCAGTTTGTAAATGGGGTTTGAGATTGATTTTGCCACATACCATATTGTTGAGCATTATACGTAGGGTTTTGAAAGAAAGAGGTTGGGTGCAGAAAGCATACCGGGTTGTCTTGGTTGCCACGGCGGCGCCGATTGATTGAATTCACCGATTACGGTTCTTCTTCTGCTTCCTTATATACTGCTTTCAATCCGGGAAGTGAGGGGCACTCTCGCAGTAAGGTGGTCTTTTGTCACGAATGGCGCATGTTTGGACTTTATCCAGAGGGCACTCCTTGTGCGTTTGTGTTTTTTCCCATACGAGGACAGAAGATTGCCATGTTCGGTACGCACTCAATTGCTTTTGTTTAGCTTTGCACAATATCAAGTTGTGTAGTTAGTGTCCCCCATAATATCAGTTTTAAAATTTTCTAATAAATTTCCAATTTACGCACGTGTTACTCCTTCTGCACGATACTTTGTTATCTCTTGCGGACCGATCGTATTCTACGTCGGTTTTATTCTTGTCTTGCCGCTCTCGAACTCCACGATACATAAGTCAAGGATGTCGATAAAATTCTCTTGATAAATATCCCCTTTGCCCATAATGTTTAATGTTTCAATCCATTGTTCCTTCATGCCCCTCATTAATGCGGTTTTTAACACATTATCGGGTAAAGGTAGCGATGCATAAGGAGATCTTTGTAAATTATGCGAAAAACGTTCCACATACTCCTCTAATGTTTCATTTGGTCGCAGCTATCATTTGAAATATTTCGTCTTTTAATTCTCTAGACTCTACAACTAATCCTGGTATTTCTTTAAGAAGGATTCTTTCATTTGATCCCAATTGTTGATAACCCCACCACCTAGCCCCATAAACCATCTTAAGGCGGCCCCTTTCTCAATGTAGAGGGGAATAATTTCAATTTTTGGGGATCGAGTGGTGTAATCGTACTCAGACATAACACATCGAATTCGAATAGGAATGCATCCGGATCCTCTACGATGTGAGTCCATGAAATGTGGGGATATATCTGAAGAGGGATAGCTTTCATGGGTGCATTTGTGCTGCGAATCCACTATAGGATATTGTAATGTAGAGGTTTGAGTGTTTGGGCTGGTTTTGAGCGTTTGGTTGGTTTTGAGCCATGGGATCGAATATATGCCAGTAACCTTCTGCGGGATATCTAGGAGGGGTATTCCTAGGTTGGTTGGGAACGGTTTTGATGGGATCTTTTTTAATAGCGCTTCCTTTATCCGGAATAATGGGAATACTGAGTGTTTGAGGAGATTGAATCTCTTCAACAATGACTTTACGCTGCACTCCCCTTATCTCGTGCTATCTAATGGGTCTGATTTGTTTCAAGAGGAGATTTTGGTTCCTCGGTTTCCCCTGTTTCTCCTTCTCCTTCACAAAAGTTGCTAGAGTTCCCTTCCGTAATAATTACGGAGTGGAATTTTCAACTTCTTGAAAGTCCTGCTCCTCGTTTGACTATGCACTCTCGGCACGGGCTGCGGATGGTGATCCTGTGGCCTGAAGGGAACTAGTAGGTGGTTTAGAAGTATTTTTATTGAAACCTGCGATGGTTTGAGACTCGTTTTCTTATAGATTTCGTCTATGAAGGTTGTTCGGCCAAGGGTCACCAAAGCTCCTTGGGCTTTTTCTGAGTTTGGATGGGGGTTTGATATTTTTTCTGGTTTTTACGCTTAGTCATGCACTCAAAAAATAAACTACGAACTGCGTTCAAACAAGCAAAAACAAATCGTTAGGAAAGCGGATAATGAGCGGGTCTTTTACATGCTCGTACGTAGGTTCTTACCTTCCGTTTTTAGGATCCAACTCCTCCCTAACGAGCTTGTACACTACTCGAAAAAGACAAATGGCTTCACTCTTTCCCCGGCAAGCGGCGCCAAAATGTAGAGCTATAAAAAGGGTCTCTTTCACACTCTATTCACCTCACATTAATATGTCAACCCGAGAGCGTTTTGTCATTACAAAGAGTGACTCAATCCGAGGGAACTCATTCTGCCGAGTAATGCTAGTAGTACGAGTGCTTTTAAGAAATACAAGAGTAAATGGATGCTTAAGCGAAATCAAATTGCTTTAAAGAAGTAAATCACACACTCGGGTAACTCAACAACTCATCGAGTCAAGGGTTACGGTAATGATAAACCATCCCTTCGGAAACTGATAGAAAAAGAAATCAAGCATAGATCACAAGCTCGGGAGCTAAACAATGGGATCGATATCGCTCACTACGGTCTTAGATCATCTCTCACACAGACAAACCATCAAATGCGGATAAATAGTAAACGACAAAGGAAATAAAGGATTAAACTATAATTCAGAAATGGAACAAGCAACTCTAAAATAGAGACAACAAATGAATACTAAGTCCCGCGAGTTATATTCAACTTAATCTATGCACTCTTTGCAATCAAGGAACATGCTCGTTAATCTAAAGGCGAATGACACAAATCATATTAATGGAACAGCAATAATGATTGGGAATTATGGAATAATACTGATGCATTAGAAACACACACAACACAAATGTCAATAGAAACGTGCTCTGTAGCTTGACGTAAGGATATGCGATTAACTCTAGAAAGGAATAAGAGCGCAATGCGAGTTAACACACAAATGCGCCGTAGAAACTTCAATGATTCAACTTAAACGAGCATGTAATGCGAACGTATAAGCATATCAAATAATCAACTAACAGTAATGAACAAACCACACATAAACGAAGCCGTAATGGTACGGAAGCAAGTGTCCTTCGTGGCCGGGCCCTTAGCCTCCAAGGATACACCGCTTTGGGTTAACGCAGATGCGAAGATGGAATAATCACCGCCTTTCATTAATACATTGATCAAAAATACATCGAACCAAGTTCTCAACAAAGTTGATAACCAAATCGAATGTCTTACAAAAGATTACATCAAACGTATCTTATCTCGCCATTCTCTGTCTCTAAACTAACATTACTTGTCTCTTTTTATAAAAACGATGGTGGAGATGTCCAAGCAATTAGATAAGTAAAGCAGGTGATCCCTTAGGATCTTTGATCCTAAGGGATTCACAAACAGCTTAACTTTCATCCGGTCTTTGCTATTGCGTGCGAGTCGGTGTCCTCTCTCTCTTGCCCGAGCCGATTCTCCTTGATCTTGTCTCCCTATGTTTACGTTTGGTTCTCATCCGGAGGAACACAGGTTATCTCCACTTCGTTCTTATCTTTAGAGCATCAACCCTTCGTTTTCCTCTTTTCCCCGTATAGAAAATAACCATTATCGATGGCTAAGTTATACATATCGATTTTCACATGTTTTGTGATAGTTCCCTATGACTTTCTAAATCCATGATACAAAAGGTTCACAAATTGTATTAAAAAGTCATTAAAGTAATCATCAAAATCATACCTTTTCAGTACTCCACACACGACCTTCCTTGTTTCCGGGTTCCAAAGCTTGTAACCCTTTAAACCATCCTTATACCCAATAAAGATGCACCATTCAGATTTATTATCCAACTTGCTCCTTTTCTCCTTTGGAACATGTACATATGCATCACATGTAAATACCCTCAGATGTGAAAGAGAGGGTTTCTTACCCGAGTCCCATACCTCATGTGGAGTCTTATCCTCCAACGCTGATGAAGGTGATCTGTTAACCAAGTAACATGCAGTCTCCACTACCTCTGCCCAGAATTATTGTCCTAACCCGGTACCACTGAGCATGCTTCTTGCCTTATCCATTAGCGTTCTGTTCATTCTTTCTACAACTCTGTTTTTCTGAGGTGTGTATGGAGTAGTCTTCTACGATGATATACCACACTTCTTACAGAACCCTTCAAATTCCTTCTTGCAGAACTCCCCGCCATTATCTGTCCTCAGTACCTTTATCTTCTTCTATGTCTGGTTTTCCACTAGAGCCTTAAATTCTTTAAATTTTTCAAAGACTTCAGATTTCTTTCTCAAGAAATATATCCATGTATTCCTTGAGAAGTCATCTATGAATGAAACATAGTACACGGAATTACCCGAGTGATGGAACCGACACAGGGTCCAAACACATCATTGTGCGAAAGCTCTAATATCTTGTTCACCCTCTTAGCACTAGAAGGAAAACTCACCCAATTCTACTTCCCATATACACAATGTTCACAGAAATCAAAATCTAGAGAGCTATTAGACATACCTTCTATCATACCATTTCCATGCAGTATCTGAAGGCCTTTCTCTCCAATATATCCAAGCCTTTGATACCATAGCATGGTCTTTTCTCTAGAGACCACTAGGCTTTCCACTCCACTTTCGGGAACCATAGAACTATTGCACCAATCAATAACAGTGCTGCCCTGAAGGTTGTACAGAGTTCCAACGTGAACTCCCCGCATTAATACCAGTGCTCCTCGAACCATCTTACAGATATTTTTCTCGAACACTATTTTTACATTTGCATCATCCATCTTGCTTACAGAAATAAGATTTTTGGCCAATACAGGAATGTGCAGAACACCAGGAAATGTTCTAATCCTTCCACCTTGCAGCTTCAGCTTGACTTTTCCACGTCTAACGATTCTGGCCTTCCTATCATCACCTAAGAAGACATCATCGCCATCATATTTCTCATACTCATAGAACCACTCCCTATGGGGAGTGAAGTGAAAGGATGCACCCGAGTCAATCAACCATGACTCATGATCTACATGTATATTTGAAGAAGAAGCCAAATACACATCCCCACCTTCATATAAGGTGGTTTTGTCCTCTGTAGAAGGAGCATCGTCAAATCCCTTTCCTTTCTCAAGAGCTTTAGATCTGCAGTCCTTTTTGTAGTGCCCTTCCTTTCCGCATTTCCAGCACACCTTTACAAACTTTCTAGGAGATTTAGATCTCCCTCTAGATTTAGATCTCCCATTCGAAACCTTATTCTTGTTTATGTTCTGGGACCTTCCTCGCATGTGAATAAGGCATCTCCATTCGACCCTCCATATTTCTCCATCTCATTTCCTCCAACGACAAGGCCGAGACAATTTCATCAAAATTCAAGGTAGTTGTATTGCTACCCATTGCAATAACCAGACTGTCCCACGAATCTAGTAGAGAACACAACAAACCGATGCACTTATCTTCATCTAAGATTTTAATATCAACAAATGACGACTGACTTACCACAGTATTGACGACATTCGGAAGCTCGCATCCGAGTCTCCATCCTTCATCCTCAGGTTATACAGCTTTTTCCGCAGGAACAATTTATTTACCAGAGACTTGTATTGGTACAAATTCCCTAGCTTGGCCCACAAGGTCTTCACCGTAGCTTCCCCAAATACATTCAATACGACTGAATCTGACACACATAACCGTATTGTGCTCTTTGTCTTCTGATCTAGCTTCGTACAGTCTTCATATGACATTGTCATTGGTTTAGTACCCGAATCTACCACAATCAACTGGTCCTTATCCACCAACATATCCTCCATCTTGAGCTTCCACAACTCAAAAATATAACCATTAAATTTCTCGATCTCTATCTTCCCACCACTCGCCATCTTCTTTCACCGCAAGAATTGATCCCACAGATCTCCCCACTCGAACGTGGGTCTACCTCGGGCCCGAGCAAAAAACCCCTTAGCAAGAAAGGCGTCCCCTTGAAGCCAAAACTTCTTTGATACCAAATGTAGGTTTTAACCCTGTACGTAAAATGATCTACAAACGAATCTTAAAACATAAAATAAACATTAGTGAGAGCATAAAACATAAAACAGATAAACACAGATATTTTCCCCTTGGATCCCAAATCGGGATGACCAACTTTATTTTTCATTATATTCCTTTTAGTGTTACAATACATATATATACATGCCGAAGAATACATAAACCCCAATCCATTAACCCTAGATTAGAACATAACCGTAGTTCCCTTGACCGGATCTACAAAATACCAGGGGCTGAAAACCATCATGCCCCAAAACCATGTGCAAACCCATGCACAAAACCATGGGCGGGTTTTCCCACCTGAAAATAAGGACCAACACTCACAAGTCACCCGAGGGTTTCCATCCTGGGGCTATGGGATCAAGTAGAGAACCATGTCTCAAACCTCTCATACAAGAAAATGATATGATCCAAAGATATCTCTCAATGGCCTCCTCCCTTTCTTTTATAGTTCTCTTGGAGCCTTCTAAAGCATTATTTTATTCATGGAGCACTTTTCCCTCTTATTAAAATATTCCTTTTTAATGCAGAAAAGGGTAAATCGGCTACCATGCCTCCCTCGATCGCTAAAACCTGTGTCCAACTGTCCCACCATGTAGGTATCCTTGCCCCGGTTCCAATGATCTATTACACTAAGGTGTTCCATTATGTGTTCCTCCCAGAATGCCACCTTGAGCGTAATCAACTGAGTTAAACCCATAAATAACCAAATTTCCAAAAGTTGTCGAATGTACTAGGAACAAAAGCCAAACTGCTTCGGATGATGGAATATATCAAGAAAATGCCACACGACCGCATAGAAACTCCTCAAAACTCCTCCAAAAAGCCCACAGGCCGCCTAATGACACCAACTCGTACTTGTGGACCGGTCCGCTTCTAACTCGGAAGTCCATCCTAGCCTCGTCATAGATGACACCAAAAAAGGGAATATTACACCAACGCTAATAATATTTACATTGATTTTCCATAACCTTTTACATGAATAATATTACGGGGATCAACCTTCAACCTTGGAAGTGTTGATCCATTAATAAGTTGGACTTTAATCCTCTCGAAATAGATATGACCATGCTCGAAAATTATACTACTAGTAGAGCTAGAAAATAGTCTTATGTAACTCTGCACCCTTCCTACTATATCCATGTCGTGCATTACTCAGAGCATTAGCCACTTATTGATTAAGAATTCCCAACCCCATGAGTAGAAATTAGACTATCTTGACCCGTAGCTTCGCACTTATGCTTTCGGCACCAAGGCATGTAGGTACTTTGAAGAGGGTCACCGGCTCTTTCCCTATAGCTTTTTTCACATATACCATACGGGTACTTTACAACCCTCAACGGGAATGGGGTTTCCAAGAGGAAGAACATGACCATAACAGAGGTAGTGAGGGATATTATTTATAACAACGAATTGCAGATGTTATTATGGGCAGAGTTGTGCAATAAAACTATTTATGTGCATAATAGGATTCCTCACAGGATATTGGAGGATTTTATTCCTGAGGAGATGTTTACAAGATTGAAACCAAAATGTCATCCATTTTCATAGCTTTGGTAGTCTGTTGTAAGTCCATGTTCCCATGGAGGACCAGACTAAGTGGGATCCTACTATATCCATGCTGGCAGCTACTCAGCATTGGCCACTTATTGATTAAGAATTCCCAACCACACGAGTACACATTAGAATATCTTGACCGTAGCTTCTGCACCTACGCCTTTCGGCACCAAGGCATGTAGGTACCTTGAAGAGGGTCACTGGATCTTTCCCAGGTAGGTACCTAGATTTCTTTGGGTTGAGGAATAACTAGACTCGTAGACACTGTTTTATTGAAGATCAGTGGGCGGCTTTTCGGAAACAAATAAACCTCTAACTATTCAAAAATATAGGCACTCACAAGCTAGATAACATGGACTTACTCTGCTTCTTTTCTACCTTTTGTGTTTCATGGGCGGAGGTATAACCCTATTTTCGCTTGCTAAGATGGCTGATTCACAGGTTCGCCTTCATCATATACCAATGTCAGGAATGCCAGGAATGCCCTGCTGCTATGGGATAACACCTTGCATACATCATCCAAATTATAACAGGTGAACTCCTTGACGTCAGGCTCTGGGACATCAGCGATACTAGCATACACATTTACCAACGTTTGGCTGATCTCTTCATATTTTTTGATATCACTCGCATCGGTTTTCACTATGGTAAAGGTCATAGGATCTAATGGAGATGGAAAGGGAGGATCCTCTTCAGAATACTTTAAATCTTCATGGAGCAGGAAAGCCCGTATGCTATGGGAAAACACCTTGTTGACATTTCCCTTATCAGTGCACTTGAAGGTAGTGAATTTAAGTACACGCCTTGGGATTCCCAGGAGCTTACCATACTTCTCTACCAAATCATGGCTCTTTTGTCTATATTTCACCAAAGGGGGTGTAGGCGTTTCCACTGTGGTGAACTCCTTTTCAGACATACTTACCATCGTAGAAAATCACGAACAGAGATTCGACAGAGGAAATGAAGGATAGACCTGATCAAAACGCAGCTTGAGAGAAACAAGAGAGATCCAACAGAGGGATTGAAGGATAGACCTCAGACCAGAGCTTGAGAAAAACAACAGAGATCCGACAGAGGAAATGAACGGGAGGACGCGCTTTCCACATGAGAGTCAGGGCAGGAGGCGGTAGTTATAAGCATGGGATGAGAGGTGGCTTGACAGAAAAGGGTAGATCTGAATCATACACGTGGCAGGAATGAAATATAAAGTACCAAATAGACAACCATGTGCTTTCTTTTGAAATAATGATCCATTTGAGGTACTATAGTCCCACCATGAAAATTATCAATATCAATATCAATTACAATATCAATTACTAAATCAAAGACTTTGCATCGTTAAAAACAAGGTGGAGTCTTGGATTATTATTATTATTAATATAATGATTTGTGTATTAAAACGAGAAATACTTTGCGTCATCAAAACACTTAAAGAAAAAACCTATATCCAAGGTACGTGGGTGGTGGTGTGGTGTTACATGTTTTACTAAATAACGATATATTCCATTTCCTTTCCTCTCTTATAATATATTTGACTTTGCATCATTAAAAATATTTAAAAAACCAATATGCCTTGATCCTAAAATAACGATATATTCCATTTCCTTTCCTCTCTTATAATATAACGAGCCACTTGCTATGAAATACTCGTTTGACCAAGGCTTAATGGAAGTTGGAATTTTAAAACACTAAACTCCCATGAATAAACATGGCAGCTCATTGATAATGATAACACTAAACTCCCATGAATAAACATGGCAGCTCATTGATAATGATAATGATTTGTGTATTAAGACCAATATTTGACTTTGCATCATTAAAAATATTTAAAAAACCAATATGCCTACCATGGAGGCCAATGCTTAAGTCTGAAGTGTTGTTGTGTTTATATTAAAGTTAGGTAGTTATCCAAGTGAGGTAGGTAGGTGTAAAGTGGTGTGGTGGAGTGGTACACGTTTTACGAGATTGAAAGAGTTATTCGAGGATCTTGAACGTGGGATATTATAATCATTATTTAATTATGTATTCAATTAATTTCTATTATAATTGAACATGCACTGTCTATTTAACATGCACTGTCTATTATGTATTCAATTAATTTCTATTATAATTGAACATGCACTGTCTATTGAACATGTACTGTCTATTTAACATGCACTGTAATAAAATGAATGAATCTTAGTCCTTAATCATCAACCATAATCCCTTAACTACAAAATTACTATCTTTGAAGCCCAGTGATTTATCTCAATTAGTTCTAATGAATTATTTCAATGTGGCTTTCGTGTTGATGTCTACATGTCTAGTCCTTCTCATGTTAAAGTCCCACCGAGATTCACTGGGTTATCAATTGCTATTATGGGTTAGTCCCATTGAAACTAAAAGTAATTTGATACAAAACATAGGTTTTAACTTTATATAGTTAATTCTTTCAAATAGATTCTTAATAAAATGAAAAATATTCAATGTAAAACACATGCACATTAACGTATAATTGTGATATTTTCCCTTCTTTCCAACTTAGTCCATCCTTCTAGAAAAATCCCTTTTAATGAAGTAGGTATATCCATAGTGATCCACTGATATTTGTTCACCAGCAACTATTCCATTTTGGACATATATATCTGAAAACTATGCTCATTGAATTTATGCATCTATATATTTAAACTACTCAACTATTTTATTACACCATAGGAATCATTTCGATGTATCTCCCATTTTAATGGGGTCTATCACATCTCGAGAAAAACACATTAGCCATAAAATTTTCCCATTAAAACCAAAAGTAATTTGATAGAAAACATAGGTTTTAACCTTATATAGTTAATTGTTTCAAATAGATTCTTAATATTTAATGAAAAATATTTAATTGTTTCAAATAGATTCTTAATAGATGCACATGTCATTTATCTCATGCACATGTGTCATTTCTCCCATGCATTTGCAATAAATGTCAATTTAATATATTTTTATTGAATTTGTTTTTTTTCAAGGATAAAAAAATCCACTAAATATGGTTGAAAAATGGAAATTATGCATATATGTTTCTTGCTATCCCAATCCAAGGAAAGCAGTGATTATATATTCACTTTCCAATATTGCAAATAGAAAAGTCATCCAAAGGAAAATGAATATACCAGGAAGAACAACAAACAACGAGGCATATTATATCGCATTGATAGAAGGCTTGGGAAGAGCTATGGAGTATGGATGAAATGGAATTGTAGGTTTCAACAATTTTGAACTTGTGTGCAACCAGATGAATGGCATGTACCAAGTTAAGAAGGAGAGGCTAAAAGAACTACATGGACTAGAAAACAATATTGTTAGCCAATTTCAAATTTTTAGTATAAGACATTGTACAAATGTGAATAAGATGTCTGTTGATCTATTTCGTGGGGCAATACCAATTCAGGATTCATCTATTAAAGATGAATTAATAGATGAATTAGAATTATACGGGGCAATGCCAATGCAAGATTCATCTCTCAAAGATGAATTAGTTTTGAGATGCTCTTCTTCAAAAATTCAAGATTCATCTCTCAAAGATGAATTAGTTTTGAGATGCTCTTCTTCAAAAATGCAAGATTCATCTCTCAAAGATGAATTAGTGTTGAGACGCTCTCCTTCAAAATTGATTTATGGTCATTGTAACATATCATGGATATGTGTGTGCTTTGTACTTATAAATGCATCTTTTTTAATGAACATGTGTTTTTTTCAATTATATACCAAGTATGCTCCCACCACACCATGTAAAGCGCAACTTGGTGAACTTCACATTTGCAACAAGTGGTGAACTTCACATTTTTATAAAATTAAAATGCGGGGACTTCAACAAATTTTTGTTTAAATGGAGTTTCACGCTTATTTTTTAATGACGATGTGTTTTTTTCAATTTTATACCAAGTGTGCTCTTACCATGTAAAGCGCAATTTGGTGAACTTAACATTTTTATAAAAAAAAAATTCTTAAATTGAATTTCACACATCAATTAGTGCTTTGAAAGTTGTGTTTTACATAATTTGTGTACACTAAATTACATTAATTTTCTAAAATTTATTTTGAATTTATTTTAGATAGTAATTTAAAAATATAATTGTAAATGTCCATTGTAGAAATATATATCATGGAGGATGAACAACGAAGATCAACAAAATCCCATATCTCTATGAGAGAGGGGGATCAGGGATTGAGGGGTGTTCATGGTATTTAAATATAATTTTAAATATCCATACATATACATACATGTGTGTACATATGGAATTTATTTTTTATAAATTTTGTGAGTTAAATTAGTTGTTGATAAGTTTCATTTTTTATTTTTTAGGAGTCAAGAGGAGAAGGGTGTCTACACCATCAATGGAGCATGCCCATGGTTCACGCAATTTAATCAATGAATATGTACATGTATTCATAAATATGAATGTATTTTTGAATTGATTATAAATTCATATTTGTTTATGAAGCTTCTCTCTCGTCTCGTGAGGTTGGTGGTAGTTCAGATTCCCTTAGAGGGCCATCAATAAGTGTTGGCGGGTTACATGAAGGTGGTGATATGTATTCCCCTAGAGGCCAATCAACAAATGGTTATGTTGGTTCTCAGTAGGGTCATTCTGGTTCTCAACAGTTTCAGGGTGGGAAAGATGCTAGCCAACCACATCGAGGTGGCCATCAATTTGAATATTTTTTTCATTCAATTTGTACAAATTTGTTTACGTGTGTTTTCTTTAATATAAAAATTTTTATATATTGATGTAGAGGCTGAAAATGCTGCTCCAAATGTTGCTAAAAAAGGACGTGGGGCAGAATGCTTCATTCAAGAAAAATATTGTCCACCATCCATGACTTATCCGACTGACAATTCTGATATACCTTGGAAAGCAAACATGCAACAATGCACCTTAGAAAGGTGTCAACATCTTCATGAAAAATTGCAGAAAGATCTCGTGGCTTTGACTCTACCTGCTGAGAGTTGACAAAGCTTGGAAATTGTTACACACTCTTTAGGGGAACTAGTAGATGTGTACCGAAAGCTTGGGCCAAACAATGATACTTTTGTAGAAGTCATGAGAAAAAGAAAGGAAACAGTGATGGGTCTTGATAAATGGGAGGTTGTTAAACAAAAAGTTACAACAAATATGGCCAAGTCTATGTTTAATTTCAAATAAAGGCTGAAAAGAAGGATGTTGAAGGTGAAATATTTAAAGCACCCTAATACAACTCACTATTTGTATGATAGACACCTTGTAGCCTATGGAAGACTCCCATGGAATGATAAAGTTCCGCTTTATTTTGAAAAATTATTTTATGCAAAATTATTTTTGCAAATTAAACTCAATTACAATGACCTTCCCTCTGAATTTTTTGGTCCTGGGAAAGGTCGATTGTGTGATCATAGGGGTGCTAGGCATGATATTGAGTTGCCTCACCCTGAGCCACCATTGGTTAGTCGACCTTTTCATGTCAAAACTTTGCAGTCAGAGATGGAAGCCACTTCTAAAATTAGTCGAGAAGCAAGGGATGCCATCATTGACAATGTTCACAGTGGATTGGGTGGAGTCGATGTTTGTTTGAATAGACAAAGAGAACGTGAGAATGCACGCGGCGCTAATTTTGTGTATTATACAGATGAAGAGATTGAAAATATGAGTGTTGAAGATCTCAAAACATATGAAAATAATTGTTGCAATGGTTGGCAGGACCTAATTGTTCATGAGGAAGAGGGCATGGGAACAGTATGTGTTAATGGTTAGGGTTCAATAATTTTAACACATGTACAATTTTTAATAAATACATATATACATACATTTGTTTGTATACATTAATCTAACAAAAATGTATCATTATATGTTAACACCATTTGCAGTTGTCACGCTTGATGAATGAAGAAAATGTTGGTATCACGGTCGGAGTCTCTGGTTCAAACAATCAAGATGGGTTTCACCATCTATCATACAATAAATATGGTTCTCACCATCAAGATATGTTGGCAAATTTTAGTGTTTTTTAAGTGAACATGATCATGTACAATTATTTTTTATCTATTATTATATATATCGAAACATGATGAAATATTTTTAAAATAAATAATTGTACACACATGTACATATACATATATATAATAAAATGTTTTAACAGATTCTGATTCCATCTGATGTTTTTGGGATGGCAGTACCTTCTTCTTCTTTGGGAGATGTACCTTCTTCTTCTTTGGGAGATGTACCTTCTACTTCCTTAAGAGATGTGCCAAATCCACAAGTATGGACAATTTTTCACTTATAAAATTTATGTTTTTAAGTTATATATTCCACCTCAAAAAGTTCCATTAAAAAATGAGATATATCTATATCTCGAGTTATTTTAATTTTTTTGAATTTTAGGTTTTTGGAGATTTTCTTTCTGAACCACTCTTAGGAGATGTGCCAAATCCACCAACACAAGTATTCAATTTTTCACTTATATATATATATATATATATATATGTGTGTGTGTGTGTGTGTGTGTGTGTGTGTGTGTGTTTTTTTAGGTTATAATTTAGAAATTGAAGTTTAAAAGTTTTATTATAAATTGAGATCTAGAGATTTTTAGTTATTTTAAATTTTTTGAATTTTAGGTTTTTGGAGATTTTCTTTTGGAGCCTCTCTTAGGAGATGTGCCAAATCCATCAGTAGAAGTATTCAATTTTTCACTTAAATATATGTTTTTAAGTTATAATTTATAAATTGAAGTTTAAGATTTTTATTATAAATTGAGATCTTGATCTTGAGTTATTTTATACTTTTAATTTTTTTGAATTTTAGGTTTCTATAGAGGATATCTTTTCTCCACACACTCTAGCAATGGAGATAGGAACATCCACACCATTTCAACCATTTGAACAAGTTGTCTAATTTTTTTTTTAATAATATATATATATATATATATATATATATATATATATATAGTACAATTTATTGTTGGAGTTGTTCCTGTGGGGTAAGTTGTAGTGGACAAGCATGGAGAGGGAACCCGATGAGGTATTGCATGAGTTTTTTTTTACATTTTTTTTTTTACATGAAGTTCCATATATTCTCACTCAATTTTAAAACATCAAATTTTAATTTTTGTACACATTGTGTATAGGTTCCCCATGCTTCACAAGATAGCTCGAGGATTGAGACTTTGCTGGGAAAGACACTACATCCATCTGTATTTTATGGATGATGCACATGCACTATTTGATGGATGATGCACATGCACACGTGCAAGATTATATTTTCAATAGATTTAGTCTTAAATTTACTTTTTTATATATCTAGTCTTATCTAGATGTAGTCATATATAAATTGATACTTGATACTTGTGAGATCTACAAATTTTGGACATATTTTATGTGAACTACATTGGCTACATGTGAATGTGATATATAATGTTTTTAAAACTTAATTTTTGGACGGTTTAACTACATTGGCATGTGAATTAATGTTACAGTGTTATATATAATTTGTTTTGTTTTTAAAACTCAAGTTTTAGATGGTTGAACTACATTTGGCATGTGATGTGAAGTAATGTTCTGTTAAATAATTTGTTTTGTTTTTAAAGTGTTATGGTTGAACTACATTTGGCATGTGAAGTAATGTTGTGTTATAATGTGATCTATATTAATGCTTTTCTTTTGGACTATATTTGGCATGTGAAGTAATGTTGTGTTATAATTTGTTTTGTTTTTAAAACTTAAGTTTTGGATTATTGAACTACCTTTGGCATGTGAAATAATGTTGTGATCTATAATGTTTTGTTAAATTAACACTTAAGTTTTGGATGGTTGATCTACATTTGGCATGTGATATAATGTTAAATGTTTTTATATCCAAAACGTACATGCATATCCAAAAATGTTGCACATACATGCATTGATGAAGTAATGTTGCACGTACTGGATATATATACAGTTGATACTAGTGTGCATGCACCAAAAAAATGTACATGTGCACAAAATTGCACAGATAACGTAACAAGGAAGCTCATTTTTTAGTTTAGTTCTTGAAGTTCTAAAACATGAATCCAAAGAG
Organism: Pinus albicaulis; assembly: GCA_034641835.2. NCBI lineage: Eukaryota > Viridiplantae > Streptophyta > Pinopsida > Pinales > Pinaceae > Pinus > Pinus albicaulis. The sequence goes on along the minus strand of CM076581.1, from coordinate 1,398,392,018 downwards.
AAGAAATTGTTGGGTAGTTCAATCGAAAAAATTCCAATGGAATGCCATCTTCAGTGATCCGTTCATGATCAGATTTTGACATTTTCCATTTCTTAATTTTCATTTTTTTCTTTGATTGAACCTCTATCAACTTTATGTGTGCTGCACACACCAAGTTACTATATTGACAACTTATGAAATCAGGTTCATAGTCTTCAAATTAAAAAAAATCTCCAATTTGATTAGTTTGTCGGAAAAAATAACCTTTTAGTATAATCGATCCTCTTTCATACGAAAACCCGTGATCATTATAGTTTTCTAATAATTTCATTTTTTGTTCAGTGCAACACATAAAATAATACTTCACATTTTCATAGTTTTCAGTAGGTGCAATTATAGAAAAAACATCTCCTACGCAATAAATTTTACCTTCTCTAACAAGATCAGAAACTCGATCACCATCAGATGATATTGTAGTCTCCTCTTATTGCATTTCTTCAAACATTGCAACGGACATTTCCCCCTTTGTATTTAGCTATGTATGTTTCAAATCTTTTACATACATTTTGTTTTCACAAACATCATTGGATTCTGTGTTGTCTATGCAAACATGACAAAAATAAGAATATTTTCTTTTATCTAATGCAAACACATTTGTGGAAAAATTTGTTTTAATTGAATGCAATTTTCGAGTCCCTTTTATTGTTTCAACGTCATTTCCAATTGATATATCTACATATTTGATCCCAATATGCCAAAAAACCCTATATATGGAAAATTCAAAGAAGAATGTAAATATGATATCAAAATACCATCAAAGATAATCATTGTGATAAATGTACACTGTTTAAAATTAGATATCCAATAAAAATTAAATTGAATGTACCTTCGTACTTCCCTTGATCAATTAGTCTCATGGCTTAGAGCAGCGATGCACCATTGAACAACTTCTTTAGCGTCCACAAGTCGATTTGCAGAGGGGTTCATTTGATATCTTTGAAGTGCTCATTTTATGCATGCCCCTGCAACGTCATGTTCTCCTTTTCCATGGCTAGTCTCAAAGAAATTCCAACAATGTTTAATGAAGCTTTTCTTATGAAGACAACACAATCAAAAGAATGATCGTGAATATTTGAATTGACCTGCGCATCCATCTGACAATATCCAATGTTCATTGAATTTTATTCCACGACTTTTCAAGGAGTCATAAATCTTTCCAAAACAGTGTTGTACAAAATATGTATCATGTGTATGGTCGTATCTGATATAAAAGTGATATTCTTTAACAACATGTCAATTTTCACTAGTGATTTCTCTATGATTGACGTTTTTTCAGCATGTCTATATAAAATATGGACGAGCATGGAGACTTGGTAAGAATGATAGTATTCATTCTGAATTTATTTTTGTGGAACAAATGTGTAGTTTTTTGAAAAATAAATTACTGACAAAATGGTCCCTGGTGGAAAAAATTCACAGGATTTTTGGAATTGCAAGTCTTGCCATCAATCTCTATGGGAATGCTTGGTGTATTTATAAATTTCTACCTCAAACTTTCTCAAAAAATCTATCACAAAAATTTCTTCTTGTTGTAATTCAATTCTTTTAGCACTATTTTAACCTCGAATCGATGTATGTATATATTCATATCTCTTCCATTTCACTTTCATGTTGGATAATGATTGATCATTTATATCAAGACGAATTTTTTTTTGAAATTTAGTCAAATTTTCACAATCATCGCATTTTTTACCACCAACACATTTATTTTCGTAAAATAATTCATCGCTTTCTCTTTCACATGGAATTTGAGATATGAAATCACGGATAGTGGAAGGAGGATGTGAATCTTTCCAAAATTTTCTACCAAAATTAAGGAATGTGTCATAATATAACTCAAATTACACATGATAACAACAACAAAAAGTGTCATGTACAGTGATAGGTTTTACATACCATGGTTTTTGTTGAACAAAAGCACTGATTGAGACTTGAATTTCATGATTCTCTTCTTTGAACTTGTTGAACAACTCTATCTGAGTGGTTTCCAAGAAATTTTTTGCATGTTGTTCATACTGATTTCGTGCTATTCTTCTTCGCAACACATCCCTTGCATTTGGAGAAACACGTGAATTTTTCTTCCAATATTCATATATTGTTTTTTTAACATTTTATCCAAGTCTATCTTTGTATGTGTAAAGTTCCTTTTTCATAAACATTGTTAATAGACAAAGAAAATCTAGTCCAGAGATAGACTGTAGGGGCATTTACTGGATTTGTCACCTTTGAACAAAGGATGAGCTCTAGAGGCTACCTGGCCCACTAGCGGATTCTGTCTATAGAGTGATTGTCAAGGGACAATATCCCCAAGAGGGAAAAACAACAAGATTGAGAATCTCTTAAGATAACCGAAACATTGCAGCTACAACAATAACAAATACATCAAATGGAAAATAGCAGTGATTCATATACACATGAAATGCCGGAGAACCCAATGGCCATCATATTAGATCATAGCAGCATAAAATATACAACTCCTTAAGGAAATGATCACTCAAGAAAGGCACAACAAGCCTCAAGAAAAATGTACATGCACATATGAGAAATACTGCTGTATATAGAAAGCCCTAGGCCATGACTGCGCAATTACATGAGAGACTGTTGCATAAATAATGAGAATACAATGATATGACAATGATAGGCTCAAATAAGAAGGGGGAGCAAGCTCTCAACCCCTGAAAATACAATACAACAATCCTTTAAGAGGATTGGCTGAAATCTATACAAAAATGATGAATATACAAAATGTCGGAGTTGCAGTAGCTGCTGCAAATCAAGAGCTAGAAATGGATGGAGAAGGCTGAAATAGCTACTACAGATGATGAACCCTTCTCAAATGAAAATCTGAAGTGAAAGGCTAATCCTTTCACCCAAGAATTCTCCTCCAAGTGACTGTCAATCCCTCACAGCAAATAGTCACCAAGAAGAACGCTGTCTAAGAGAGGGACTGCACTGCTAATGATGGAATGTGGTTGGCTTGATGCCAAATATTATGGGATCTACTCATAAACCTCCTTTTCTGATCTGCCAAGGGATGGAACCTCCCTCCACTGGAAAACTAGCTTCGGATGGTGTGTGGAAACCTCCCCAGCAACACTGCACAATATCTGCTGTGGAAACTGCGCTGATGTAGATGGCTGAAGCGATAGCCTGAATGCCTAAATATGGGGAATGGAGTGAAATCCTTCATGAGCTACTAAAGAAGGAGAGGAAATCCTAAACAGGACTCCCTCGTGCCCTAAGGCACTGCAGCTCTGCTGAACAGCAAGAGGCAACAACAAGTCTTCAAGACTCAAATGTAAAATGATCAATGATAATCTCAATGGCTACCTTGCTCCTATTTTAAACAAGTGAGCCTCCCTCCATGGACCCTACTTCTAATTAGGGTTTCCCTTCCTCTAGAATCTTCCCTCCTACGTTGTCCCACTTAGTTCTTTCCAACTCATGCCAACGTAGTTTGACTTGGTCCACCTTAGCCTAGCCTTTATGCAAAAACCTCCTTTCACACATGGAGATGTGAAATCTAATCCCAAAAATGATCCTCTTTCATACTTAGAGGATTTTTATTCTCTAATCATGCAAAGAATGGGTCTCCTACCCATTTTATTCACCTTCTTCATACAATTAACAAAATTTAATGTTCCATAAAAATTTGGAACATTACAGTCCTCCCCTCTAAAAATATTGCTTGCCCTCAAGCAATTGCAAGGATGAACTAAGTTTCTTTCTGCCCTTCCTCCTATAGCATCCTTATGTGATGATCTCCTTAAGGAAAGGATGCCATATTAGCAATCAAGTCTTCAAACTGTCCCTCCAACATATGCAATCTAGCCTTTGGGTGAACATCCCCAAATAGCTATCATGTAGAAACAACTATCCATGAAGGAACAAAGAGCTATCTAAGGGTCTCCTTGAGGAATGAGATCTGATATATAATGGTACTTATCATCCCCATATGAATTTCTCATCCCCAAGCCATCAATCATAAAAATAAGCTGCCTCCCAACAAGGCAACTCATGGAAAATCTCCCTCCACCTTTGGCTCCGGAAATGAAGGTGGGTTGAAAATATGATCATGGAAAGCACTATAACTTGCCCCATGCTGTCCTCTTCCCCACTTATGACAAGTGTGGAGTGTATGCTGATCCTGGGCTGCAAAATTATTTCCCTCAAATGGAAAAATGAAGAGCAATCCTTCAAGGATTTCTCCTCCATCAATGAAGAATGAGCTGCTCCAGGACATTTCACCCATGATGAATAGGACATGGTCATAATAGGATACCCCATGAAATATTTTTTGTAGGTGATACCATGTGCAGCAAGGTACAAAAAATGTATCATAGGGTTACAACGCAATCCCACCCACGGTAGCTGTAGAAAATAGCATGGCAAGTACTGTACAAAAATATCACCTCTACTACTGAACAGTAAATAAATGAGTGAACTATCAATACAAAATCAAATACATGCCAAAATATGAAAAATGGATGGATTTAATCATGATACTCATGGCCCTCCTCAAGAGAAAGAAAATAGATGGCTGTGGTGGCCATGTCTCCTCTCATGTTCCTATTAGAACATGTAATGCAGAAAATATGGGAGTCCTCCCTCATCAAGGACACATTCATCCCATGTGTCTCTCCTCTAATCATGTCCTTCACTGAGATGATAGTAATATCAGCCAAGGATACCATACTCAGCAATAAAATGAGGCAAGTATTGAAGGTTTCATGTTGTGCAAAGATGTACCAACAGTCTCCCAAGTGGTCACAGCGCAATTTCCCAAACTGCTGCTTTGAGAAGTGATATGGCAAGTTGTTTTTCAGCTCATGAATAATAATGTATGTTATTACATCTGATAATTCATGGTAAGTGGCTGAATATAAATGCTGAACATACATGGAAGGTAACACTTTCCCAAGGCCATATAAAATATGGTTGTCTCCATCACATGGTATGGCCCAATTTTTCTCATGGAGCAACATGAAAAATTTGCCCCTTTGAGAAGTCCTGCACTGCATCATAATGATAAGAGTATGTAAATCAGAAAAGGTACACACAAGATTCTTACCATAGGCTAGAAGTGAGATGATAGATGGATATATTCATGTGATCCTCCTCCCAATTGACAACACTGTGATTTCATGCAAAAAGGCTCTTTCCCATGCCAAACTTTGTTCCTTGACATGCTCCTTGTCAAGAACAACTTTGGTGACGCTGCTGCAAATATGAAGCTTCTCCCAAGAGGGAAATGCCTCCCAATAAAATACAACTAAGGAGTGATCCCCTTGTACTATGAGAGTGCCCTCCTCTACTCCTGCAACACCATCAATCATATGAGAGCAAATATTCTTGTGCTCTCTCCCACCAATCCCAAGCAACTATAGTGCTTGATGCCTCCTCATGCTCACATCATATGACTCATGTGATGAAGATATCATGAATGATATATAGATTATATCAGAAATATGTATCCCTTCTCCTTTCTGCCCAATTATGTAAACACCCTGCTACTTCTTCTCTTCTTTGGTACTCCTCCCATGAGGGCTACCATCCTCCCAAATCAATTCTTGCTTTTTGCATTTCATGAGAGTTTGAAATTCAGCTCCTTAGAGACCTCTTAGGAAAGGCCTCTCTCCCATGACTATGTTGGACCCATGAGGATCCAAATGTGATGGAGCTGATGTATCCTCTCCACCCATGTTCAACAACACTTATAATTCCTCCAATGGTGTAGCAGTTGTCTCCTCCTCCAGTTCACAATTTGTTTCATGATTTTACATGGAGGTGTCATGGTTCACTTCACCCTCCAAAAGTTCACACTCCCACCTCAAAGGCTGAATGCAACTAGTCAAATATGTATGAGGATGAGGCTTCATCTCCTCCTTGAACCCTTTGCACAGCGCAGTGCAATCATGAGGCCCTAAAGTGGCCATGTGACTTGATCCTTGGACCTCTTCATATGAAATTCCACCATCCTTAAGATTATTTTATGAAGTAAAAAGTGGAACTTTACTCATACCTTGGTGGATCTTGGGATGACCTTGTGTAGCTGCAATGGATTTTTCTTCTAATGCAATGGCTTCCCCATCCATGGATGTTGAAAGCTGCTCCTCCAAGTGCAGCGCTGCAATTCCCATTTCTTCTTTTTCTGCTATTGGATGTAGCAAGAAAAATGCCTCCAACTCTCTCACCCAAGCTCTCGCTGAAGTAACCCCATCAAATGTAGACAATAGAAGCCTATTGCCTCTGATTTCTTCTTTTCCATAGGGCCTTATCTCCTCCATCTACTTAATATACTGTGGAACACTGTAGCTCCCCTGAATGCTGCAGAATGGGGTTTATAGTCACCCAGGTACTTGCTTGAGATCTGAAAATCCAAGCATCTCCCATGCTGGTCTTCAAGAGAATAGGAAGTGCATGGACCTTCCTCTTCTCCCCTTTTCTTCTCCTCCTCCTCAGAGATGCTCTTATTTATTCCAAAAATAGATGAGACCAGGCTCATCTTCTTCATTATTCTCCTCTGAAATCGAACTCACGGGCTATGCCAAGTTCGATGCTCTGATACCACTATAATGTTCCTTTTTCAGAAACATTATCAATCGACAAGAAAATCTATTCCAAAGATAGACTGTAGGGGAATTTAATGGATTTGTCACCCTTAAACAAAGGATGAGCTCTAGAGGCTACCTGGCCCACTAGAAAACTCTGTCTATAGAGCGTTGTCAAGAGATAATATCCCCAAGAGGGAAGAACAACAAGATTGGGAATCTCTTAAGATAACCCCAACATTGCAGCTACAACAATAACAAATACATCAAATGGAAATAGCAGTGATACATGTACACATGAAATGCCGAAGAATTCAATGGCCATCACATTAGAACATAGCAACATAAAATATACAACTTCTTGAGGGAATGATCACTCAAGCAAGGCACAATAAGCCTCAAGAAAACTGTACATGCAAATATGAGAAACACTGCTGTATATAGAAATCCCTAGGCCATGAATGCACAGTTACATGAGGAACCGCTGCATAAATAATGAAAATACAATGATATAACAATGTAGGCTCAAATAAAGAAGGGGGAGCAAGATCTCAACCCCTGAAAATACATAACATCAATCCTTTAAGAGGATTGACTGAAATCTATGAAAAAATGTTAAATATAAAAATTGTCGGAGTTGCAGTAGCAGCTGCAACTCAAGAGCTGGAAATGGATGGAGAAGGCTGAAATAGATACTGTAGATGAAGAACCCTTCTCCAATGAAAATCTGAAGTGAAAGGCTGATCCTTTCACCCAAGACTTCCCCTTCAAGTGACTGTCAATCCCTCACAACAAATCCTCTCTCTAAATAACGCTGTCTACTGAAGGGACTGCGATGAAAATGATGGAATATGGTTGGCCTGATGCCAAATATGGTGGTATATGCTCAAGAACCACCTTTTCTGATATCCCAAGGGATGGAACCTCCCTCCACTGAGAAACTAGCTCTAGATGGTGTGTGGAAAACCTCCCCAACAACACCCAGCAACACTGCACAATATCTGCTGCAGAAACTGCGCTGATGTAGATGGCTTAAGCTATGGCCTAAATGCTTGAATATGGGGAATGGAGTGCAATACTTCATGAGTTACTCAAGAAGGAGAGTAAATCCTAAACAAGACTCCCTCGTGCCCTAAGGCACTGTAGCTCTGCTGAACAGCAAGAGGCAGCAACAAGTCTTCAAGACTCAAATGTAAAATGATCAATGATAATCTCAATGGCTTCCTTGCTCCTCTTTTAAACAGTGAGCCTCCCTCCATGGACCCTACTTCTAATTAGGGTTTCCCTTCCTCTAGAAGCTTCCCTCCTACGTTGTCCCACTTAGTGCTTTTCCAACTCATGCTCAATGCCATAGCAGTTTGACTTGGTCAACCTTGGCCAAGCCTTTATCGAAAAACCTCCTTTCAAACATGGAGGTGTGAAATCCGGCCTCCAAAACGAATCCTCTTTCATACTTAGAGGATTTTATTCTCAATCATGCAAAGAATGCGTCCCCTACCCATTTTATTCATCTTATATAAAATTAACAAAAATTAATGTTCCATAAAAAATTTGGAACATTACGGTATGGTTTCCTACAAATAACTCTCCAACAAGCAAGTTCATCATTTACATCTATTTGCAACCGAAATTTCTGATGTTTGTGCAAAGTTTTTTGTGAGGTTCCTAATGCTCGTGCCATAGATTTTACCAAGTGATTCTCTTTAGTACTTGATGAAACCATTGCCATATGTATTTCTCTACGTACAACTGAAACATTTTTCTGTCTAGATCTTTTAATTGAATTTATAACACTATTTATATTTTGTATCACATTTTCCTTCATTTTTTTTTTTAAATCTTTGGTTGATTTTCGATTACCCAATAAAGTCGTAGCTTCTTTTAATTTCCTTAATGATATGAGACCTTTCAGCATTTGGGCTTGAACTATCACATTTTCCTTTATGAAATACTTCTCAAAAATGCGGTTAACACGATATCGTATATAATGGTCGTACTTTTATCTCCATATGTGTGAGTGTCAACATTTTCTAACATCTCATCATCGACATTGATTTCATCAGTACATATTCGAATGAATAGTACATAACAAGTTTACATATTCAATAAATAACTAAATTAATAAAAAAGTATAATTTCAATAATATGTGCATGTGTTCAACATATGTGTTAATAATGAAACGAAGCTCAAAATATTTTCTTCCAAGTCCTACAAAAAAAATTCATTTAAAAAGTTAGACAAAAACTCATTTTAAAAAAATCATTATAAAAGATTTACTTCAACCCAAAACACGTACTCTAAAAAAATGTCACTTCAAAAAATACCTCCAAAAAATGTCCATTGAAAATTAATTCCAACTTCTTAAAAAATGCCACTTTAAAAAATACTTCAAAAAAGCCTCTAAAAAATATAACTTTAAAAAGTACCTCCAAAAAACGTCCTTTGAATATTAAGCTTAAAAAGAGTCCTTTCGAAATTAAGCCTAAAAAGAGTCCTTTGAAAATTAAGCCCAAAACCTCTAAAAACAATGAAAATTAAGCCCAAATCCTCTAAAAAAAAAATACCTTAAAAAAAAATGAAGCCCAAAAAACATCCAAAAAATGTATCACATACCTTCAAGAAATGTCCTTTGAATGTACCTCCAAGAAAAGTCCTTAAACTCAAAACAATCATTCGCAAAAATGTCCTTTGAATGTACCTCCAAGAAAATTCCTTAAACTCAAAACAATCCTTTGCAAAAATGTCCTTTGAGTGTACCTCCAAGAAAATTCCTTAAACCCAAAACAATTCTTGGCAAAATCAAACCAAATGTGCGAAATTATGCGAAAATAATGAATGCTTTTATGTCAATTTATATTGCCACGAAATATTTTTTTGGAGGGGTTTCGTTTTATTTTCTGGTCGATGGAAAGTTAGGTAAAAGTTAGGCCGAAATTTTATGTCATTAGACTTGACGGGCCGTCGGCACAAAAAACAATTCGACTGAACTTTTTTCAAGAGTTCAGCTGAACTAACACGTCTACAATTATGAAAAACCAAGCTCTAAATATATGTCTTCAACTTTGGACTGATTAACCTCCATGAAACATTCTAAATTAACTGTCGGAACCAATACAAGCATTTTCATAATGCAATCTACTTTCAGGAAATATAACTTTTATGGAATTTCATAAATATTTACTAATTTTAATTAATTTTGTAATAAAACGGGTGCAAACAATTTCTGAAGGTCATTATGATTCAGTGAAATCATAATTCTGTATCCTCCAAAATTAATTGTAAAAAAAAATGAAAAAATTATGGTGCATTACATTAGTCTGTCGTCTGTAATGGGTAGTTTTTAGATTTTTAGTTTATAACTTATATGTTAAGAGATTTCGTGTGTCACGAAACATATTCAAAATATGCAGTTTTTTCATATTGGACCAGTTCAAAAAATTCTAGTAATTATGATATGCATCAGTTGGCTTTGTAAATATAACGAAACCGAAGTAGACTCTGTCTAGATTGTTGTAACACATTTTGTTTCTAAAAAACACAAAGTTTCAAAGAATACAATAGTGCGTATTAACATGAATTCTTATGAATCCTTTGATTGTTAAAAAACACACACTCAAAGAAACACTAAGTTGACATATCAAATGTGTATAAAAAAATTCCAAAAAATAAGTAATAGAAAACTAATAAAATGTCTGAGAACTTTTATTTTTATCGCAAAATGAAATTTTAAACAGAAAAATTGTTTTGGCTTGCAGAAAGTTGAAGAACAGAAAAAATGAATTTTTTTCTCAAAAAAGGGAAAAAAGTGTAACCCAACTTCACATTTTCAAATCAATTAATATTTTTATCTAGTTCTGTGAGGTCAGATGAAATACTATAGTTAGTGAGAAGTGATGTGTTTGAATCTATGTCAATTCCGTCACTGGGTAAATCTATGTACTGTGTCTCATTTCTTGATTAATTCTAAAAAAGTAGACATATCTATTTCCTTCGGAACGAATTTAAATTATTGTATACCTAGGAAAGCTATTTTTACGCAATCATTTTTTTTTTAATTGACTAGAGTGTTAAATGTTTTTTAATGGTGCAAATGACTTCGACACTATCAAAAACCTTTGGGGCACCCAAAATCCTGAAGCTTGATAGTTGAAACTCATATTTACCAAGATTTTAATTTTCACTACTTTCTAGGAAAAATCATAGCCTCTGTAGACTACTCTAACCTAATGTAGCATTAGCATTTATATTATAAAAATGTTTAAATTTTAGTAGGTCATGCTATATTTGTATATGGATGATGATCGAATATGAAATCAACCTAAAACATTATACAAAACCTTCCTAAATAATAACTATGCTCTTTTTCATCACTTTTAATAATTGCTTTCAAGGCACCCACATAATATATAAAATAACAATTGTTACAAATAATAACGATTACATTATTAAATACTTGATGATAAACCCTTATTCTTTATTTGATTAAATTAATCCTTTGCCATTTTAGAGTTAATGTGACTATTAGCTAAATTATATTTTATTACACATATATGGATATCTTTATTCCTATGGCATTATTTTTAATTAATATATCCACAATCTTGTAGTCATCTAAATTATTTTCAAATCAAACACACTTTTTTTTCAAATCAATTCAGAATTTTCTAATCATTTAAATTAATTTTCCAAAAGTATAGAAATGATATGTTTTTTTTTTTTAATATATCATGCATTAGCCACCTATTAAAAAGTGATGTTATTTTTTATTAAATAGTATTACCTATAGAGGTAATGGCCACTAATCGGGTTTAATTAACATTAATCCTTATTTATTAAGCCTTAAACTAGGTTTTCCACAAAGAGCATGTTTAGCCTTAATCCTAGCTTAATTAGCGCTAATCCCTCTTAATTAAGTTAATGCAGTTTAATTTATTTGATGCAGATTATTTTTGCGGTCTTCTAATTTCGGTAGAACTTCCACTTTGGCACCAACTAGCCCGATTTAGCTCATGTTAGCTAAATTAAGGTAGAAAATTGTGGGCAAAATTTTAGAGGTCATAAATTTTGGAGTTTTTGACCAAATAAGAAGAAAAAAGAGGCTATATGACCATTTTTGGGCATTCTAAACTCATTGGTGTAGGTTTTGGGAACATAAAAGCATTGTAAGCACACAATTTTACAAAATTGAGCATAATATAGAGGCCCAAGACATGGAAGCTGGACTAAGGAGATGTAGCCCAGGAGGGGTGAACTCCTTCAAAAATCCCTGTGTTGATATGTTGTATGGTGATGCACTATACTTTTATTTTTTGTTGTTGAGCCTTTCTTTTATGTTAATTTTTTCATAAAATTAACATGGAAAAAACTCAGGAGACTTAATAACTTGCAAGAGAACTTGAACCCTTAAGCACATGTAAGACCTTTGTTTCAAAATATGAAAGAGGAATTAGCACAAAATTACTAACATACCTTTATTTAGATCATGGACATCATTCTACACTTAATGGTCCACTACCATTAACTTGATTTAGTAACCATGATGGTTCTTAAAAGTAATTCATTGTTCTCATTCCAAAAGTGTTATTGTTCTTAGTGGTGACTATTCAATGTTCAATGTTTAGAAGTGATGTAGAAATATATGGAGGTAGAAAACCAAGATTGCTTAGAACTAATAAAGGTAGTGAATACACCTATGATGATTTTCACAAATTTTATAAAGCATGTGGAGTGAAAAGTCAAAAAATTGTGGCTTATATTCTGGAACTAAATGGAGTGGTTGAACAGAGAAATTGCACAAAAGTCAGACTGGTTCAGTGTTTTGTAAAAGGAAATGAATCACTCAATAATTTTGGGGTTGAAGCTGTCAAGAAAGTTGTATATGTATTGAAGATCGCTTGCCAAATTAGTGGGAGAAAACATTCTTGAGGTGTGGTTAGGAGAAAACAGTGACATCCAACACTTTTGTATAACATGGATGGGAAAAAGAACCACAATTGCTGAGTTCGCAAGGCCGGGTCCTCCAAATATATAATCTGTGAGGCTGGTATGCTCTAAATATACAATTCCTTGGGAATACATGATGTGATCCGCGAAATGACAAGCCATTTTTTTTATAACACAACTTTTTCATTCCACCTCAGATCTAGGTTGACTTCAAGTAGGGCTGGATGAAAGAAAGATTCATGATTTAATTTAAGTAGGGTTGGATGAAAGAAAGATGTACTTAACTCTAAAATTTTGTAATCAAGAGTATACCAGATTTATAAAAGTTTGAAAGGTTTTCTTAACCATTTCTATTTCAGAGTTGACTTGCATGTTTCAAGTGTTTAAACCTACAACTGCTTAGTAAAACTTAATATGATTATTTGATTATTTATTTTTAATAATTTTTATTTTGCTATGAAAAAGTAATTTAACCATTTATTTATAATTATTTGGTTAAGTTTCCGAACTTACAATTTCTTTTCCCTCTCCATAAATTAAGGGGGATCGATTGTAATGTTTGGAAACCATTCTCATTAAAACTTTTTTAGGATAACTTTTCACAAAACCATTTCTTGAGATTTTATATGATCCCTTGCTCCTAGTAATAAGGGATGTAAAGTTTAAGGAAGATTTTGAATCTAGGAAGTTGCACAATCTCATTATTCTAGTAATAAAGGACAAGGAGATGAATATTTTAAGGTTAAGCTAGGGTCACCAAAAACTAAAACTTATAAGGCAGGACATTCATCCACAAAATTTCATGTTAAGATAAAGTGTTTTGTAAATACATTCTTTGTATGAAGATTGTTGGTTCAAAACTCCGTGGATACAAAAATGAAATTATACTAAGGATTAATGTGGCTTAGACTAAGTGGTGCAATCCTAAATGATTTTGAAAAATAAAATACCCTTAGTCATAATTTTCTTTCTGGAATATCCAAATTCAAATAATTACCTCCATATACATCTCCTATGGAAATGTCTTAAGAATCGTCTATGGAAACATTTTAAGACTAAACAACATTTAATCATAAATATGAAATCTGTGAGTGAGATTAAATTATAAGAGAGTATCCTCCATCTTCTCCACCAAATTAATGTCTAATATTTAATATCGTGAATTTTCCTTTAGTTATTAATGATTCTAATTAATAGGGCTTATTATGTGGACTTGATTAGCCATCCTGATTGCAAGCTTTATTACCACATACAAGTGGGATTACTTTGCAGTCTTGATTGTGGGCCTATTTACCCTATATAAGTAGGATTATTGTTTAGGTCTGATTAACACTCAATTAACATGTATAAAGCATGTTTAGATGGAAATTTAAGAAGAAGTGTAGTATGGCTATTTGGTGGGAGGGATGGTGTTTCAAATTTGAACAGTTTGTTGTGAAGTTGCGGAATGTTGGTCATAAAATCTAGCCAACATGTTAGACAACATAACTTCAATATAATGAATTGCAATTGAGGATATAATCTTCATGTATGAATTACAAATATGGGGCTAGTGTGCCAACTTCAATAATCATTATTGATTATTATTTTCCTTCCATCTCACTCTATTCCAATTCCATAAGGTTATCCATTATATTTCATGTGGGTGATATTTTACTTAATCATTGATCATATTTTACTTTAGCGATATTTTACCTAATTATTAACTCACTCAATATAATTGATATAAGTTATTATTGTTGAGTGAACCCAATTGCAACCAAAATAGAAGAATGCATTCCCGTGAATTTATGGAAATAAATGTCAATATAATGCTCAAACACGGGAGGTTGTGTCAGATCATCCTCAATCTTAGTTGTTGTTTCGTAGATCGAGTGGTACTGGTCAACATCATTTTACTAGAGAGATGATTGAGGTGCATAATAAGTTTAGTTTCGGGATTGATAAATTATTTGTTGTGGAAATGTACCGAGTCTGTAATGAATCATATGTTGGTATATAGGTTGTGAGATTGCATGAAGGGTTCATTTGTAAGAGATATAAGGGCAAGAGAGGTGCTGAAAATTTTTCTTGTTTTAATAACATGGATCCTGGTGAGTAACCTGAGGTCCTAGGAGTTTTGATGCAGGTTGAAGAAATGCTAATAGCATGAGTGAATCCAATATTGCAAGTGACACATGCTTGTGGTGGAAAATATAAATGCAATGAGCATAGAATTATTTTTCCACAAGACATATATTTGATTGCAAGGAAGCTTCCATGATGTGTAGAGAAGCTCAATTTTCTGATTGTTAGGAGATGCGGTGTTGAGTCCAAGTATTATGAATGCTATGTTAAGAGACAACGTGTGCTGAATGCATTGGTGTTTAAAATTCAGATGGATAAATATTTTAGGGATGTTGAAATTGATATGGATTATGCAATTGTTCTACTAGAACAACAGAACAACTGACTAGTAGGGTACATTATGTAGATACTGATCTGGGTGAAACAGGGAGAGTCGATGAGGACATTGAAATTTTGGGGGTTGGTGGTTTTCACTTCCATCCATCAGTATTTCTTTCTTTAATTGCGAATGAGTGTAGGGAAGTGGAATAGATAAGGAGATTCATTGAAAGTGCAGATTCTAGAAGCAATGAGGCAGTGGAATGGTCAGATATTGGCACATCCATCGTCAATGAATATATCACTCAGGGGTTTCTAAACATGGCCTTCCCAAAAAAAAATTTCATTGGTGATGCTGAGTGGTTGCATCCACGTATTTGCAATGTTGAAATGCACGAATATGGTTTGCATCTACTTAGGTATTGTGATCAAATATTTGGAAGCCATCATCAGTTTCAGTATTTCCTATTGAATATGATTATGTGTCATCATAGCTAGGGAACAACTTATTTCTTCTTGAAAAAGGATATCCATGAGACTGCACCTGTAGCTGTTAAAGAGTTGCATCAAGAACTCGGGGATCTTCCTCACAATAAACTGGTTGAGAAATTAATGTGTTTTGTTTGTTGTCCAAGGGGTACATGGGAAAATTGGACAAAGTGTCATTCTGAGCTGACCAACATGATCACCCAATTGGGCAACATGACATTATGTTTAAGTTGAGTGTGACTGACTCTAAGTGGTATGACTTGCATTGTCTTATGCCTTTACCAAGAAGTTGTCATCCACGAAATGAACATGTGAAAATAATTGAAAATGTTATTTTATACCCGCAGATAGTTGCTACATACATGCACCAAAGATTTAATATAATTCGTGAATTAGTTCTTGAGAAGTATCTGGGAGCTAAAGACTTCTAGTACAGGTTCATGGTTCTTTCTTTTGACGTATTGTCTATGGGATTGGAATTATGCATCTATTGTTTTTGTTGTTTTTTTATGTATTAATTACAAGTTAATTTTTTTTTGGAAAGTATGAGTGGAAACACAGGGGCTCGATGCACATCTATGGTTTCATGTGGTTGCTAGGAGATTTGAATATGGAAATACTAGATTGGACCAACCATTTATGTGTTGATGAATCCAAGACCTACTTTGATAAATATGTAACAATGTGGAATCCATGCTACATACACCGTTGTTACATATTTTCAGTTTTAAGTAAAGATTAAACATCCATTAGGGGAATTTTGAGGTCTAAAATGGGCCTCCTAAGGAAATTATAAAATAATAGTGGAAAAAATCAAATAAGATTTGATGACATCATCAAATTTTAGAGGGAAAAATGGAAAAACTACTTTTTCAACCCATATTTTCAACTTATCTCCCAAAGTTTTTACTCAAATTTCGAGCGGGAGTACTCATTGGATGCGAAATTTAATTCCCCATCCAAGGAGTACTCATGTTGCATACTTTCGATGGGTCCTACTACACGAAAAATAAGAAATACATAAAAAAAACGTGATTACAATCACGTTTTTATGTATTTCTCATTTTTCATGTAGTAGAGTTCATCGAAAGTATGCAACATGGGTACTCCTTGGATGAGGAATTAAATTTCGCATCCTTCCCCGTATTTAATGGGAGGATAAATCTGGTGGGTAGTTTTATTATTTTATTATTTTTTAATATTTTTACCCTTTTATTTAAAAAATGGTGAATCATCCCCCATGGTTGACATCATCATCTTGAATCCTATTGGTTGTTGTAAAGTTTATTTTTGTTGTAAATTTCTCTTAGGAGGCCCATTTTAGACCTCAAAATTCCCCTAATGAATGTGTGCGTGCATTACGCTATTTCATATTTTTAGTTTGAAGTAAAGTTTAAACATCTTTTACATTGGTTGGTTTGAAGTATCATAGCCATGGTGGAAAAATACTATGCCTCTCCATCTCATGGTAATGGCATGGGTGGAAAAATGTGGGATGATGGCACATTTTCAGGGGTCAAAAAGATTATTGTGACTCCAACTAATGAGACATTAACC
The DNA here is from genome assembly GCA_034641835.2 of Pinus albicaulis. Lineage (NCBI taxonomy): Eukaryota > Viridiplantae > Streptophyta > Pinopsida > Pinales > Pinaceae > Pinus > Pinus albicaulis. The sequence goes on along the minus strand of CM076581.1, from coordinate 1,398,375,053 downwards.
ATGTTGGGAGTGACTTATGATTTGGAAGGCCACGATCCAAGTGTTTGTATGAAAGAATTTAGAGGGCTTACACATGGAGGAGACAACCATCGGAGAAAAAAGGAAAGTAAGTCACAACTAGATGAATTGCATTGCAATCTATGAATCATACAAAATTCTGGTTTTCTTTGGCTTGAGGGTATCTGGGGGATGTGGATATGGATGCAGTTTACTATGGATTATCTAGGCAAATACATCACTAAAATGAGTGGATATATGGGTTTGGCCCCGCTCCACAATAAGTCGGACGAGCGCTACTTTGTGGTGAAGTCTTTGACTTTTCACACCAATAAAAGGACACTCAGACCATGCAGGCCACAAGAAGGAAATCCTTTTGAGACTGAAGTGGATAGCGTAATTGTGGGATTCTTTGGAATGAGTGCAACTCTCCTTGACTCAGTTGGCACATATTTGCTGGTGGAATGAAGTCCAAAATAAAGCCCTTCTGCCTGGTAGACTGAAGTCCAAAATAAAGCCCTCGTCTAGCCAACCCCTCTTTCTCTATATATAAATTCTTTCTTGTTTTAATAGAAAAATCATTATATTAATAATCCAACTTTTCTTATGTTATTTAAAGTTCTTAAACGATGCAAAGTCTTTTCTTGTCTTTTAAAACATCTCACTTGTATTATGACTAGGTCAAACTAGTGTCTCACAACAAATGCTTTGTTATATTAATAATGGTATATCTTGGATATCACGCATGGGCCTCGATCGTAGGCATAATTTTTTTTAGTATTTTAATGATGCACAATTTTTATTGCCTTTAGAAAGATCATTATCAATGAATTGCAATGTTTTTTCGTGGGAGCTTGGTATTTTAAAATCCCAACTTGCATTACGCCTTGGTCAAACGAGTGTTTGTTAATTATATTTAATTATATTTTTAATATCTTAATAGAATCCATTATCTCCCTCCATCCACCAGACAATCAAACGTGTGTTTGAGGTCATGGTAAAGATGGCTGACAAAGGTTTTTTTATTTTTAGCATTAAAATTAACTGTGTTCGAGGTCATGGTAAAGATGGTGGACAAAGTTTTTTCTTTTTAGCATTAAAATTTAGTGATTTATGAACACATGGTATTAATAGGTAGCAGTTGTTTCCATTTGCCATTGAGATGGAAGAAGATACCAAGGAATGCAGAGTAATAAAGAAACATCAGTACAAGTGGATAATTAGAAGCATGCTAGCTAAGAAGGAAGATGTTCCCTCATGTGCAACCAGTGCAGTTTTATCCTCAACTGCCATAGAATAAAATATGACAAGTGCCATCCCCAACACTTGTTTGTTGCCTCATGTCTTTGGAATGCTTGGAGAATGTACATCATGGTTGGTGTAAAAGAATCACACCATAAGGAATATAGTAGCTTTCCAAGATTCTCTAAGGAATGGCTTGCATAACATAGTTCATGGCCTTAGATGGCCCATGAAACCCATCATACTTAGTGCCCCATATTGGCACCATGCCTTGCAAATGAGTGTCAGAAAAATATAAGCATATAAGAGATGCAAAATAATTCTCAAGAGGATGAGTCTCTCTATATACTTGTTTTACATCAGTGGGGTAACTCATGGATGAGTTCCCTCTCATACTCAAAGGATAAGGAGGTGTGAATGGTGGCTCCTCCCAAAAGCTATGTTCCTCCTCCTCTACCAAGTAGTCCATGCACTTCCTCATATGAGAGTACACATCTTCTTTGTGTCCTTCCCATATGAATCCACCCAAGAGAGTATGATATGCTTTGACAAAACCAATGGGTTTGGAAAGCAATATTTAATAGATGGCATCAAATAGTCCCTCGAGTTTGGAGTCACCAGCCAAAAGAATAAGATTGTAGAAATAGATAACTCGATCTACCACCTTGAACCTTTCATCCTTTACTTCCCCTTCAAGAACCCCCCATGTGAAAAGGTCCTTGGAGTATTCCATTGTGAGTTGGGAATCCCAACAAGGATCCAAGCTCTCTAATAATGACAGTGTTGTAGAGGTACGAAATGCAGCTCCTGTCTTCTCATGGCCCCCACCTTTGACATCCTTGATATCAAGATCACATGTTGGAGCATCATACTCTTCCTTTTTTTGCCCCATTTGTAGCTTTTCTTGCACAAGACAATATTGGAGCGTATGGAAATCAACTTCCCCTTGGAAAGTCCTTGTTTTCCAAAACCTCCTCCTTTTGGCCCATGTGTACAAGAGGGTTAGGATCCCCTTGCCATCTTCAGAAACCTTCTTTGTGAATGAAGAGATCACTGGCTGCCCAAAATATATGGAGTTTCCATGTGCCCTCATGCTCTTGCCATCATATATTTCTGATTTCTCCTTCCTTAGCGCAGATATTTGAATGGGAGTTTGCAATGTCCCTTTCAGGAAACTGCTCATCTCTATCCTGAATGCTTGAGAGATTCTCTGCGCTGTGCTAGCTTCTCCCAAGTCTCCCTCCTTAGCCAAGTATGCATATGCAACCCATAGTTGAGAGAACACTTTAGATTTCCTCCTATCAAGCGGTGCTCCTAGTGGAGGATCTCCTTGCAAAGAGGTGTCAAGGCATAGAGTAGAATATGGATGTAGGCAGACAGATCTGTCCCTACCTTCAATGCATAAAACCTCTTGCCTTCTTTGTGCTTCCAAGCTTTGAAGTAGAGAAGGGTTCATGCTCTCCACCTTGTGATGCTCTTCCTCTTCTTCTACCTCCCCTATTTCCACGATCTCATCATTAATCAATGATGGCACATACTCCTCATGTATGAGATACTGTAGGACTCTTTGCAGGGGTGCAAGAGCCTCTTCTCTTGGAGCAAGTGCTCCAACCTCTTCCTCATGAAGTGCTTTAGGTGCCCTTGAGGTGACTGCATTCTCATCTTCCACTTCCTTCTCCTCCTCTTCAATAACTGAAATTGTCCCATCATCAATGAGAGATAATAGTTCTTGATCAACCATTGAAGGAGAAACCTTCATGCTTTCCTCTTGAGATGAGGACTCTTCACCAAATGGAGATCTTGCCCTTGGCAATGCATCAATAAAGCTCACACCTTCTTTCTTCCCCTTCATGAAGGAATCACTGGAAAAATTCTGAAGCTTTGATGATATGGCTGAGTGCTCATATCCATGAGATGAGGATTCAGATTTTTCCTCATGCACAGATCTTGTAGATCTGATTGGAAGATCTTCTTTTTGAAACTCCTTGGGAGCTTCACTGCTGCTTCTCTTTTCTTCTTGCACATCCTCCTTGGGGAGGATCTTCTTAAATCTGAAAATAGATGAGATTAAACTCATCTTCTTCATGTTTCCCTTGCTCTTGATTTCAAAGATATCTTGATCTCACAGGCGAAGCCAGAGATCACGCTCTGATACCACTGTAATATTCCAAACAGGGAAAAACAGGCATAGTAGGGAATATCTTAAGATATTCATCTATGGGATCACAGTGGTATGGAAAACACATCAGCAACTTCTAAAGCAAAGATAGACTAGTAGGGAATTTACTGATTATATCACCTCTAAGGAGAGGATGAAAACTAGAGGCTTCCTGACCCGTTCTAGACTCTGTCTAGAGAAGACTGATGACACACAGAAAGTGTGGGAATGACACAGTCCTATTGGATTTTTCTGCCCTTGGGAACCTTATATTTACAGATCTAAACAATGGATCCAAAGAGAAGAAAAAACCAAACAAGAGGGAAGCACGAAATTCCACTCTCAGGAAAATATGCAATAGGCTCAGTGAGAACATTGTATAAGAAAAATGGTGCAAGAATAACATTTCCCAGGGTTGTTTTACCTTATTATAGGTTGTGTGGAACCTCCATGCTAAATTTTAGGGAAAAAAAATGGGTTTAAGGGCCTTAAACAGTTCTCCCACGAAGCTGACTTGTTAGAAATTAGCTAAAGAGAAGAGTTGATGAAATGAAGAAGAACCCACTTCAGAATTGCGCAGTTTCAGCAGAGAATCACTGGAAAATAGCCATCAGACATATATAACAGTATAGCAGCAGCAAATCAGACTTTGAATGATTTCATTAAGAAGTACAGTGAATTGCATGAGGAAATAAGCAAGAAATCTTCAGAAATAGGAGCTGCAATGTATGTAGAAAGTGCAAATTTGAATAGACAACATCCCTCTAAGTGTGCTCAGAAATGTAACATTAAATTATATATCTGCAGAAAATTTATGGCTGAAACATCAGATCAATATCAGATCTGGAAACTACACAGCCTTTTTACAAGATCCCTTTGGAATTTCATCAAAATACTGAATAATGAAGTGTAGATCTAAATTTTTATACACAGAAATGCAGAAAGCTTTAGTAATTTCTGAAGATGAATTTATTCATAATATACAGAAGATCTGAACATAAGATATCAGCAAGCTACTTCATTAATATTTAAGGTGAGAGGCAAGCCTCAATCACCAGAAATAAGTACAGTGACAGATCTAGACAATAGTGAAGCAGTACATAAGAAATAACGCAGTTATCCAAGGAGACTGCGCAGTAGCTTGAGTAGACTAGTACAACAGATGCAATATACAGATTTGAAATCAAAATATGGCAGAGATCATCTTCTGCGTGGTCATAAGACACCCTCCCTGAGAGAAATCCCTCAAAACTACTAGATCCTTGCAGATCTAGAATTTCCACTTGCTACAATTATAGCAGCAGCAAAACCCTCAATGAGACAGCGCTGTCAATGCAAGCATTGCTTGGCCTCCAACTTGATAGTGGTTCAATCTAGCACACTTCCCTCCAAGAGCTACTCAAACAAGGATAGAGGATTCCTAAACAGGAGATCCTCTCTTTCTCTTGCTAAACAGCCAAGAGAAATGGAGTTGCCTTAGCAAGCTCTGAAAATGAAATATGAGCAACAACCTCCTCATGAGCCTTCATCCTCCTTTTATAACATTTGAGTCTCTTGGCAAACCGTAAACCACTTTCATCCTTTGGTTCTTTTCACACTTGGAAACCCCTTCTAGAACTGCGCACTCCATCAAGGAGTTTCAATGAACATAGATAGCGCTATTGACTTGGTCAAACAGGATCTCCTTTGGTGGTCTTGGCCCTTTCAAACCTGCAAGATTTTATTATAATGGCCTAAATATGTCTCTTTTCACATTGGAATTGATTTATTCTTGATTTGCAAGAGGATTAGACATTCCCCCTTGCAATTTATTCATTAACCATGAAACACAAAATGAATAAGGCAAAATTAATGTTCCAAATTAGCTGAAGCTAATTTAGGAACATTACATCCCCTACCCCCTAAGCCCCGAATCCCTTAAACACTAACTCATTATTCCCCTAACCCATAAATGCACCTAAATCCCCTAACCCTAAGCCCCCAATACCTAACCCCTTAACCACTAACTCATTATTCCATAACCCCTAAATGTGCCTAAATCCCATAACCCCTAACCCCCAATCCCTGACCCCTTAACCACTAACTCATTATTCCCCTAAACCCTAATCCTCTAACCCCTAACCTATAAGCCCCTAATCCCTAATCCCTTAACCACTTACTCATTATTCCCCTAACACTTATAACAGTCCTTAAAACTCGTTGGGATTAACCATTTCAAATGAGAACGGGTCTAGTTGGGACCTACAATTGGGTTAATTCCCCCTTGTTGGCAAGGTGGAATACCATGAGAAAAGCCATGGGTTGCAAAAACCTACAACCCAAAACCTCTCCTCGAAGGTGTAAAGTATACATCCCTTTGGTTCCCCTTTAGATGAGATGGTATAGACCTACACTAGAAATTTATGTGGATTGAACAAAAACAACCTTTATGTGGATTGAACCAAGCTTAGGACTGTCGAAGCCTTTGGGTGTTGGATTTAAGCATCTCATGCTGCCTTACCAGGGTTTAAACCCTGATCCCCCAATGGGCAGAGGAAATCTTAGTTAATCCACTGTGGAGGAGGTTCCAGCTAATGGTTCATTATCTACATGAGATAGCCTTTGGCCAATTTTATACCCCTAATGAGGGACACCTTGACTGATGGAATCCTGACTTGAATTCATCTAAAGGCTAACCACAAAGTATGTATACTTTTTTGGAAATAATGCATAAGTGAAGTTAGTTCTAGACGTTGGACGAATTGATACCACTATACTACATTCATTGGAGATATACAATAATTTTTTCCATACTATTTTATCTCAATTTTATTTTAATAATTAATTATTTAATTTCTTTAAAAACTCTTCAGGATAAATCACATAATTTTTTTAAGGTAAATTCTTTTTGAACCACTCATTGTGTGGTCCATCATGAATATTTTTAAAATAAATTTAATAGAATGAAATTGAATTGATTTTTGAAACTTTGTTTTAAATCACTTGTTGAAATTACCTAGAATCACGAGTGTGCTCAACATCCATCAAAAAAACAATGGGTATGATATTAAAAATGATATTTAGAAGGCACATCCATCAAAAAAAAATGGGTATGATATTAAAAATGATATTTAGAAGGCATAATATTAAAAATGATGTTTGGAAAAATGGAGGGAGACAGTATTCATTTTTCATTTAAATTTTAAACTTTTACTAGTTAAAATAACATTTCCCTTGCCCAAAACACATCACTTTGTTTTGGTCGTCTCCCGCTGCTTTTTTACCTGCAACAAAGAAGCTCTCATGGTTTTTTACTAGCAATGAAGCAGCTCTCAGATTGAAATAGAGATAGGGAGTGGCAGTCAAAGCCTCTTTCCCAGGCGGTTCTTTACTTCAATAGGTACTATGTTGCTTCTTTTGGATCTAATTGCTCATGCCCATTATTTTCATTTCCACATTGAAGTGAAGCTTTTTATATGTCAATTTGTATTATCATTGCTCTGTATCTTTCTTTTGAAAATTGGTTCTGCTTCGAAATCACCCCAAGAAAACTGACCACAGTAACTATTTGTAATGGAGTCCCTTGTCTTATATTTTAGCTTGGCTCACATGGGCTTGTTTTCTCTTTCCTTTATAGTTTGTTCTGGCCTTGCTATTATGACTTGTTTTCTCATTCCTAGTACTCTTTCGTCATCGAATTTCAGGAATCGGACAGAGTTTTTACAAAATTGTTGAGGTTTTAAGGTCAAATCTAGTGAAATGAGCTTTTTAAAATATTAGTTGTTAGGTAGTAGGAAGTTATTAGCTTTTCTCCCAACATCTTCTCCAGGGGGTGAAGAGAAAATTCGGCGGTTTAATTCCAAGCCCAACAAAGGTAGTTTCAACTATGATTTGGTTGTGTGGAATGCAATGATTAAAGGGTATGCGATGCATGGGAAAGGAGATAATGCTATCAGCTTGTACCATCAAATGTTATTATTAGGTAAGAAACCTGACCATATTATATTTCTTGCTGTGTTATATGCATGAAATCACGCAGGCTTGGTGAATGAAGGACAAAAATACTTTGATTAGCATAGGTTAGCGTTATGGCGTTAGGCCAAGCGTAGAGCACTATGCATGTAAATGATGGGGTTTCACTTCCTCAGAGCAAATGTAGGGACTGGAAAAAATAGTGGCCTAGGAAAACATTGAAAAGAACTAATTACAACTAATGAAGAGATTTTGTAAATTTTGTAAACTGCAAAGTTTAAGGGGCAAAAAAATCTAGTATATATTACATCCAGGAATGCCACAATTATAAAATAAGTGTAACTCTTTGGTTGAACTGACGTGAATTATGTGATGTCATGGTATTCGCATTAGTGATATTCCCTTTGTGTTTACTAAGAAAAGGAGCTAGATGTGAATTTGGGATTTTTCTCAGATTTCTCAGTGGATGTTGAAACATGTGCTTAGCATGAAATACTAATGACATTTTAGCAAGAACAAATTTTGAGCATTTTGAACCACCTGGGGAAGAAATTCTACTTGCCTCTCAGCCTGAAGGCAAGAGAGAGTTTGCTAGTACTAAGCCAATCCTTGATATAGACTCACTTAAAAAAAAAAATTTAATTGAAAAAAAAATGATTGACCTAGTTGGGCATGCATGCATGATTCCTGGATGAGGTACACAATCTTATAACAATGATGCCAATAAAACCTAATGTTGTTGTGTTTGGGGCTTTTCTCAGTGGTTGTAGAGCTCATGGCGATATAAATTTAGTCGAATGTGTTGTAAACAACCTATTTTAATTAGAGGCTAATAATCCTGGAAATTATGTGTTGTTATCTAATATTATGCTGCAACTGGCATGTGGGAAGAAGTGGAAAAAGTGAGAGCAGTAATGAAAGATAAGGGTTTGAAAACACCAGCAAGATGCAGCTGGATTGAGGTTAAAAATAAAATTCACACATTCCTTATGGGAGATAAATTGCACCCATAATCAGAACATATTTATGAGAAGGTAGAGAGCTTGGCTAAGGAGATCGAGGCAGTAGGGTATGTTCCTGATATCAACTTTGTGTTGCGTGATGTTAATGAAGAGGAGAAGGAAGACATCCTTCATATCCACAGTGAAAAGTTGGCTCTTGCATTTGGACTTATCAACACACCCCAGGGAAATTAATTCGAATCACAAATAACCTCCGTGTGTTTGGTGATTGCCACAATGAAACCAAGCTCATTTCCAATATTGTAGGCCGGGAGATCATTATGAGGGATCGCAATCGCTTCCATCATTTTAAGAATGGTCTATTTTCATGCAACAATTATTGATGATCCAATTGATAAAAGCTTTTCTGATTGGCTGGTAGGCAGGTATTGGCATTACTTTTGTTGATTGTGTTTGGCCGACTTTTTGGGTCTAGGATAACGCAATCATTCCTATGGAAATTTTGTACAGCTGGTTTAGTTTAGGTCATCAAATAGTTTTAAGTTTGTCACCTTTAACACAAATTTCTTGGTATAAAGATAAATGATAAAAACAATTGGGGTTAGGTGCGTGAAATTGCAGGAATATTGAAGTAGCATCAAAGTCTTTTGTAATGTTTGTATCTTCTACCTTTTCACTATTACCTGGCAAAAACATCTACACATATCAAACTATTTAGCAGGCCTTTTCTAGCTAGAGCCAAGGAATGAGTGCCTTAGAATAGTATTCCCTCCCTATTGAGCATTTCAACTTTATCTTATTAATTTGAGTGTGACAGCAAGACTGATAAATGGTTGATTTTCCAAGAGAAACATTCCAGGAGCACAATTATGTTTCCATATGTGAAAATACGACATTTCCATTGAAAATGGGAATGTCAACAGAAAAGTAGCACAACAAAAGCAGATGATAGCATAGTTATTAAAACCGGAACTGGTGATCGGACTGGTGGACCTAATGAATCAGGTTTCGAACCGAAACCAGTGTAACCGGTAGCAGTCAGATCTCAATGAACTGGTTTTAAAAAAATACATTAAATCATTATTTTTTAACAAAAAAAATATTTTTAAGATTTTCAACCATGATTCCAAGCCAATAGAGACAAAATATGCCAAGTTTGCTCATTTATATACCATGAAAAGTTGAATATATCAAAATGTAGTTGTCATGCTATTACAGCCCAGTATCAAGCATAAGAAGAGAGAAATAATATATTCATCGGAATCCAATTTGGTGTTTAAATTAAATAGGGTCTAGCTATGAGAGAAAAGCCACATCAGTGTAAGGAGGAAGCTTCTCAAGTGGAAAGAGATCCACTTGGGTATGAGATGTAGGCCCTGCAAAGGAAAAGGAACACCACATTAACAAAAATTACCCAAATCGAGGCACATGCAACTTGGGTAAGATACCACCCCTGGGAGTACCTTAAATTTTCCAACTAATGACTGAGTTTTAATGAAGTCTTCAGTGAGAGTTTCTGGCATACAGTTTATTAGCACACTGCTGTAGGTGTAATTTTATTCTATTTGTTTCGAATATAAACATACAGAGACAGGAATATGTAATCAGACTTCAATCCAACAACTCTTATACAATATTAACTCAAAAATTAGCATAAACCATGAATATGCATTGCATTAACAACATGCTGGAAAATAAAGTCATATTATCATTTAATGGCATAGGCTAAAGATCTGAGAAAATAGGGGAACCTGACTTCCAAGGCAATGAATATACTTCAATATGTTGCTTTACTTATTTTACAATATCCCTGTATGATTTGCAGGAGTAGGCCCTTCAAATCTCTACCTTTAACCTTTGCTACATCCACATAACTCGTCACAAGGGAACCTCTGCCTCGGCTTGTTAGGTGGCCGGTTTATGTCCAGTTAGGTCTGGTTAACCGCCTGAAATTGGTGAAGCCCTCCTCTAAACCCGGTTTCATGGCCAGTTCTGACCAGAGGAGGAGCTGACCAGCCGGTTTGACTGGTTACCGGTTCAAACCAGTTGGTTTTTATAACTATGGATGATGGTGCATGACATATGTTTTCTCTTCCAGCCCATGTTGGAAGACAATGTGAAGCCTTGTATCATAATTCATTTTTTGTAATTCTATAAGATAAGCCAGCTTTTCCACAAGAACGAAAAGGTTCATGATAATTCTTAAAAGTACTTTTATCATGTTTTTTTAAAAGGGGTCATCGAGTGAGGGATACATGAGAGATATCTGTCGGATTCCCAGCTCCTAGTTGACATTAATGCCATAAATTTTTAATTATTTCTATTGAAAGGATAGGCATATGATATTGCAAGGTATGTGAAATTTTTCTAAGTCTGGAAAGACTTGTACATAATTATAGCTTTGCTTGCTAATAATTCTAAAAAAAAATGGATTTTCAGTGCATGTGAGCAAAGAACTGTGGAAAAAGACAGTTAAAGTACTTATTATATTTTTCCATAACAAATGGAACAGTATAGTAGCATAGCACAAAGAGTAGCAATCCATGGTAGTGTTCTCTAGATTTTTCTTGATGAAAATATATTGTGGCAAAGTGATGTGAAATTCTAGTGCATTTCTCCGGGTCAAAAATTTAGATATTTTCATAGAAATTGAAAACTTATTCCATCAGGCAGTACTGTAGTTTTGAGACATAAACAGATAAGCCTTAAGGTAATCAAATTGATGGAATTGGTAACCCAAGTCAATATCCTTAATCTCAACTGTTGTATAGATTAACAGAGGACTAACCAAAAGGCACTGCTTTTTCATTTCGTTGAAGCTGTTGTAAAGGGATTATGTAATGTTTTAAGTGGTTCCTCAGTAGATGTGATATTTGAAATGTCCCTAATTCTTTTGTATTGAAATGAAATCTCTATCTTTTTTCCTTCAAAACATGCATATGATCTAGCTATCATTCTCGCAGTTATGGTTTGCAATCTATCTAGCCAACACTGGACTGAAGAAGGCAGGCATGAAAGCACTGCCGATTGTTGTTTATACATCTGCTTCTAAGTTGTCACCGGGATTGGCCACTGGATGCTCCATCTGCTTGGCCGAATTCGAAGAAGGAGAAAAGCTACGAATGAAAACCTGATTTTATTTCAGTCCTTAATACTCATTAAAATTCTAATCTTAATTTTTCATTACAATCCTGGAATGCATGCCAAGAGGATTTAGAGTACATTTTTTTCAGTAGGATCAGAAAATATGGGAGATGGATTTTCAGAAGGTTGTTGATGGTTGGAATATTAGCACTTCAATCTTGATTTTCAACTCTAAATTTTCATAATCGTAACAATAAAATGATTATAACCATAAGCAATGGAACACTAAATTTATCGACACTCATCCATTGTCGGAGATTCAGCTTCCGCTTCCATTCCCACAACTCCTACGACTACAGGCTGCACCACCCTTCGTCGTTTCTTCTTTGCCTCTCTTCCTCTTATGTGCCATGTGACCGACGACCGATTCATTTTATGAAGTGGAATTGAGAGTGAGGGAAAGTTAAAAAGAGCCATGGCTCCATGCATTCTGAAGGCGGCGCGGTCATATGTGAGAGCAATCTCTTCGGTGGTGATGAAGTGGGATTAGCCACTGGCTGCTTCATCTTCTTGGCTAAAATCGAAGGAGAAAATCTATGAATGCAAACCAATTATAATCATGGATTCCATGTGGAATGCATTGATAATTAGTTGACCTTGTATTCTTCCTACCCTATGTGTAGGCATTCTCTGAATCTCCTTTAGCAATTGATATGTATCATAATACTCTTAGGTTTCGTTACAAGGTGGACTAGTTGTTAGTATGATTCTTTCGTCGTAAAAGATCACTTTAGCTATGCATATCAAGTAGCCCTAACATCAAGTATGGCTGCAAAATATCTTTAAGTTTGCTTCATAATATTATATCTAAGCATAAAAGACATTAAGCAGATAAAATGTAAAATGGCTCCATGCATCCAATGAACAAGACAAGAACAATGTATAAAAAGAATCTTATATTATATTAAAGAATGTGGCACCTGAGAGGAAAAAAAGAAAGGTGTTTTCCAGTTCTCCTCAGTGGGATGGGTTCTTGGAAGTCCTCAGTGTTTCAAATCTAAAATTCCTCTCTTTGGTTAATGTGGAAAACCCTAACAAACATGGAACTCAATGGGAGTTCAAAATGCAAACAAATGAAATTGGTGACCAAGAATAGATCTAGTGTGATTTAATGCAATGGAGGTGACTAATGAATGGGGAAAACCCTCCTATTTATAACAAAATATTGGGATGTTCTAGAACTTGGTGCATGAATAAAATATTATTAATCAAATTCTAGAATCACCCTTTAGGAATATTTTATTATATTTGTTGGAGGGAAAAAGGCTTTTGACTTGGGTCAATTCCTTTATTTATAAATGACAAATAAAAAAATTATTTATTTATTATTTTAAGGGAAATGAGGGGAATATAATTAAATAAATAATGGTTTATTTAATTATTTATATGTGATTTAGTCAAATTTAACTAAGAATATTATTTAAATAATGATTTAAATAACCTATTCTTAGGAAATAATTAAATAAATAATGATTTATTTAATTGATTACCTTGTTTTGGGTTAAATATGACCAAGAAACGTAAAAAAATGTGGTGAAAGAAATTTTAATTGGGGTAAAATTGGTCTTACATGGTGTACTTGGGTTTATCTAACGATAATGGGTTAGATGACCAAAAAATGGTGTAACAGATTGCCCCCCAATGTACAAGTGTTAGGAGCAAATCGTAAGACCGAAGTACGTTGTAACAACTTAAACATGAGATAGTGAGAGAGGAATGTAAGGTAATCTAAAGTGGTGGAGGACTAGACCTAGAGGAGATGAGACTTACAGGTGCAACAAGTCTCAAGTGTATGATGTGGTACCAATGTGAAAGGCGGCGGGGGAGGCATACCTATGCCCACCGAGACAATAGTACAAAGAATAAGGTGCCCAGAAAACCACGAAACCCAATAGTAAAACTAGTGTTGGACTAAACATGAGCCAGAAAACAAGAATGATGTATCCCACATACATGCGATGCCTGGAATAAGCGTCAAGACTTATACAATAATATGGTAGTACATGAGATACTAATACACCCAAATGCCCTCTACACATGGGGAAGGGCTCGCGAAATCAGACCGACATGTGCAAATCGAAGAAGTGCTGCAAGCGACTGAGGCCGATATCATCAAATGAGAGGAGCTGCATCACGGGCTAGAATGAAGAAGTCATCCGGGTATGTGGGGGGCTACCTGCAGGGCCACCCCCTCATGAGTGTTGAAACATCTCACACACACCCAGGTATCACCAATAGTTGTTGTTGCATCATTGAACCATCAAGTATATAGATCACGATCAGGCTGAAAAGAGCTCGAACCAAGGTATAGTGCCCCCTAGGCTTGACTTCTGGATTAAATGAGCTGTTGTCGACAGAAGTAGATCTACCTTAGGTGAGGCAATAAGGGAACTCCAAGTAAGGCATGAGAGAAAAGAGTGGAGCGACGAACAGACAGACACTAATGATGATGGTGGAATGAGAGGAATGGAGGAGTGGTTGGACGACTTCCCTTGTTAGAGCATCAAGTGGATGAATGGCTTGGCAGCGACGGATAGAGTTTTGGGAGGGATAGTGGATTGGGGTACTGAAGGCCATAATGTGTGACATGAGAGAGGGACCAAGCAGGAAAGGATGGAGGACTATCGCGGGGTACGAAAGGACTCGGGGTAGACTCCATGAATGTGTTGGTGACTCGACGTGGATGCTCCAAACAAGGGCGACTCGGTGGTGCTGCCTCATAAAAATGGGACCAATGGGGAACTATAAAAGCATGAGTACAATAGGGTAACTCATGACAAAAATGAATACGAATGGAGACGAGTAAGGAGGCAAAGTGGTGCCCCAAGCACAGGTGTCGTAAGTGAAGAAATTCGATTTTGAGAAGAGGTTAGTAGACGCTTCGTGGACAAAATGTGTCCTGGTGAAGTATTAAAACATAAAAAACTGACAAATACCCATTTGAGTGCTCGGTGAGAGCTTTCCAACGGTGTGAACGGTGTGTCAAATGGGGCTACGGTTTGGTCACAGCAGGCGAAAGAAAAAACAAGGGTTTTATTCTAATAGGGTGTTTTCCCTCCAAAATCATTCATTTTCTTGTGTAGCTGTGGTGAATGTGGAGAGGAGAGAAGGCCCTAAATCTTGCGGCGATCGTAGCGGAAAAACCGACCGTTGGAATTGTGATCCGTCAGTTGGAGGTAAGAGGCCTAATCTTAAGCTTTGTTTTTGATGGATTCAAGTTGTAGATTAGGGCTTTAAATCTCAGTAAGTGCCCCTACTTCATCCTTACGGTCGGGTCGCACTTTTTGGGGAAAAAGCTGCGACCTGGGATGCAGGTTTTGGCCTGAAAAGTGCGACCTGGCCCAGCTTTGGCCCAAAAAGTGCGACCTATGAGATGTGGGGGTTTTAGTGTTGTTATGGGCTGAGATTTTGTTTTGATGTAAGTTAACTCAGTTTGGTTGATCTAGAGGCTGACAAAAATGATGCTTTTGTGCAGATATGGCAGATCTATGGATCCAGTGGAGAGAGAGAGACTTAGGTACATTACGGACGGAGATCGAGGTGGATCAGGGTGTCCATCGTGCGTTGGCTAGGTACGGGGTTCTGAAGTTTTTGAAGAAACCTTTGATGAGGGTAGGAGAGCCCTTATTGGCCTGTATTATCAGTTATTGGGATCCAGATCATGAGGTGTTTATAGTGCAGGGGCATAGGATCGAGCTGACAGTCCAGGATTTGTATTTCTTGACTGGAATCCCTCCATTGGGGATGGTGGGGAATACGCAGCCAGTGTTACCGCAGGGGCATAACATTATGGAGTTTGTTAGCGACATTGTTGACCGAGTGGCCGAGTTAAAGGGACTCGGATATCTATTGCGGATCTAGAGAGGTTGGAGACTTGGGCAGTGGCCGTAGCAGTGTTGCAGATCGTGGGTAGTCAGGCGTTCCATCACATCACTGGAGGGCAGATGATGATTGTAGAGGGTGTGTTGGGTGGGACCTACTATGGGTGGGCCTAGATGATGTTGGTGTCGCTGAAACGACAGTTGTCGCTATGTAAGCGGCAAGTGAATCATGATTGTGCGTATGGGACAGTATTGTGCTCTTTCTTCTTTGATAAGATCCCGACCTTACGACCTTGCATACAGTTGCCTGATGGGGGCTCGAGAGAGCCTCGGATGCGTCGATGGGGATGACTACTGAGTAGAGGAGGAGGAGGGGCAGTCGGGAGGGTGTTTCGACCATAGTTCTTTTCCCATTGGAACCAGATGCCGTTATACATAGATGACTATCCCTATAGTGGGATGAGTTATTGGGGAGATCCAGACTTGCCGCTACCACCTGGGCGAGTATGGGGATTAGATGGTAAGTGACAAGCAACTAATCTGTTATGTTCATTTTTATAGTTTGTGACTAGTATTCATGGTACTAATCTTTATATTTTTTTGGATGCAGATATAGCTCCGGTTAAACCGGCTGGATATATGGGACGACCAACAGCAGTAGGTGCTATAGGCGCAAGTGGATTGAGGACAGGACAGAATGAAGAGATGGTCGCACTGGTGGAGGATCTCCGTTGTGGATGTGAGGGACTGCTGACTGGTGTGTCAGAGTGTGGATGGCAGGATTTAGACGACCGATACATAGAACTATGTATTGGTCTCCCCTCGGAATGGCGAGGGATCATGCGACGCATGGCGATGGCTGGGCAGACAGTGCGTGATCTACGAGCTGCGGGAGCAGAGCCGTTGGCGTGGGATCCTCCAGGTGGTGATTAGATGTGGGGCAGGTAGTGCCCCCTAGTAGTGATGTGGGGGCAAGTGGTGCCCCCCATTTTGTAGTAGTGGTTTTTTGGAACATGCTATGGGCATGTCGTATGTTTCAAAGTATATGGACTTTAAAACACATGTTATATATATATGAGTTTTATGTGTATTTTGTGGATCCTATTGTCTTATGTGTGATAAATTATAGTCTAGAACATGGGTTGCGATCTGATCTACGTAGTGATTGTGAGGTCTAGGGATGTGGTTGAATGAAATAAATCTAAATTCTCATATCAAAAGTCTCACCCGTAAATATTGTCTAAGCAGGATAGGATTATGCACACGGTAGATGCCATTAATTTGTAAGACAACAAGCAGGGAATCTAAATAAACTTGCAGATGGAGGATATGATGGGAGAGAGCGTCAACTAAGAGACCACGAACGGCATCATACTCGGCCTGGTTATTGGTGGTGGTGCCAATGCAGACCCCATTGGCGAGAAAAATGGTATGCCCAGGAGTAAAGATGGCCCAGGCGGCTGAGGCGAGGTTTTGGGAATACCGACTCGCGCCATCGGCGTAACCAATGTAAGGAGTGGACAAGAGGGTCGAGGGAACAACATCACAAGAGAAGAGAAGTGAAGAAGATCGGGGACTGGTGTTGTGATGTACATCATAGAGACGGATGGGAGTATCGGGGTTAGGGGAAGAGAGGGGAAGGTAGTGGAAACCGCAAGAGGCTGCAAAGCCACCGAGATCATCGTTCATGGTGGAAAGGCGCAGAAATGGGTCATCAGGGGAGATGAGAGAAGAGCAAGTAAAAATATGGTCAAAACATGAAGAGCCCAAGAATGGCGCTGAAGGGGGATCAGATGAAAAAGGCGGAGTGGATACGAAGGGGATGTACGCCGAGGGTTGGGCAGACGATGATAGGTACAAGAGAGGAGCAATAGATTCGGACATCTCAACATTGGGGGGAGGGATTTCAATGGTGGCCGGAGGATCCTCGAGTAAACTCGATGCATGCTAAGCGAGAATGGGCGAGGCGGATTGATTCTGTTCCACTTCATTCTCACGAATTACCTCTAAAGAGCCGCGGTAATGCATGAGGTGAGGACAATGGTGAGAATAATGGCCATGGACACCACATAAAGCACAGGGTTTGTTGGTGCGAAGGGCCTTTGGGTTCTTGGTTATGGGGGCGAGGGAAATAGAGGTTTCTGAGGCTGACGATTCAGGGAACGCGATTTTGACCATGGGTTGGATATGGGACAACTCAGGACAAGTATGGGTGGCGTGACCGACAGCATCACACAAAGCGCAAGGCTTGGTGGGTGGAGGGGGAGTAGGATCAGGAGTGGTGGCTTTATCCTTGGATGCCCCCCTGTGAGTTTTTCTTTTCTTACCCATAGCAGTCTCAGCATGAGGAGGGTCGTGCGACAGTGCTAGAGGTACCGTAGCAGTGGGAGGAGCAACGGGAATCAGTTGAACCGGTGTCACAGCAATGTATGGTTTAGGGTGGCCAGGAGGGGTTGCGGTTGGAGGAGTAAGATACCATACCGGTATGCCCAAAGTTAAATTAGGTAGGGAAAGGGTGGTCATGACAGAACCGAATAGACGCCAGGGGAGGGCCAAGGAAAGGGATTTGACCAGTGGAGTAATGGCCAGGAGGGATGGTGTCTAAATGGGGGAGTCTGGAGGGAACCGAGATGGGAGGATAAGGGGGTTCCAAGGTGTGAGGGAGAGGTGAAGGACCCGGTGGGAGAGTTTGAAACAGCGGAGGAGAAGGGCTAGGAGTAGGGTGACTCGGATGAGGTGGAGGGTGCTGACTAGCTGGAGCAGGCTGTGGGAGGGCAGCCTGAGACGATTGCATCATGCAAACATTCTCCGAGCTAGCATCAGAGATAGGAGGAGGGGGGGGGACCGGGGAAGGTGCCAAGCAAAGAGGAATATTTGTAGACACCAGGGGAGACACTGGTCAAAGAATTGACAGTTTGCTTATTGGTGACAGTAGAAATGGTGGAATCAAGTGAGGTTTGAGAGTTAGGTTCATGATACGATAACTGGTCAATGGTGACAACCTTGCCATTATGAGGGAAAAACATCTTGCAGTGGACTGCGGATGGGACGGCAGACATGGCATAGGTGTAACTACGCCCCAAAAGGATGTTGTAGTCAAGAGGGGCGTCGATAAATTCAACATCGACACAGACAGTCTTACCGGCAAGGGTGATAGGGCAGTTACGAAAAATAGCAATGGGTTGGGAGGCATGGCCATCCCATGCACGGAGGGTGATGGTGGAAGGGGCCAGCTCAGGGGATCCAAGTTGTTTCCAAACTGAAGTAGACATTACACATGTAGATTCCCCCTCATCAATAATACATCGAGCGACATTGGCATTTCGGATTTTGACTGGGATTTGGAAAGCGGCTGAAGGAGGAAGAGGGGGATGGTCTGACTGACGAGCATCGAAAACAATTAACAGGTCATCAGCAGAATCTACAGCACCCACGGTAGATAGTAGAGCTTTATTTTGAGAAGGACATGACTGGAGGAGTTCCAGTGTTGAAATGGTAGCTGGAGATTGTGCCAGATCATCTACTATGCTATAGGAATGGGCGGCCCGACTAGAGGCAGCATTTCAGTGTAATGGACCCTTAGGAATTTTGGTGTGAACCTGAACTTTGGGTGGAGGAATTTGTAAGGGACCATTGGGTGTCGATAGAGGCTCTGTAGAAGTTGATGATGGGGACTCGGAGATAGACGGTATGGGAGGCGGGGAGTATTGACGAGACCGAGTTTGAAGGTTAAGGTCAACAGTGAGAGGTTGGTTAGAGGACATCATAAGAATCTGGTAATCGGAAGAACCAGAAGGAGAAGGTTGAGTGGATGTTCATGAGTAGCCACAAATCCTTGTTGAGGGAAAGGATCGGTAAACACAGCGGGCTGAGAGGTAGAAGTAGTGGGGGGGACAGGGGAAGAGGAGTGTTGTCCCCGAATGGTGGCATGAGACTCCCACATCTGTCGCATCTGTGGTAAGAGGGGACAATCGTGAGTGAAGTGACCAAAAACACCACAACATGAATAGGGCTTATTTGTGCGAAGCGGCCTGTCCTTCTTGGGTTGGGAGCCCTGGGGCTGGGTAGCGGTGTTCGGGTCAATGCTAGCAGGATTGGGTCCACGATTACCAGAGGCAGATGGATTGCCTCTCCGCCATCATTGAGGAGGAGGAGGAGTAGTCGCACCGTGTTGCACAAATACGTGCCCTGGAGAGGGTAGTAAGTGCGGCTGTGGGGGTGGAGGAGGCAAAGGAGCAGGAGGGCCAAATGCTGGGGGAGCTGGGACACCAGGCTGCAGATAAGGGTAAGGGTGAGAATGGGCAACATTGAAGTAAGCAGGAGAGTGGGCAAAAGGAGGAGGCATGCCAAAGCCTGGATACATGTTACCGGGATGGGGAAAGGTGCTGGAGGTGCTGGCCCCGTTGGGAGGAAAACCATAGGGCATAAGAGGTGGAGTAGAGGTGTGAGACATGGCTACGATAATACCGTCGGCAGAGTGAGAGGTCCCAGAGGCGTTAGTGCCCCCCGGGCTTGGGGAGATCAGGAAGGATAGTATAAACATAACTAGACTCGGCATAGATAAGGTCGTATTTTAAGGCGTTTTGAAGGGAGGCTTCTTCGGTTTGGGGGAAATGGGAGGCGACATCTTTGCCAATGGGAGGTAAGAGAGAGCAAAGGAAACAATCCATGTAAATGCGATCTTCAAAGGGGGGAGCACGGCATAAGCTTCATCGTCTTCGCCACTCTTGGACATGAGCGGAGAGACGTGTTGAAGAGGATTTTTGAAAGGAGGTCAACAGTTCAGTGCCAGTGTTGTATCGGAGAGGGAGCTAGAAATAAGACAAAAAGGCTTGGGCAATGGTTGCAAAGGTAGTATGGGAAGAGGTGGCTTGATCAACATACCATTTGGATGCTTCACCGGTAAGGGTGCGTTGGAATAAACGAAGACGAATGGAGTCATCGGTGATGGAATTAGAGGAGCACCACATGTGGAAATATTGGATATGATTAGAGGGATCTTCACTAGCAAGGCCCTCGAACTTGGGAATGTCAGAGGGGAGCTTGGTTGGCATAGCAGGCCAACTGACATCATGGCAGATAGGATCATTGATAAGTTGATTGAAGTCGGGGAGACTGAGGCCAGCCATATACGGAAGTAATGGGGTAGTCGAGGTAGGTCCCGTAGTGGTTCCACTGGAGGTGGACCCGGTAGTAGGACTGTGGTTAAGGCTAGGTCCAGAACTAGACATGGTGGAGGTAAAGGGGGGAGAACTAGAAGGATGGGGAGAACTCGAACAATCAGAGGAAGAGTCGGAGGGCGGACTCAGGGGAGGACTTACTCAATGACGACGAGAAGGAGGAAGTCGACCGACCGGAAACTGAGGGTGAAGGCCAAGAAGTCGCCAGGAGAAACGCCTTTGAGGCGCAATGATGACGGGAATAAGAAAGACCGCCAAGGGCAACAAGGTGCAAAATTAAGACGCGACAAGGGCAAGGAGGTGCAGTGTCGATTAATTTTAGAGTCTTTTCCAGGTAGTGTTAACCAGGCTCTTCTTCACATAGGGTTAGTGTGTGGCGTGCGTTAATTTTAATTGATTAAACCCAGACATTTTGAGAGTAAAAGAAAAATTGTGCTGCGTAATGGAAAAGAAATCTACAGTAAATAAAACAGAAAGAACAGAAAATTAGCAACTAAAACGGCAGCAATCGAACCCAAGATGGTGGGTTTCTCAAAACTATTCTAGAAGGGGTAGAGCATGCTAACAAGAGACCAATAGATCTAAGGTCCGGAGGGACTAGGATCTAAATGGATAAATCTGCTGGAAAGTGGTGCAGAAAGAAGCAAAGAGGCAGGGGCAAGGTTGCTGCTAGAAAAGAGGAGATTAGCTAAAAGGAGGGGGTCAAAGGGGGGACCCTAGAGATGAACCCAAACAAAGCGAAAGGCAGTGTATAGAAAGGGAATAAAAGCTAACCTGTGAGGATCTGAACAGGAGGTATCAGATCTGAAATAAGGCTGAAACTTATGGAAATTCAGACGTCTGAAAACTGCAACAAACTCTCCCACAAAAAGTGGAGGGAACTAAAGCCCTAAGGGGCAAGAGTCCCACTTAGGTGAGTGAAATAGATCAGCAACAAGTCTGAATAGGTGGAAACAGAGGCTGGAAAACCTTGACAGAAGCTTCAGTGAAACCCATAAAAAGTGTTGGTAGATTGCAGAAAAAATGGCAGGTCGCAGGTTTGGGCCTGTTTTCAGACCAAGTTGCAGATTTAAGGCAGAAGAGTGCGACCTCAAGGCCAGGTCGCAATTTTTGGGCTGATAAGTGCGACCTGCAAATCCGAGTCTGGAGGCGGCAGATTTCAGAAAATTTTGTCGTCTCAGCAGCGGCTGTTGTCGGTCACCTGCGCAAAAAGGCCAGAAACACACGGAAGTTAGAAATTTGAATGTTTGAGGGTTTTAGAGGTGAAAACTAGCATAAAAAGGGAAAAAATAGGAAAAATAAAAAATGGAAGAGAAACCCTAGGGTCTGAAATAGCTGGATATGCAGGAAAATAGAAAACGACAGTGGTCGCAAAAGAAAACCCATGTGGAGTCGCCAATTGTTAGTATGATTCTTTCATCGTAAAAGATCACTTTAGCTATGCATATGAAGTTGCCCTAACATCAAGTATGGCTGCAAAATATCTTTAAGTTTGCTGCATAATATTATATCTAAGCATAAAAGACATTAAGCAGATAAAATGTAAAATGGCTCCATGCATCCAATGAACAAGACAAGAACAATGTATAAAACGAATCTTATATTATATTAAAAAATGGGGCACCTGAGAGGAAAACAAGAAAGGTGTTTTCCAGTTCTCCTCAGTGGGATGGGTACTTGGAAGTCCTCAGTGTTTCAGATCTAAAATTCCTCTCTTTGGTTAATGTGGAAAACCCTATCAAACATGGAACTCAATGGGAGTTCAAAATGCAAACAAATGAAATTGGTGACCAAGAATAGATCTAGTGTGATCTAATGCAATGGAGGTGACTAATGAATGGGGAAAACCCTCCTATTTATAACAAACTATTAGGGTGTTCTAGAACTCGGTGCATGAATAAAATATTATTAATCAAATTCTAGAATCACCCTTTAGGAATATTTTATTATATTTGTTGGAGGGAAAAGGGCTTTTGACTTGGGTAAATTCCTTTATTTATAAATAACAAATGAATAAATGATTTATTTATTATTTTAAGGGAGATGAGGGGGATATAATTAAATAAATAATTGGTTTATTTAATTATTTATATGTGATTTAGTCAAATTTAACTAAGAATATTATTTAAATAATGTTTTAAATAACCTACTCTTAGGAAATAGTTAAATAAATAATGATTTATTTAATTGATTACCTTGTTTTGGGTTAAATATGACCAAGAAACGTAAGCAAATGTGGTGAAAGAAATTTTACTTGGGGTAAAATTGGTCTTACATGGTGTACTTGGGTTTATCTAACGATAATGGGTTAGATGACCAAAAAATGGTGTAACACTAGTTGTCATATTCATCAGTTTTGATTTTCTTGTAAGATCTCTCATTTTAACGGTGGCATTTCTTTTCCTTGATTTTCTATGCATGCTTTACGGTTTATGTCAATGTGGGGAGATCAAATCTTTGGGTTTCTGTATTGATGATATAAAAGTTCAAGAGGAAAAATTGCCCCATTCTCTAGCACAGAATGACAATCCTATTGCAAGTGATGTAACAAGTAGAAATGAAGTAAAGTCCGAGCACAAAAGGAGTCCATTTAAGGCAACTTATGGCACGAAATGTAGTGAGGGTGAAACTGTGACGAGTCCAAAGAAAACCCTTAAAAAGGAAACTGTATCTTATCTCAAAAATGACAAAGATCACGACTTAAGCAAACATACGACAACATCAACAAAACTGTCCTCCCCAAGAATCTCTTCCAAAAAAAAGTTGAAGAGGTTGCTAAATCTGAGGAGTGGAAGTGTCCAAAGTGTAGAAGTATCTACAATTGTAGTATTTGCATGTAAACTTGAATATAGAAATGCACCTAGGCAAAAACATGCTAATTGTTACGTTGCTTTGTTTAACTCAAATTTTCAATCAGGTTTTGATATTGTTTGAGATTTCCAGAAATAAAGTTGTTGAATTCATTATTACAAGAAAAAGCAAGGTTGTGGTCCTATTGGAATTATTATCCATGCACTTAAGTCTACATGTTTTTCTTCTGTTGCTGATTTACTCAAGTGTCAAGGTCTTTCTGAGGTAAATTCCTGCACATGCAAATCTTTGAATTTTTCCTCAAGGGAAGCCAATGCAGTTAATTGCAGGCATAGAATTTTCGTCAAATGATGTTGGATCAGAATTGCAGTTTCTGGAATTTTGCTCAGCATTTGAACAAGTATGTACTTTCTTATCCAAAATGTGTTTTAAGTTCATATCTATGGTTCAAACTAAAATTTTTGAACTGTGGAGATTTTCTTTTACATTGTCATAGTTATACCTTCAGCAGTACCAATTTTTTGCTACAAACACACTAGTGTGACGGTATGAAGTGGATGTTAGTCATTGGTATTTTTACCTATTTTATGACTAGATTCCTTGGCTGAGTTTTCTAGAAGCTAATCTAAATATGTCAATTTTCCATCTAGAAAACACCTCAATTTTTTTTTTGTCTTCCTACCCCTCTCCTTCAGCCTATAATGAGAAAAATCCTTCAGTTTCCCTAAACTATCTCATTACAACGAGTCTCCACATCCTGCTTGTCTTAAATCTTATACCTACACTTTAATCATCAAAATCCTTTGTTTTCCATACAACCCACTCTCCAACATTTGACAGATTAACTACCCCTCAATCCCTAATCATCTTTTCATGTGATAACCTACTCATGCCTAAGAAGCCATTCAAGAGCTGTGACAAAATATGTAGGTCTAGGTGGTGGTGTTTTTAGGGAAAAATCCTTGGCAAGACTATTTTGAGCCAAAAACCCTGTCTTCAATATCAGTCAGCCATCATGTCTTATCATTTGTCAAAAAAAAACCCTTTTCTATCCCTAGGTCACACACCATCAAAGAGGTCGCTTTGTTTTGTTTCAAGCAAAGCTCACAAAAGTTCAATTCAAGAAGAAATAGTGAAAAAAGTTCCATAACTAAAGAAAAAGGACTTTTCAAGCCTGATTGTATGACACACTGCTAAGTTCTCAGAAAATCAAAGATCATCTACCAAGTACATCTCTGCAGGGATGTATTCAATAAATGACAGTGTGCAAAGGAGAGCAAGAGAACTAATGCAAACAAGTCACTCATGCTAAATTATTTTTCCATCATAAATCTGATGAAGTATAGTAAGTAAGGTCTACATGGTTTCAAATCCAAAAGGTGAACTAGCCCTGCAAATCAGTTTTTGTAGGTAAAAGCAACAGTCTTTGACATAAAAGAGCTTTAAAGCAAATTAGGCATCATAGTGAAAGTGTAAAAATGAAAGCTGCTTCCTATACCTTACCATGCACCTGGGCTCTGAAAGGTAGTCAAGGACAAGTTCACTACACCTTATGAAAACACAGTCAAGGGAAGAAAGAGTTGTTTCAAGGATGCATAGCAGTGAGCGCTCACCATTTACAAAGCACATTATTTACTCCTGAAGATTCACAGTAATTTTATGCAAAAGGGATGTACATTACTGACAAGTCCTCATGAAGCAAATGGCATTATGAGTCAAATGATTTCATCGAGGATAAGTGCCAAAGGTTCATTGTTGCCTTTTATTTGTATTTTTCAAACAAATAGACAAAGGTCACAATTTTGAAATGAATGAAGTTGTATAGTTTTAAAGGACCTCCATCAGTAAATAAGTAAGGGGCCTCATAGTAGGTCAGAAGGGTCACAAATACTATTTTTTTGGAAGCCTCCTTCAAAAGATAGGCAAAGGGTAAAGGCATTGTCTCAGAGGGCCCAGATTTGGAACAGGTAGCCTTTCTCAAAGGTTAAAACTGACAGATCAAAGACTCCTTCTAGAGAAGAAAGGGCACCCCTGACAGTCCTAAAGAAGCCTTCCTTGAATGACATGCACAGGATCCCTTTTGCATGATAAGCATAGTTTGTCTAAAGATCCACAAACAATTTGCTCATGGACATTTTCATTTGGTTAACAGAGGTCAAAAAGCGCCCATGCAGTTTGTCAAAAATTGCCGCCTTCATGATAAGTAGAGGGCCCACAGACAACTTATTCAAAAATAGTCTTCAAATGATAAATAGAGATGAAAGAAACTTTGTGTTTACAAGGCCTCCTTCAATTATGAGAAGATGGCAAAAACATTGTGTTTACAAGGCCTCCTTCACAAATAAGTAGAGGGCCCACTTACCACAGTTACATAAGACCTCCTTCATAACAAGCAGAGGGTCAAATCATCAAGTGTTAACTCTGTCTTTAAGAAAAACCATCAGGGAAAATACTGAGCTGAAGAGGTCTTGTTGTAAAGACACCATGCAAAAAATGAGAAATCAGTTAGTAAACAGGCACAGTTTATTTTGAAGGTCTTCAAAAGTGCTAAGAAAAGATCACAATTTACTAATTATGCCTTTTTCAAACAAGCAAAGGAAGACACTATACCTATTTAAGATGAGTTTTTTATAATGTAATATGACCTCCTTCAAAATGAGCAGATGGTCAGGTTTCCCAGTGTTAACACTGTGGTTGAGAAAAGGTGTCATTAATAGATAGGTTTGAGAGATACAGTGTTTTGAAAAAATGGCAAACACAACACTTGTTTCAAAGAAACTATCATAAAATACACATAGTAATGTTTGTTTTGTATCTCTCAGTGAGAAATATACTGATAGCACAAAGTTCAATCTTTCAAAGAAGACACCTTTCAAAAAAGGGATAAAGCAATTGGTAAAAAGCAAGCCCTCAACAAAATAGAGAAAACCATTTTTCTTTACAAACACCAAGGCAAAAAGTGGAGTGTCTAATAGTCAAGGAAGGAGGGAAAATGACCATTCAAAACATTTCAAAAAGCTATAAAACCCTCAAGGGGTATTTTCCCATGTCACTCTGTACTTGGCAATGGAGGGATTTTTCGTGGTTTGAAGCCCCAGGTAGCATCGTGCAAAAAATAGGTCGTGACACACCTGTAAGATAGCGCGACGCGCCTGTAACGTTCCTCCGAAGGTTTTTACACACAGTGCAACATGCCTGTAGAATAGCGCGATGCACCTATGATCTTCGCCCGCCCGGGGTTCAGAGCGCACCCAGTGCCTAACCCGAAAACACCACAGCGGCGTGCAGGTGCTACACGCCTGTGCACAGAAGTGTAGCACCTCTCCAAAGGCCTCCAAGGGCAGAAAAAAACCGGTTTTTGCTCAGATTTTGGGTTGTTCAAACACAACAGAAATATTTCAAGGTATTTTTCATGCCCTTGCATCTCAATTTTAGTCAAAAAAAAGTTTTGAAATCAATATTTCAAAGAAGAAAATAGTGTTTTCAAAAGGGGAAACATAGTGGCTTTCAAGGGTCTCCTGCTTGCTAAATAAAAAGAAAAACATTGTTTGAGGAGAAAGGGATAATTATCAGTTGAAAGGCTTGTTTTTCTTAAGAAGCCTGACATAGTTTTTGAAAAGGGAAAAAACAATGTTTTAAAATGAGAAAGGCCTATTTCATTTTGAAGAATCTGTTTGCTGAGTGGGTAAAGAAGAAAGCACAAAACCAAAATGCCTCCCAAGAAGAAAGGGGTTAAGAAGGGAGTTCATCACAAAAGGTTTGAACCTACCACTACTCAAGAGCTCACTACCTCCCCTTCAATCTTGTCTTTCTTTCAAGAGGTTGGCTGCCTTGACTTTTGCAACAAAATCCAAGAAGTCAGTAGCCACCCTTTCATGCCTGAGCTTTTTTCCCTAAGAATAGATGAAAAAAAAGTTCACCTAGCAGGTCTGGACTTTAAACTCACTCCCAGGGTTTTCTCTAAAGAAACTAAGATCCCCTATATAGGAGAAAAGTGGTTCAAACAAGCATACCTGGATCTAAATCACTATAACCCTTCCTAAAACCATACCATCAGGATGCTTGCCAAGCTATATTTCCTTTTTCTCACTTATTGAGCAGCTATGCCCCCCTCATGAGAGTTATCATGAAGTATTTCACATGTGAAGGGACATATTCCCGAGTTTATTCCTATCACATCAGGCTTCTCATGCATTTCAAAAGAACTCAGTTACTAAATCTCCCTTTCTTCCTCTGCAAAAGAGTAGACAAGATGTCCTCCCTTGTCCAAAAGAGGCCTCCTGCTCAGCAAAAAGCTAGTCTTTTCCATCACTCTCTCATCAAAATCATCATCCTTCACCAGCTTGAAAAGAAAGGAGTTTCTTGGGAGACTTTCATTTCTCATCCAGATTTTGCTTCTACCTCTTCATCTCATGGCCCATCTCCTATGTCCTCCTCGCCCTCCACTCACTATGTCTCTCCTTCATCGAGTCAAACAACTCCTCAAAAGCAAGAATCTCCTATGATTCATAGTGAAAAAGTGCAGTCCTATGAAAGCAGGCATGAAGTTAGTGATGATGAGGAACATAGGGACACTAAGCAAAGTAGTGAGCATGAACCAAGTGACAAACCACATAACAATGACCATGAGTATACTAGTGATGGTGAAAAAAGCTCACCAAAGGATAAGGAAGTCAGTGGCACTCAGCAAAATAGTGAGGATGAAGAACAAAGAAGCCCTAAGCAAAGCAGTGAAAATGAGCATGGGGACAGTCCACCCACAGCTAGTGAGGATGAAAAACCAACTGCGGAGCAGCAGGGTAGTGATGATGAAGAGAAAAGGGAAGATGTTCAAAGAAATGATGAGGAACACCACAGTCCTCAACCAAGTCATGAAACCAATAAGAGGGACAGTGAAAAAAGTGCCTCCTAGAAAAATAGTGATAAAGGTGAAGATGGCAGCCCTAAAAAAACTCAAGACAGTGAGGAAAACATTGAATAGGACAGCAAAACAAGTGATGATGGAGGCAATAGTGTAAAGGATCAAGTTGAACAAGTGCTAGTGATAAAACCTCCTCTCTCTTCTCCTCAACACAACCAATAACATGTGCTTGCTGCCTCTCCTAGGCAAGGGGCCATGACTCATTCCTCAGAAGCACCAAAGGCTAAAAACACCAAATATGCAAAGAAGAAAATCACTCCAGTAGTGACTAGTAATGTCACTAGAGCGCTAAGGAGTAGAGGAAAAATTCCTAAGAAGAGTATTTTTGAATGGCCAAAGAGAAAAAGAGCAAAGAATTCTATCCAAAGCAAGGGCAAAGAAAAAGTTGAACAGTAGGAGAGTAGTCATGAAAAATAAAGAGAGTTTGACATCATACAAATAGACAGTGATGCTGGAGATGATGAAGCTATAATTCTTGAGTCACTTTTGCAAAACAAAGAAGCCCAAATCCATGACTTAGAAAATGATCTAGAAAGGTCAAAGGACCTCATACATTTTCTTACAAATGAAAAATAAACAAATGAGTGGGAAAATGGCAATTTATGAGGCCCGAACATTCAAGTACCAAAGGGAAGCTTACAAAGCACAAGTCAAGCTTGAAGAGTATATGGGTGAATTTGATGATATTGAGGAAGAAGAGCAACCAGTAAGAAAAAGTCCTAGAACTATGGGTCTTAGGAAAGCTTTGGAGAAATAGAAGGAAGAAGAAGTAGCCATTGTTCGATCTTATCCTCTCACACAATCACTTTCCCAAGAGATAGAAAATGATAAAGAATCATGGCTTGAAAGAGAAACAAGAATTTGGAGGATAAATTAGACAAATCAAACAAATACTTGGGTCTGCAAAGGAAGATGATTGGGCACTACAAGAAATTGAATCAATTTGCCCGAAGAAAACTCGAAGTTGCTCAAGAAAGGCTCAAAACTGCCCGAAGGAGGCGCCCGGTGAAAAAAGGGGAAAAAGAAATATCTAGGCTTGAAATAATGGCTTCAGCTTCCTTGCATGCTTCTAAGAACCCATAAGAGGTTTGCTCACCAAAATTGAGCAAATTTTGACATGATCTTGTTTTTTGTGTTTTTTGGCCCTAATTGCACATTTTTATAGGCGCTACCATGTTTTCTAAGAGCATCCTTAGCTCATGAAAGTCATTTTTTTGGATGTATTAAATTTTGGGGCATCTAATCACAAATTTTAAGATCAAAATAAGGTGTTTTGGTCCCCCAAAGAGGCAAAAATCAGTCAAAATTCACCTTTCTACCTCATATATCAGCAGATGAGACCCTCCTGGGTTTTTTCACTCAGTCCACTTTTTGGTAGACATTCAGGGATCAGTTTGGGAAAAATTAAGTAGTTAAATAAACTAGACATCCAGGGCCTTCCAGAGAGCTATCATGGGCCTCGTTTCAGCATCGGAAAGTCCCTCAAACGTTATCTGCAAAACAAGCTCCTTCCTGCTGCTACACTCCTGTAGCATTTTGGCTAAAAAAGCAGTTTTCTGAATATGACCATCCAAATGTGCGTGTAGCTATTTTTAACTCCATGTCAGATATGAAAAGTCAATTTTATTTCTATTATTAGCTTAAATAGATATTTTTGAAGATATTTTGTGCCTTGGGCTTTGCAAAGCCTCAAGGACAAAATCAGATATTTGTATTAGGCCAATGGCCTTCTAGTTGCTCTAGGTGGGTTTCCTCCTCTTTGGCGTATATAATCCAAGAGGATTCATTGTAACCAAAGGTTGAACTTGATGTTATAGGGAAAAGACATGGCATTATGAGCTTTGAAGAAATATTTGTCTTATGAAGTGGATGATCTCTTTTTTGACTTGGATGGTGGAGGAGGATTGTATGTAGGATTCCATGGCTTGGTGAATGGTATTGTGTTCCTTATTTGTTACATTTCCTTAGTTTATCATACATGTTTTCATGCTTCTTGCTTTCCGTAGGTCAGTAAATAATAGATTTGAGATATGCCGATGGAGGCACCTCAAATTTCCTGATTCATTACAGCTTAAATGTTTTCATCTTTCTTGGTTATGTCAAAGAATTCTTAATTGCTCTTTGGTACCCTAAGAACTTGTTATCAGTTTCATTAATGGTTATTATGTATGTTGTCTAGTATGATTCACGGTACGCCTTGCTTACTCATAGCTAATCAAAACTCCATTTCTGAAATCTGTCTCTGAATTATTGGTTGTCTTAGTTAAGTCAAAGAGGTCTTGTTTCAATCTTGCCCTTTGTCCATGCTTTGCAATGTTATTTCAAAATTCCCGATAGCTCAAGATATGATGTTTAGGAGTTCCCTCTTCATAGATTGAGTTGTTTTTTGTCTTATTTGTTTTCCCAAAAGTCTAAAGGTGATTTTCCCAAAGTTAGAGGGTCTTATACTTCTATGTATCACTGGATTGTTTATTTTCTGCATCTATCAGTTTGAGTTTCGTTCATAGAGATTAATGGTCATCCCTAACTCATGAATGCTTGTTGTTTAACTATTTATGCTTAAAATCGCTTTGTCTTTCACAAACTTAATGTCCATCTCATTTCACTTTCACCCAAAGAATCCATTTACCTCGACCAAATCAGCCCTGCAGTAATACCTTATCCATCATTGATACAGTCTCGACCTTTTCGACCCCATAGCCCAGTTGATATGATGAACTTTTATCTATTTATCCTTTGATCAGTTCCCCCTCAAAAACCCAAAAAAAACTAAAAAAATACTTAACAACTAGCTTAAAATCAAATACATAAAAATCAAACAAGTTTACATCCTTTGCATAATATAGAGAGCCCTCTTTGAGTCCAGGAAGGCTAGGTCCTAGGGCTCCAAAGTTGGTTTGATGTTACCCTGTCATTTGGCTTGCCAATCTGCCAAATCACGAGACCCTAACAGTGGAAAAAGTTGAATACTGGTAAGTTTACACCATGATTTGGGCTAACATCACTTCCTACTTATTCATTCTTGATTTCTGCATGTCAGATATAGACTACGATAGCTTTCCATTCTTTCAGAGTTATGCTTTTACACTAGTGAACAATAATTATTATAGAAGTTCTTTGATTTTTAAAATAAAAGTAATCTTTCCAAGGTAGACTTTTTGAAGTATCTGTAAATGAGGTCTTACAGATGTACCTCACCAATAGATGATAATACTTGCTATTATTGGTGCAAGTGAAATACCAAAGCCTCTTTGATCATCAAAAAAATATGGTTTTGTAAGGACTTTGTATTATAATGAATTTCCACTGTGTTTCTGTCCACATGCTTATATTGCAACTATGAATGTTTAGTACCAATTGCCAGACCTTGGCCTTGATTCTATCCGAAGCAACTCCTCTTTTTATAGGGCTTCGACACATGATTACCATTCAACATAGCAGTATATGATAAACTTTATATTCATAAACAAATGAGCAATGATGACTCAGAAATGCCACTAAATGAATGAAAAAACCATTGTTCTACAGGGATGTGTCCCTTAGGGTGGGAGGGGGCACCTCCATGTTTCCCATGTTTCGAAGGTGTCTCTTTCTTGTAAGACTCTCCAAGAAACATTTTTCCACATATCTCTTTTGGGAAATGCGGTGAAACATAGAGGGAAATGCATTTTCCCAAAAGGGTTTTTTTTTTTTTTTTTTTAGAATGATTAAAGAAACATTTCTGTACATATCTCTGTCGGAAATGTAGATGGAAACTTTTCCCTAATGTGAAGGAAGAATTTTCCAAAAGGACGATTTTTAAGATTTTCCCTATTAAAAAAATGCACTTTTCGATGTCTCTTAGAAAAAATGATGCCAATTTTTATGGTGTCCTAAATTCTTTTACTTGCATGTTGGACCATCCCTACACGTGCAACTAAGACTACAATTCCTTGTACTCCTTCTCCAAGTGACTCTTTATTCACGTTGTGTTCACTCTTTCAATGCCATTGCAACCCTTGCCTAGTCCAATATACCATCATTTCGACACGAGTCGTTGATCCACATTGTACTTTTGACTAATCAATGCTCATTAAATTGTACTTTGTCAATTTTGGATTTTTGGCCATGTTATTAGAACCCCATTGTCAAGGTTCCTAGTGTAGTCAATATTCTTTATCCACATTGTGTTCACACTTTAAAATGCAAGTGCAACCCACACATAATCCAATATACCATCATTTCGACATGAGTAGTTGATCCACATGGTAATTTTGAGTAATCAATACTCATTAAATTGTGCTTTTTCAATTTTGGATCTTTGGTGATGTTATTAGAATGCCATTGTCGAGGTTCTTAGTTTGCTTGATGTTCAAGGTGATCAAAGGTTATAGAGCGTTTTCCACTTTTAGTGGTATGCAGAAGTAATTGATTAATTTATAGTAATAAAAGTTTGTTCCAATTATATATTGTGTGAGCTTTTAAAAGAAAAAAAAATATCTATCACTTTTTGGATAATATCATTGGATTGTTTACATATATAATCACAAAATATAGCAATAAGTGAGACAAAAAACTATATATGGAAGGCAAAAACCCCCACAAAATTATTATTCATATACTCTTGCTATTTTAGCACTTGTGGAATAAGTTGGAGAGCCTCCTTGGAGGGCTTGTCTTCTAGGGTATTGAGTTCATGGTATATATGGCCACAAGAGAACCAATCCAACTTGTTGTAGAGTTGTTTGATACCTTGCAAAATGTGAGCCAAATGAGGGGCCACTATGTTGACTTTGTTGCAGACTCAATCCACAACAAGTTTTGAATCTCCCAAAATATTTAGTTTTTTGACATATTTTTTGTTGACCACGTTGACAAGAGCCTAGAGAGTTGAAAATTTAACTCTCATGTTTGTGCCCATACTTGGAGCATATTTGATGTGCAAAAAATCAGCAAGTTTTGCATATTTATTTCCACAATGATTTTATTTCATTGCTAAATTGATCTTTGTTATTTTTTTAGCTAGTTTGTACAAATAATCGATGCATAATATAGCCCATTAATATTGGTTGGATTGTATCTTTATTATTGCTTAACATGTTAACGTGGATTACACTTTGTCAAATGACATTTACATGATACATGTTCATTTCAGCATACCACTAAAATGTTTTTTAACACTAATCATCTAAGCTCTCTATACTTAAGTATGAATGAAATTTTATATATTTTAGCACATCTTAAGAAGTATTATCTTTAATAACTTGAGTTATGCTTTGTTCAATTGTTAGTGGGTAATTTGGGTGAATCTTAGAGTAGTGTTCCTTAGTTCTATAGAAGGATTCACTTAGGGCCATTTTCAGTCTTCTCGAATGGGTCCTTGTGTGTATAAATTTATTTGATACAAGTTGATGATCAAAATTTTATTTGAAAATTTTATTGATACTTGTATTCTAATTGTCTTTAGTTTTTAATGGTGATTGATAGGTTTTCAAAGAAGTAACTTGTTGAGTCCTTCCTTGCACGTCTACTTATGTGTTGAAATTTTGCTAATTTATTTCTTGCAAAATGAGTTCTATTTGTTTTGCATGGCTTTGTACTTTGTATGACTATACACATCCTTTCAAATGTCAGTGTGGGATATTTTATGGTTCGTTGCCCATAAAAAACCCACCTTAACCTTACACCAAGGTCCTCTTATCTATTTTAGTGATGGATCATGCTGTGTTCAAGTGTCTCCTTCAGATTCTCTTGCCTTAGTATAGATGCAAAAGTCTGGTTTTCCACTTGATGTGTATTGCCTTTATAGGTACCCTTTTTGGATTTGTCCTTAATTGCATGTTTGGCTACAATAGATTTTTTGGCCAGTTCATTTGGGTATCTTTGTTAATTTAGATGCATTATGGTATATGTGCACTGATTGGGGTCTTTGTTAGTCATGGAGCCTCTCTTGGTTCTTGATTTTGATTTGATGCTCATTTAGGTGTTTATTTAGTCAAACTTTACCTTAACTTAAGTGGTTTTTCCATGTGTATCAATTTGTTATTTTATTTAATTGTTACTTCAAAATTTAGTGCCCTAGTGCAAAGCTTCGCTGGTATTACCCAAATGTTGCAAGGCTAAGACTAGTGTCAGGCTAGCGACATATAAGGTGGCACTATTGATGATTGTTTCCGTCGCTGGCATGGCCCAACCGTCGCAAATTTGAATCATATAAGCCACTATTTCCAAAGATTCACTTCACTCGGGTATAACCAGATTCATTAGCAGTTTGTATGCATAAACCTATAGCAAGGTTCATTAGCATTTTGTATAGAAAAAAATAGAGCCATATTTATTAGCATTCTGATACGTAAGCATACTTTCCAGGTAACCTAACCAAACTATAGTAAACCAAAATGATAGGCAACATTTGGGACATAACAATCCTTCTCTTCAAAAGAAAAAATAAGATAAGATAAGAGATCAATTGTAGATTAATATGCTCACCTGTGTGAAAGGCTTTGGGACATCCATCACAAAGGATAAGGTCACCTCCATACAAAAACTCTGAACAAAAATCATCATTATCACTTGGATCAATTAGCTTTCTCTCACATGAATTTTTTTGGCTTGTAAGTGAAAGCACTACCTCATGTAGTTAGTGCCCATCCATAAGATAGATGCGTTCATAACTATTCAACAATGGGCAATGCAACCATAAGCTAAAAACACTGCTGGTTTAGATATAGTCTTGACAAAAAGAAAAGGGACAAAAAGAAAATCAACATCACAAAGGTACTTACAAAGTTTGACTCTTTCCCCATCCAGCATGTACTTAAGAATCTGAACAACACACCTAATAAATGTAAAACAACATAAATAGTGAAAACAAAAATACTGAGCATGTGACCCTTTGAAATTTAATAAAAATGATCTAAAAATGTAATAATATCTTTCCAAGGTTGTTGTATCTCGTTTCAGATACTCATATTTCCATGTCATCATCATGCTAGGTGATTTAGGATATTGTGCTTCTTCCTGGAAGACTACCTAACATAAGGGCCTGAGTAACCTCATATGGCTACTTATGTGGGTTCTGGAACAACAACATTGCCAGGGTATCTTGGACATAGGACTAGCTGCCTGGGGCATCATGGTGGATCTCACTACAAAGGAGGAACTGATTATTTGTGTGGAGACTAGTTCAGGAAGTGGCCAAAGAGAATTTACAACAAAATGCCAAGGGAGAGACATGTTTGATATTCAATATATATTTATAAATTCCAAATTCAATTATCAAGCCTTTTAGTATTCATAGTTCCATCAAAAGGCCGATTTCTAACATCATCTATACTTTAATTAGACATTGTTGGATGAAAGAGGAGTTTGCTAGCATTGATTCTAAAGTAATAGGGTTGGTTCCTCCACATAGAAGGAATTTTGGCACTGCCAAGTTCGGTTACTACTTCAGAGATTTACAAAGTGTTGTTGCAGGGACATGAAATCCATCATCTGGTTGAGCACTTTTGCACTCTCCTTGATTCTAATTTAGACATCCTACAAACCATCTAATCTGGTTGGCCTCCTTTCATGTAATGATTGAATTCTTTTACCCTCTCTTCTACCATTTTTCATGTATATACATCTTATCTTTGAGCCCTCCTCTCTCTTCTCCTTTTTCCTTGTACTTTCTTCTAGTGCAGACCATCAACTAAGTGCGCTGGTGACTTTTCTTCAAGAATTTGAGTGATCTTATTAGGACTATTTTACAAGGAACTTGAACCTCTGAGATACTAATGGCTTGGAATTTAATGTGCATATGGTCAGTAAACTTACGACTTTTCTATTCAACTTTAAAGTGCTTTCAACTCATGGCTTAAATTTGTTTAGCTAAAGATTGCAGATTATTATAATAAAAGTATATTATTATAATTTAGTACTATACTTTATTATAATAAAGGTGGTTATTATTTTATTTATTATTCTTTGAATTAAATTTTTTTTCCTAATATTGCAGATTGGTTATTATATTATTTATTATACTTTGGTTTCATGTGAAGGAATAATTGATGACTGACAAGCCTTTGAGTGAGTTTCCTCACTGCCCTCTTCAACTGTATTAATAAACTTGTCATCTTGTTTTAAATCAATACTAGAAACTATGTGAACCTCTTTTGGAACTATAACCTAAAATAGGTGTCCTCTCTTTAGGAACACCAACAATTATCTTATCAATATCCCTATGGAACTCCATATCTAGCAAATGGTTGACTTCTTCAAAGTACGATAAATTTCACACCCATTAAACGACTTGAGACAACTCAGGTATTCTTTATATGGTCCCAAAGCCTTCCAGGAGTGGCCACTAATATTTGGCAATGATTTGTTTGTAGCCATTTTTGTTCTCTTGGTAATTTAGTGCCCCCACTAACTACTTGTACACCAATATTTGCATGGAATTTAAACAAAACATTGGCCTCAACAACAACTTGACTTGCAAGTTCCCTAGTGGGACAAATGACAAGAGCAAGAATAGGCGGCCTTTTATCATCCTAGAGGAATGGTGACTTCACTATCACCTCAATAGAAGGAAACATAAATGCTACTATCTTGCTGGTGCAAGTTTTAGCCCTGGCCAACACATCCTTGCCTTTGAGAATAGGTGTAAGAGTGGCTTCTTGCACAATGGTCATACACTCATATCCCACTATGTTGGTTTCCTTGAGTGTCAATGGTGAGATATTTTGATGGTCAAATCTTAATTGGCTCAAATAATTAGCATCCCCAATAACCTTCACACTACTTGTTTTTGGATATGCTTTTTCAATATGACTCAACATTGGTTTCTGGTGCCCCATATGCTTCACTGAATCAAATTGATCATCTTCATCTTCATATTTAGAATCATCTTCATCATCACTGATATTTAATGCTTGGATACCAGAGGATTTAGAGCATATTTTGTTCAACATGTCACCTTCTCCTTGGTTGCCTCTTGCAGAGACCCCATTACCTCTAGAAGTTCTAGATAATCCATCATTATGATTATTTCTACCATGCTTCATCCAACCAAACATAGATATATCCCAATTATTAAACTAGTTATCCATATCCAATTCCTCTTCAAACAAACGTTTGAATTGGGCCTACCTTATATTACTACTTATTTTGTTAAAATCCTTTGTTTTAGGGAATTTTTGTGGAGAAGAAGAGGTTTCTTTCTCCCAATCATCTTCAAATCTGCAACCTCCATGACTTATTGCATGACTCTCACTCTTCCAATATAGCATAATCTCAATTGATATGTGCGGAGGTGAACCACATAATGTTTCTACTATCCTTTGGGGTTGCAGGGTCATGGATTCTGCGATATTCAGTACCACATTCTTGTCATTTGTTGAAAGGATAATTCTGTGGTTTTTAGTCCCTATGTATACGATTGTTTTCACATATAGATTTTGGTCCAACAACAAGTTGGATCATTATTTGTCGCACAATATATTTTGAAAACCTTACATAGTGTTGAATATATGCAACTAAATCACCACTATACATAAAATTTGTTACTATGCACAAATATGGTGGCCTTGTTCAAG
The DNA here is from genome assembly GCA_034641835.2 of Pinus albicaulis. Lineage (NCBI taxonomy): Eukaryota > Viridiplantae > Streptophyta > Pinopsida > Pinales > Pinaceae > Pinus > Pinus albicaulis. Next base: position 1,398,337,309 of record CM076581.1, on the reverse strand, counting down.
CACCAATAAACTTTACTATATTTTTATGCCATATTTCCTCGAATTGAACACCTCTTGGATTGTTGAAAAATGTGTTGCAATACACAATGAAGTTGTCATGACTGAATAGGCTATTGTGGTTAACATTGCAGAAGATGCTTTGAACAACTATTACTCCATATTTCTTGCAGTGCTGCTGCAACCATTTCCTTGTACATATATGGTTGGATTCCCACCATAGAAGAATCAAATCTATCTAGCATATGCATCCAAGGATCCATGCCTAGCCTTTGAAATTTAAAGCCCTAAATATGTTTCTATTTAGGAACAACACAAACAATGTCAAAATGCTTCTCACAAGAAGCAATAATTGCTGACTAACAAATCTTTTAGTCAGTTTCCTCAATGCCCTCTTCAACTATATTAATAAACTTGTCATCCTATTTTAAAGCAATCCGATAAAATTTTTGAACCTCTTTTGAAACTGTAGCTTAAAATAGGTGCCTGCCTCTCTTTAACCACACCAAAAATTATCTTATCAATATCCCTATGGAACCTCATATCTAGAAAATTATTGACTTCAACAAAGTACGAGCACTTTCACACCCATTAAATGACTTGAGACAATTGGGGTATTATTTATATGGTCCTAAAGCCTTCCAAGGGTGGCCATTAATATTTGGCAAGGATTTTTTTATAGCCATTTATGTTCTCTTGCTAATTTAGTGCCCCCACTAAGTACTTGTACACCAATATTTGCATGGAATATAAACAAAACATTGCCCTCCACAAAAACTTGACTTGCAAGTTCCCTGGTGGGAAAAATGACAAGAACAAGAATAAGTGACCTTTAATGATCTTGGAGGAATGATGACTTTACTATCACCTCAATAGCAGGAAACATAAATGCTAATGTCTTAACAGTGCAAGTTTTAGCCTTGGTGAACACATCCTTTCTTTGAGAATAGATGGAAGAGTTGCTTCTTGCACAATGGTAATACATTCATATCCCCACTATGTTGGTTTCCTTGAGTTTTAATGGTGAGATATTGTGCTGGTCAAATCTTGATTGGCTCAAATAATTAGCATCCCCAGTATCCTTCACACTACTTATTTTTGGATCTTCTTTTTCAACAAGACTCAACTTTGGCTGCATGTGCCCCATAAGCTTCACTGAATCAAATTCACCATCTTCATCTTCATCTTTAGACTAATATTCATCATCACTAGTCTTCAGTGCTTGGATACCAGAGGATTTAGAGCCTCGTTTGTTCAACAAGTCACCTTATCCTTGGTTGACTCTGGTAGAGGCCCCATTACCTCTATATGTTCTAGAGAGTCCATAATTATGATTATTTCTACCATGCTTCATCCAACCAAACATATATATACCCTGCTTATTAAACTAGTTATCCATATCCAGTTCTGCTTCAATAAGACATTTGAATTAGGCTTGACTTTGATTGCTTGAATTTACTTAATGAAATCCAAGGACAAAGTTTTACCAAATTTCAGGAATTCAAAGTTGAAGTAGAGAACCTCACAGAAAGGAAAATCAAGATATTAAGGTTTGATAATGGAGGAAAATACACATCCAAGGAAATGATAGCCTTCTACAAGGCATCTAGGATTAAGAGGAGTTAATAATCCCATAAAATATTGAACAAAATGGAGTTGTAGTACGGAAGAATCAGTTCATTAAAGAAAGTGTAAAGCTAAGCTACATGATTAAAATTCTACTATAGAAAGGGAAACTACGGTGCAGGGCTCTCTCAGCCACTCAACTTGACCTTTTAGTCGAATCAATTATCAAAATTATTTAGTTTTCTTTACTAGTGGGTGATAGAAATCATTTCAATCAACAAATTTTGAGTTCCAAATTATTGTAGCTTTGGCCTTAATAGTAGTGAGACTCTCTCTTAGCCTTGAAAGTTGCTATCATGTATAAGAGTTTTGGTTAACCTGGAATGTTTGGAACTTTAAATTCTCAACATTTTCCTTTGGGGAGAAACCTTGAGAATTTGTTCCTTGGCTCAGGACTAGCATCAATAATTACTAGCCACCTTAGTCAGTCAGACATTAAATACGTTGAATATGGCGTAACTAGGTGAACTCCAATAACTGTGTCATTGCTAATAATGGAGGGCCACATTGCATATCAACACCAATACTATTTATCTAAAGTAAACATTGGAGCTCTAGTTGCAATTATTCCTAGTAAACATAAGAAACAAGTGTCACAACTCATTCCTTGGCATGTAGATATTACTCAAACTTGAGGGCATCTTCCCACTACAAGGTTTTGAGCTACTACCTAGCAAATACACTTCTTGTTTTGTTGTCAGTATTTTGTGAATTTATATCAATGGTGTCCTTTTTGTTTATTCCTTGTCACTTTGAAATGGTTTATGTTTATTTATGAAGAGTAAGTCAATGTTCATGCTAGGGGAAACAGTTTTAATTATTGTTGACCATTTATTTTCAATGATGTTGTGCTAGCATGGGGATCTACAACAGACTGCTTCACATAAAAAATATGGCTATATTTAAGGTCTTCTTATCACTATTTTACTAGTAGTTAAATAATAAAAATGCATACTTTCAAATTTGAAGACATTGCCTAAATATCTTTATTCTTCTTGAACCAAAATTATTCCTATGTTGGCTACGTGAGAAAGGTGAGATTGATAACCAAGAAGAAGGGGAAGGATCAATACCTCGAGTAAAGAGAAGGTTCATGTTGACAACTCAGCTGATGTAGCAAGTAATTTCTCCAATACCTACGGTGATTGTTCATGGAAACGAAAGTGTGGAATATGAGAGTGCAACATATACTCTTGCTAAAATAGTGTTGCGAGATGCATGCAAGTTAGCTTCCACTTCTAATAAAGATATGGGAAAGAAAGCTGAGAATGAAAAATTGTATGTATCTAGTTGGCTTCACTTAGAATAATCAATCAACTGTATTACAATTAGGATTTTGTTAGTTATACCTGTAGTTTTATATTCAGTCTATTGTTTTGTAATATTGACCATCTCTGTTAAGTTTTTTTTTTCTATCTGAAATATGAAAGTTTTCCTTTCAACATGAAGTCTTATAAGAAATATTGTACACAATTATTTGCTTGCTTGAATTGTCTATCACATGGTCAAACTATATATTTTTTTTAGTTTTAGAAGCATTTTATGAAAATCAATGAAAATCACTACTTCATTTGGCAAGGCCTTTGGGCAGCTTCAGAAAACTAAAATATTGAATGCGCATTTTTTTTTGAGGATATAAAAAAGCTTCATGGATAAAGCAAAGAATTTCGAAGATGAGTTCTACAGGTAGTATTTCTCTTTGAACAACACCACTAGGTAGTATTTCTCTTTGAACAACACCACTAGTTGCAGTGGATTGTCAATATTTATAGTTGTTTATCAAACTTCAACAAAAGCTTATCATTTTTTGATTGATTATTAATTGATGGATTTATTATTTATACTTGTTGCTCTTTCTTGAAGTTTTTGTACTAACTATTTTGAACTAATTGAGGATCAAACGTTAGTGGTATTGTCGTAATATGCTAAATTCTTTTTTGTATTGAATCAAGTATTTTCTGTAAAAGATCAATCAATGTGTTATTTATTTGAAATTACAAGTAGGATAAATGTGGGAAAACTATTGGTCCTTTGTTGGTAAATTTGAAAAACATATAAAAACTACTCTTATTTTGTATTTTCATTATAATGAAAGTTACATCCCAAAATAATCCTTTTTGGGGGATTACTAGTGGTGATTGCTACATTTTTTATGTTGGAAATTTTCTCCAAATCACAACTACTATATCGTACAACAAGTGAGGAAAACAATGGGAAGGGAATTGTCTTTGCAATTTATCTACTTATATTTTAGTGATTCATAAATATAAGAAAATCATTAATAATTTGATATAGACTAGTTAGCTTATTCATATGTGATAATGGACCCAAATAGTAGTTTTTTTCTGTAAATTCTCATTATACTTTGGCATTCTTGACATCATCGACCTCTAGCCTTGGACTTATTCACTAAGCCTTCTACATTATCTGGTTATCTACATGTATAAGAGGCTATCCTATTATTCTATCCTTTTTACTTCATTTCAGTTTATTCTATACTTAGCTTTGACATTTTCTAGGAGTTTTGTTTGCACTCCCACATTGTATAAGTAATCTAGAACTTGATATTTTTAGCATGTAACTTAGTTAGCACGATTGTGCCTAGTATTTCTTTGAAGGTTGAATACTAATTTTACTAAGGTGTTATTTTTTTATGGTGATGTTTTATTTTCTTTTTTTTGTACATGTCCTCTGGCCACATAGAAGCCACTATTTCCCAACTGAAGAAAACTTGTTCGAGTTTCTTGCTTTTCTGGGGAAAATTGGCATTGACAATATTGTTGATGTTGAGGTATATATCGTATAAATTCTTTAGAGTATATTTTAGTTTATATTTCATTGTTCATCATTTTTCATGTCTTATAATCTACATTGTATCTTCTTTCTTTTTTCAGAAAAGGAACTCAGTATTGATGGTAAGAAGCAAGAATTGAAGAAAAAGGAGAACAATACAACTGGAGAGACAAAATGAAAATTGAAGAGAGAGAGAAGAGAATTGGTCTAGTGGTACCTGTAGAGCCAATATCTTGCATAAGACACACACATAGAGATTGATGGTCAAGTCTTAAGAGTTGTTGAATTCTCAGAGTTGGTGAATTCATGTGCAATGGCTTGGCAATACAATGATAATGCTTTGAAGTGATGAAACAATATTTCATGTGTAAATTGTACTCCAACAAATATTAAGTTAGAAACTCATTGTAATACTTGATATTTTATATAATATAATTTATGTGGTTGAAATTGTTTATATTTGCACTTGATATTATTTATTATTGTAATTAACAGATGTAATTTTGTGTTTTCATATTAGATGAACATGTACATTTTATGATGATGATGATGATATATATATATAGTTGCAAAATCATATTAATTAATTTATGTTCATTAATAATGAAAACATAAAATCAATCTAAAAATACTAAATTATTAGTTTATGTTTATTAATGATGAACACAAATAAAATGAATATACGACAAATGGCTACTGCAAATGATAAATTTGTGATTACATTTGACTGTTGAATTGTGCATATATACAACTATTAGTAGCTAATTTACAGTAGCTTATAACACAATCAAAATTTACTCATATTTCTTTTGGTCATTAATTGGTTTCAGACAATGACTAAAATTTGCATATATATGACTATTAGTAGCTAATTTATAGTATCTTATAACACGGCCAACATTTTGGTCATATTTCTTTGGTCATTAATTAGTTTTATCTGGTGATCATTTAGTAATATATTTTTTTGTATAATTGGTCATTAATTGTGGTGATAAATGGCCAAATCAATGATCAAATCAATGACTAAATCAATAACCAAATCAATGACCAAATCAATGACTAAATCAAAGACCAAATATACTACTAGACAATAAAATCAATGACCAAATCAATGACTACAATGACCTAATAAATGACTAAATTAATGACCAAATATACTACTAGACAAAAAAATTGAGACAACCAATTAATCACTAAGCTAAAAATGACTAAAAGTTTGTCGCGTTATAAGATACTGTAAATTAACTAATATTGGTCACCAACCAAAAAATATTCATTTATATGTAAATTTTAGTCATTTTTTTAGTAACTAATTAGCCATTTTTGACTAGGGAAAATTTCCATCCCTAAAATTTTCCTTGCTAAAGACTACTTTCCTCAATAGGAGAATTTAGGAGGAGGTGCATTTTGAGAAATCTAGGGGTTTTGAGGTGCATGGGAGAGAATATCAAGTATGTAGGTTGAAGAATTCTCTTTATGGGCTAAAGAAGGCTCTGCATATATGGTATGTAAGGATCGATAGGTATCTTCTTAGTTTGGGGTTCGTTAAGAGTGAGGCAGACTCCAACTTGTACTATGTACTTATTAGTAGTAGTACTATGTACTTATTAGTAGTAGTACAGAGTGAGGATCTCATGGTACATAAGGAATTAGTATTCAATGGCACTTAGTTAAGAAGAGGAATAGTACACAGGAACAATTATGGTGATAGGTGAGGTAATATAGCTTCACAAGATGCTTGCACGACTATTTGTCTTGGAGATGGGGGCAATAGTGATTCACTGTGATAAAAGAAGTTGCATCAAGTTGTATGAGAATATTCTGTTTCATGACATGTAAAAGCATATTGATATCATATATCACTTCATCAACGACATAATCCAAAGAGGTGTTGTGATATTGCAATACATTTCCAGAAAGGAGGAAGTGGCATATATTCTAACTAATCCTATCGTGAAATAGAAGTTTGTGTAGTGTCGAGATAAATTGAAGGTTGTGGAGAATCCCTTCCTTTTCAGGAGTGAGTGTTAAATATTATAGTATCTTCAAAAGGTATTATACATAAGCTTGGTGTATTAGCATGTGAGACTATTTATTTCATCTTTCAGTGCTTTCTTGTTGGAGTAATTGATATATGTATTCTTTCTTAAGTCCAATTTAGGAAAAATACAATAATTAAAGTCAATTAATTAATGTGAACTATTAAGACATTTTCTAAGGATACATAATTTAATTATTTAAGGGACTTATAAATGATATCAACCATTGGTCTGCTTTTTCTTCTAGAAGGGATATTAGGGTTATTGATCTGAAAAGAGTGTATTAGTTTGTTGTGCTAAGTGTCCTTTCAGTAAAAAAAGCATGTACAATTTGTCTCCATTTGTTTTCTTAAGGAATGAGTTTTTTAACCATGAATCATAGATGAAATTGTGAGTTTTAAGCATGAAAATAAGCCTAAATAACACTGTACAACAGTTTATAACAGATAAATAGCATCACACACAAGTTTTACATAGCAGGCATGATGAAGCAGTTCACCCCTCCTAGGCTACATCTACTAGTCCAGCTCCCAATGGCATGCCCCTCTTTGTCATTATGCTCAAAATTGAAAATACATGTGTTTACAAGCCTCTAATTTATGTTTTCTCTGCACCAGTGGCTCCAGAATGCTCAAATTTGTCTAGGTAGATTCTTTTTTCACCCAAATTGGTCGAAAATTGATCTCCCAAAGCATTTTCCCAATATCAGCTAGAAAAATTCCACTAAAAGTGGAGAACTGTAGTTAACTATAGTTAATTTGGTAAATTCTCCCTAAATCTTAGCCTGGTGCTAAACTCCTGCCAGTATTAACTGTTTGAATTTAAAGGCTAGTAGTTAGGGTAGGGTGGTCACAAGCAGACCCCCTGCCTTAAGCCCTGCGGTTTACAGTTTTCAAACTCCTCACAATAGAGTGGAACCCAAAGTCATAAATATTTCGTAAACCGTTTCCGAAACCGTCGCAAGAGATGTTACCTCACCGCGCATGTGACAATGTTTGATGTTAATTTTTCGGGTCAGAGTTTATGTAACCATCGACATAAGCCTTGGAGTAAATCTTTGGAGTTTAAGACGCCGACATAATCGTTAACTGCACGGATATGTCAGAATGTGACCATGTCACCGAGACCATAAAATTGATGGTTGGGATAGCCATCAGTTGAAAAATTTTATGTCGTGGTTTTACATGTGACAACTTCCACGAGCCTAACCCGCCGGCGGTCCCAAACCCTGCAGGTAAATACATTAAAGCTTAAGTATAGTCGGTGCCCTTAAAGGGTTAAGAAACATTGTGTAGCCAATTTGGTGGAAGTCTTGGCGTGCAGGCCAGAGGTCGTGGGGTCGAATCCCCTGGACCTCACATAAATTTTGGTCAAACCTCCTAGGGACATGTGGTAGCCTCCGGGCTTGCCACGTGTCACCCATCTAATGGTGCCAATAAACCATGTACAACCCAAACATTCGGCCCACAAAAATCCACGTCACACAATCTGATTGGGCTTGAGAAAAGGGAATATTCCCAATATATGCCACCTACTGATTGTGCCTGCATGCTAACAGGGTGTCCTAGTCACTCCTATCACAAAAATTTTAGCTGTTTAAGATTTCTTCCACATACGACATCAATTTTTCAAACTGTTTACGATGCCAGAATCGAAACAACGAGACCTTTCCGGGCGCTCAGGTTCAATACAGTTTTGAGCACTTTCAATTTTGAGCAAAGCACAAGATCTCCTAATCACACCTCCCCATTGGGAAGCTTTTGGACCCCAAAAGACTTTAATTACTTGTTTGGAAGATGAGGGTACAACTCCCTCACCTTTTCGACTTCCATTTTACCTGCCTTACTTGGTTTGCTGCCCTTGAGCCCAATTCGAAGATAATCAACAGTTCCCCTCTTAGAAGTGCATGTCCTCCTGTCTAGGATGGTATCCTCCTTGAGCTCATCCAGAAATTCTGGCGAGAAATATTTTATAGATGGCAGTTGAATATCACTCCGTTGATCATCAATCAAAGGAGGCTCACACAAACGTAAATTTTCCACATTGACAAGGGAATACATTTGCATATATGAAGGAAAATCAAGTTGAAATGCATTATTACCAACTTGTTTGATGATCTTGAATGGACCATAGTGAATGGAATTGAGCCTTTTACCTTCTTCTTGCATCCTTTATTTGCTTATGTGCAACCATACTTCATCTCCTTCTTGAAACTTGTGATCAAATCTATGTTTGTCATGCCTCTCCTTGTATTTTATTTGACTCTTCTCAAGTTGTTCTTGAACTTGTTGATGAATAATATGAATTTATTCAATGAACTTTCAAGCCTTGTCAATATCACTATGCCCATCAATTGCAACATCCTTCTCAAAGATGAAGTCTAATGGTGATTTCAACAAATATCCAAAGCAAGATTCAAAAGGTGAAGTATTTGTGGAAGAGTGCTTTGCTCGGTTGTAAGTGTGTTGAATGTAATGTAGTTGTTCATCCCACAAATTGGGATGTTTTTTTGCAATATCCTCTCAATAGATGCACAATAGTTCTGTTCACCACCTCAGTTTGACAATCAATTTGCGGATGAAAAGAAATACTCTTTTTCAACTTTGTGTCCATCATCTTCCAAAGATTGGACCAAAAATTCCCAGTGAATCTAGAATCCATGTCACTAAAAATAGAATTTGGAAAACCATAATGAACCCATACATGTTGAAAATAAAGTTCAGCAGTTTGTTCAGCAGTAATGGTTTTCTTACATGGCATAAGTATACACATTTGACTGAATCTATCCACAACTACATAAAGACAATCATGTTGTTTTCTTGACATAGGTAGACCTCCAAAAAAGTCCATGGAGACACTCCCCCATGGCCTTGATGGTACCGGTAGTGGTGTGTACAACCCAAGCTTCCTATTTCTAGGCTTGCTTGTTGCACACATAGAACAACCTCTTATAAAACATGACACACTATCTATCATGCGAGGCCAATAGCAATACCTTTGTAGATGCACCACTATTTTTCTTGCCCCAAAGTGTCCAACAATAAGAGATGAATGAGTCTCTCTCGTGACACTAAGACTCTCTCCTTGTGGTATACACAGCTTGCCTAAATGAAACAACAAATTTTTATGCATGTGATAATCATTTTCCTCAACTTGATTCCCTTCACTCAAACTAGCATACACATCTTGAAAATCAACATCAGATTCATACTATTCTATGTAACTCTCATGTACAATAGAATCATTTTTAAGTAAAGCACAAGCACTTATAATTGGCCTTGAAAGCATATCAACAACTTTATTGAAAATACCTTTCTTGTACCTTATAACCAAGTGAAAATGTTGAAGAAATCCCATCCACCTGAAATGTCGTGATAGCTGCAATTTTGTTTGTGACTGCAGTACTGTAATGGTTGGTGATTGGTATGTATAATCATCTCTTTACCCATCAAGTAGTGTTTCCACTTCTTGATGCTTTGTACCAATGCATACAAATCTTTTTCATATGTAGGATAATTAGTTACAACACTGTATTCAATGGTACTTACTTTAGAAGAAGAAGAGTACAAAAGAACAATTATGGTGAATAGTGAGGTAATATAGTTTCACAAAGTCATTAGGGTAATTTTGAGGTCTAAAATGGGCCTCCTAAGGAAATAGTAAAATAATAGCTAAACCAATAAAATAATATTTATGAATTTGCAATTCACTTTTTGCACCAAAATCCATGTAACCATAGCTAAATTCAATTCAAAAGTTGTACCAAAATAAAAATAATAAAAAAAATGTATTGAAGTGACTATAAATAAGAATGATATTTTTAAGAAAAATTCATTACCATTGCACAACTAATGCATTTGTCATTTTTACGTAAATAACTTAAAATAAAATATAAATATAAATTCATAAATTCTTAATTATAGAATATACTATTAATTAAAATTTATATTATTTAAATTATATAATAACATATAATTAATATAATATATGAAAACCCTGGATGCGGGTGGGAAATGACGTGATGCAGGTGATGATCGGGCAGGAGTGTGCGTGGCAAGCCCACTGGCTTGCTTGCGGAAAGCATTTAATCACTCTCAGAACAATTAATATGATGGGTCGTCACCCTACGTGGCATTTACACCGGTGGGGAGGCCGAGAAACCATGAATTTCAATATGAATCCTCTCGATCCTTCATCCCATTCCTCAGTCGAAAGCTCTGGTGTTTTGTTTTTGAATTGTGGTCGTTTGCAGGTCCCCATGTCTATGCAGCTTTTTCCAGTGGGTTCATATTGCTCGCCGAAAGCTAAAGTGCACAGCCTTCGCACTACAGTTGGAAGGCGTTGCCCTCTGGCCTGCTGTATAAGTTTTATCCCCGGCTTCCAATTTTTGCACAGCCCTTTCTGTGCTCTGCACCCCATCCCTCTGTCTGGCCCTTGCTTTGCCCCCCTGCCTCTAGTTCACTCTGTCTATTCCGCCTTCGCTCACGATTCCGGGGCGGCTATGCCAAGATTGAGGCATCGTTTAAGATGTTGCAGGGGAGGCTCTAGACGTCATCACTCCCCCTCCTCTTCCTTGCCCTCTTCTCGCAGCCACAATGATATTCCTCCCCGCCATCGAGCGCGTCATTTTCCTCCCACCCCGCATCGAGATGCCCTTGCCTCCAACCAACCAGCTGAACCTCATCCTGCCACTGCTGCCTCAATTCAAAATCCATCAACCATCGTCTTTTATTACCAATGCAGCTCTTTGTGCCCCCTGGTCATTGCAACGGTTACAGTTTCTTTCAAAGAGATTCTCGAGGCTACTCTTGCCCCCACGCCCTCTGTCCTCCCTGGTAATTCGTAGGCCTCACCCTCTGTTCCGCCGGTCTCTCAGCAGATGGGCAAAGGTTCTTCTCGCAGGAAGGGTGACTACAGCTCGAGCTTACTCCAGGACATTAGGACGCAAGCAGGCGAGCGTGAGGCAGGGGAAGCTGCCACTCAAAATGCATCGGTGCCAGATGACGTAGAGGAAGGCTGGTGCCGAATTGTAGAGGAATCACCCTCGGGTGACTATGGACTCTAGTCTTCCTGCGTTTCTGTTTATCATTTCTAGTCCGTTAAGCATTTTGCTGGTTCTAATCTCAATGAGCTTATGCTTGTTCAAACTGGTTTTTCATGTCAAAGTTGTTCTAAACTTATGTATGGGTCGGTTTTCCTAGATGGGCGGCTCAGGTTTTTGGTTATGTTTTGTTAAGTCATGGCTGGTTTCCTCTCGCGAGGCAGCCTTCAAACAATTCTCGGGCTGGTTTCCCCTTGCGGGTGGCCCTATCTTTGATATTTTGCTGACTGTCTGGCGCCTTGACGCCTTGAACTCCATGTACCATATGTTACAGTAATAGATTTAAGCTTACTTAGAAAAAAAAAATATACTATATGAAAATAATATAATATAATATATGAAAATAATATCATATAATATATGTAATATATTGTTTTATGTATGAATTTTATATTACATATTGAAATGATTTGATTTATAATATTGAAATGAAAATAATAATATTTTATTCAAAAAGTGTGAAATGACATTTATTATAAGTAATTTACTTTATGACTTTAAAAGTACTTAGAGTACTACCATGGTTAACCATGAGTTTTTATCCACCATTGAGAATGTGTCAAGTAAGTACCTTTAACTCAAACAATGCCACCTCAAGATTGGTTCTCATAAAGTGAATTTTGATTGTGCATTTTCCTGAGGAGTCCCATTTTAGACCTCAAAATTCCCCTAATGGCTTGCAGGGCTATTTGTTTTGGAGATGGTGGCACTATTGATTCACTGTGATAACCAAAGTTGCATCAAGTTGTATGAGAATCTTGTGTTTCATGACCTGTCAAAGCATATTGATATCACATATCACTTCATCAAAGACATGATCTAAAGAGGTGTTGTGAGATTGAAATACATTTCCACAAAGGAGAGAGTGGCAGATATTCTCACTAAGGCTGTCATGAAATGGAAGTTTGTGAAGTGTCGAGATAAATTGGAGGTTGTGGAGAATCCCTTCCTTTGTTAGGAGTGAGTACTAAATATTATAGTAGCTTCAGAAGGTATTATATATAAGCTTGGTGTATTAGCATGTGGAAGATGATTTATTTCATCTTTAGGTGCTTTCTTGGTGGAGTAATTGATATATGTCTTCTTTCTTAAGTCAAATTTAGGAAAGTACAATAATTAAAGTCAATTAATTATTATGGACTATTAAGACATTTTATAAGGATAAATAATTTAATTATTTAAGGGACTTAGAAATGATATCAACCATTGGTCTGCTAAATCTTCTAGAAGGGATATTAGGGTTATGGATTTGATATTTTTTGAAAGTTTCAAAGGCTTACAGTGCTTTCCTTTTCAACAAATATGTGCAACACATGGATTGGTCCACAAAAATAAAAATGAATTAGTGAAAGGTTTCTATATACTCTAGAAGTAGAGTTAAGGAATGATTATTTCTACAAAAGAAATTAGAGATTTTAGGTAGTTTTAGCATAATGGTGCCCAGTCGTAAGGGCTTGATAATTGATTTGTATGAAAAATACCCTTTTCCATCTACATTATCACCCAAATCTTCAAAAAAATATGTCTAAAAGGTCATATGGTTGGTTGCACTTGTATCAATTAGTAGCCTTGCATCTCTTGAAGAAGGAAATGAAACCTAAAACAAATCTTCAATTACTCCAATATTGCTATGGGAAAGAATATAACGAGTATATTCAGGTGCTTTACCTTTAGGTGGATCCGATATTTTACCTTTGTCTTCTTTTTTGTTTTGACTATATTTTATTCTCTCTCTTAGGGAATTTTGCATATAGATACACCATGTCCATGTTTGTAATAGAAAATGCAGGAATATCTTTTTAATGATTAAAAATATATGGCTTGCACTTCTTGGAAAACTAGTAAAAATGAACATGATTTTTTTTTGTTTTCCATATTAGGATAGTCTTAATAATACTTTTAGGACAAGCTAGGAGGATTTTCATGGAGCGTATGCTCAATTTTAATCCATGATCATAAACATGCCTTATATAATATCATTATTACAAATATTTGTACAAGATTTTATATTAATAAAAGTATATTTGGTTATTTAAGACTCAAACATCTATTAGCAAGCTTGGAGATTAGCTTTTAGGAAAAGGCCCACATGCTTCCTTGTATTCAGCTAGCACTCAAAGATCCTTCATTGTAAAAATGAAAACTTACAAGAGGATCATCACAGAGGAAAATTTGTACAAGATGGTAATCAAGATAGTCTTCAATTGGACTATTTGTCAAGACTTCAATTTTCTTAAAGGAAATATGGAATATATTGAAAGTATTTTGGACATGATATCTATTAAAGGTTCAACTTGATTTTCACTCAATATGCATATCTTGCTAGATTTTAAAATTATTCCAAAGTTGAAATGCCAATTAAATTGATCTACAATATGGAATTTAGATTGGAACAATAGGAACACATTTTAAAATTATTCCAAAGCTGAAATGCCAATTAAATTTGCATCCTTACAAATCTTCTTTGAACACTTCTTTGAAACCTGTAAATTTTCATCCTTACAAATCCACCCAAGTGGATATGGTTCTGGATGTGGAATGGTCTCACAGATTAATTTTTCTTGTGACCCACTGTCAAACAGTGTGTCAATCTTGGTATGTTTGGAAATGACCCTCACATGAAACAATTCAATTCTCTCTTCTTCATTTGGAGGTTGTATGTGACAGTTTGATGTAATAGTACTGGGTTTTGTTTCAATTTATTTCCCATTAATGTTCTTCAATCCCATGGTTGTAATTTTAGTTTCATCACCTGGATCCTCTCCTAATTCATGTTGAGTTGTAGCTGCAAATTTCTGCTTCCCTTTGTTATTGTTATACTTGGGTCTCTTTTTAGGATGTAATTTCAAACAATTTTTCTCTTCATGGCCTTCTCTTGAAAAATGTTTACAAACCATTTTTTTCCCTCTTTCTTGACAGATGCATTCCTTTTTCCCATACCTTTTGAGGTCTTCTCTTTGTTTTTTCCCTTAAAATGTTTCTTTCTACCCTCATCAGTAATGTTTTTCCCTCTAGCTTCTAGATGTCTGGCCTAAACAAAAACTTCATCTAGACTTGTAGGGTTAAACATGAGAACAATATGTCTTAGGTAGCTATGTAAGCCTCCTATGTACTTGATCAAAGTATCTTGGCTCTACAAATCTACCCCTAATAATAGAGCTCTTCTCCTAAATTCTTGGGTGTATTCTTGCACATTCTGTCCTTTCAATTGTCTAAAATTTTGCGAGTTCATTATGGCTTTCTACATGTGAGCTAATGGATAAAACTATTGTTTTATTGCAGTAATGAAATCAGTCCATGATAGGATAATCTTACCATGATTCTTTATCTCCTCCTTTGTCTTGGCTTCCCACCAAACAATATCTGCACCTTCCATCCTCAATGAAGCTAGTTGGATTTTGGTATCATCATCCTGAAGGTTCTGAATTCTCAAATAGACCTCCAATTTCCTAATCCAATTATCAAGCTTTTTTGCATTGACTTCACCATTAAACATTGGCAATTCAAACTTAAAATCAAGTTTTATAAAAATTACTTTTACCAGTGTTCTTTGACTTGTGTGGCTGATGTAGTGAAGATGAAGTAGAGGATGATGATGATGAGGGTGAGGATGGTGACTTTCCACTGCCTCCATTTCCTCCATTTCCCTTCTTTGATTTATCTTCATCATTGTGACCTCTTGATGATCCTTGACCTTCCTTGTGAAGTTTGGATCCTTCTCCTTCTAGTCTTTCATGTCTTTCTTGATAAAGGACTCTCACCATTTCAGTCATGTCAAGGAATGTTTTCCTGAACACCCTTTCTTCTTCTTTGGGATCCACCTCTTCATGGATTTCTCCTTCTCCTGGAGGCATGCTTAATTCTACTTCTGCTTCTTTTGGAGGTGAACTAGGTGGTGGATAATGTGGCACTCTTGCCCTCCTTTGTTGTGGCTCCCTTTGAGAACCTCTTTCTTCAACCAATTTTCCTTCTCCTCTCGTAAGTTTGAGCCTAGTAAGCATGTAAACCCTTGCAAACAATTAAACAAATATCTACACACAAATACACCAGAGATTAAACTCTAAGTCTGATACCAACCTAATTTGAAAGAAGTGTATTAGTTTTTTGTGCTAAGTGTCCTTTCAGTAATAAAAACATGTACAATTTTTCTCCATTTGTTTGCTTAGGGAATGAATTTTTTAACCATGAAAAATAGATGAAATTGTGAGTTTTAAGCATGAAAATAAGCCTAAATAACATTGTACAATAGTGTATAATAGAGAAATAACATCACACTCAAGTTTTACACAGCAGGCATGATGAAGTAGTTCACCCCTCTTAGGCTACATCTGCTGGTCCAACTTCTGATGGCATGTCCCTCTTTGTCATTATGCTCAAAATTGCAACTACATGTGTTTATAATCCTCTAATGGTTATTTTCTCTGCACCAGTGGCTCTAGAATGCTCAAATTAGTCTAGCTAGACTCTTTTTTCATCCAAATTGGTCGAAAATTGACCTCCCAAAGAATTTTCTCAATATCAGCTAGAAAAACACCTCTAAAAGTGGAGAACTGTAGTTAACTGTAGTTAATTTGGTAAATTCTGCCTAAATTTTATCCTGGCGCTAAACTCCTACCGACATAATCGTTAACTACACGGATATGTCACAATGTGACCACGTCACTGAGACCATCGGAGTGATGGTTGGGATAGTTGTCGGTTGAACAATTTGATGTCGCGGTTTTACATGTGACAACTTCCACGGGTCGCTGGTGGGTTAGGACCACTGACGGTCCCAAACCCCGCATGTAAATACATTAAAGCTTAAGTATAGTCGGTGCCCTTAAAGGGTTAAGAAACATTGCGTAGCTTGTTTGGTGGAAGTCTTGGTGTGCATGCCGGAGGTCGCGGGGTTGAACCCCCTGAACCTCACATAAGTTTTGGTCAAACCTCCTGGGGACACGTGGAAGCCTCTGAGCTTGCCACATGTCATCCATCCAACAGTGTCAATAAAACAATACAACCCAAATATTCAGCCCAGAAATAGCCATGTGGCACGATCTGAATGGGTTTAAGAAAAGGGAATATTCCCAGTATATGCCACCTGCTGATTGTACCTGCATGATGACTGAGCATCCCAATTACTCTTGTCACATAAATTTTAGCTGTTTAGGAAAACGAACAGAACATGATATCTTCCTCATACAACATCAGTTTTTCGAACCGTTTGCGGCACTAGAATCGCAACGACGAGACCTTTTTGGCTGCTAAGGTTCGGTACAGTTTTGAGCACATTCAATTTTGAGAAAAACACATGATATCCTGGTCAGTTATGGATTTGAAATTTTTTGAAGTTTGAAAGGCTTACATTACTTTCCTTTTCAAAAAATATGCCCAACACATCTCGATGTAATCATCAATAAACGTTGTCATATATTTATTTCCATATGTAAAAGAAACATGGATAGGTCCACAAAAATCAAAATGAATTAGTGAAAGGTTTCTACATACTCTAAAAGTAGAGTTAAGGAATGATTATTTGCTGCAAAAGAAAATTAGAGAGTTTAGGTAGTTTTAGCCTAATGGTGCCAAGTCCTAAAGGCTTGAGACTTGATTTGTATGAAAAATATATTGTGCCATCTACATTATCAGCCAAATATTCAAAAAAATATGTCTAAAAGGTCATATGGCTGGTTGCACTTGTATCAAGTAGCCATGCATCTCTTGAAGAAGAAAAAGAAACGTGAAAAAAACCTTGAATTACTTCAATATTGCTATAGGAACAAATATAATGAGTAGATTCAGGTGCTTTACCTTTAGGTGGATCTAATATTTTACCTTTGTCTTTGTTTTGGCTTTGACTGTCTTTTATTCTCTCTCTTAGGGAATTTTTCATATAGATACATCATGTCCATATTTTTCATAGAAAATGCAAGAATATCAGGTCTATTTTTAATGATTAAAAATATGTATCTTGCACTTCTTGGGAAACTAGTAAAAATGAACATGATTTTTTTGCTTTCCGTATGAGGATAGTCTAAATAATACTTTTAGGACAAGATAGAAAGATTTTGATGGAGTGTAGGCTCAATTTTAATCCATGACCATATACATTCCTTCTAGAATATCGTTATTACAAATATTTGTACAAGATTTTATTTTAATAAAAGTATATTTGGTTATTTAAGACTCAAATATCTATTAGCAAGCTTGCAAGTTAGCTTTTAGGAAAAGGCCCACATGCTTCCTTGTATTCAGCTAGCACTCATAGATCCTTCATTGTAAAAATAGAAACTTACAAGAGGATCATCACTAAGGAAAATTTGTACAAGATGGTAATCAAGATAGCCTTCAATTGGACTATTTTTCAAGACTTCAATTTCTTAAAGGAAATAGGGAATATAGTGAAAGTATTTTTCACGTGATATCTATTAAAGGTTCGACTTGAATTTCACTCAATATGAATATCTTGCTAAATTTTAAAACTATTCCAAAGCTAAAATGAAAATTAAATTGATCTCCAATATGGAATTTATATTGGAACACTATTATAATTAATCATTTTGACATTGTCATATTTACATGGAACGGATTTTTCAATGAAAATTCCAAGTTGATAACATTAGAGAGGTATGCAAAGGTGGAAGAGTTTTACCATCAACTAAGCAACCTCTAATTTTGAGTGTGAGTCATATAGATCTTTCAACTTCTTTAATGCAACATAATAATTTGTAATTGAAACTATATGACGACTAAACTCTTCACTTACAAAAGTAGCAATTAGGCCATGGGTTTTGTTGTCCTTGTTTTCGGAAATGGATATTTAGTTATTAGATGTGGGCTTGGTGGGTCCTGGACTCCTTTACAAATTCCCTTCGAGAAGCCATTAAAAATGAGGATATGTTTGGTGGGTGTGTTTTCCTAGTCTCCTTCACAAATGCCTTTCCACAAGCCATTAAAAATGAGGGTATGTTTTGTGGTTCTCTTGTCCTCACAGATAACTTTCCACAAGCCATTAAAAACGAGGGTATTTTTGATATTTCTAGATCATTCTTGTTAGTTCTCCTTCTCAATGAGGGTATGTTTGATATTTATGGACCATTCTTGGTATTTCCCCTTCTCAATGAGCACTATATGGACAATAGAGATGAGAGAATGCATATTTAAAGAAGATTTTGAGTTTAGAATGAAAATTAGGTAAGCAACAATGTTTCCATAACAATAATATTTGTATCTTAAAATTTTTAAGAGGAGAAGAAACATTTCTAGAAACCTTAAAGAAATATACATACATGAGTATATTTGTGTGAATTAAAGATCAGATCATTAGAACGATAATTTAGGTTTCTATAATGCCCACCAAGAGCCACGGAGATTGAAAAAAAAATTCAAACATGAGTTAACATAAAAACATCAAGAACCATGGAGATTGAAATGAGAAACCAAACATGAGTTTACAAAATAGAAAAACACCAAGCCCAAGGACAGTTACCAACATTTAGTACCAATAAAACCAACATTCCAGCTCTTCACATCTTTCATTTCCTCACAATTTACATGTTCTATAAAAGGAACAACACAATAAATAAATCATTGTTGTCAACATGAAGTATAGGCTATAAGGGCTAAAACTGTTCCATTCTTAAGTGTTCTATATGTTCATTCCGACTTGTATTAAAATATCAGAGTATGGTGTATGTAGATTGCGAAAAACGTTGTATAGATTCTGAAGACTTTGTTTTCTTTGAGGAAAAAGAACAGTGGCAAAAGGTGAACATTTTCTTCGAGGAAAAAGTCATTTGCAGAAGGTCAGCATTTTCTTTTGGAAAATTAAACAGATACAAAAGTTCCACATTTTCTTGACGGAAGATATGTTGACAATTCAACAATAGCTTACATGCATCAATAGAGCGTGGAAGATATCGCATAATTTAGCCATCATTTGTTCAAACAAAATCCTATTTTGGAATACTTAAAGAGTAGTCTAACTTTGAAAACAACACTTTCAAATTGAAGTAATCATATGAAGTATGAAGTTAAATGAAATGCATAGATTAGAGTCCAACGCTGATAAGATTTACATTGATTTTCCATAAGCGTTTACATCAAGAATATTACGGGGATCAGCCTTCCACCACGGAAGTGTCGATCCATTAATAAGTTGGACTTTAATCCTCTCCAAATAGACATGACCATGCTCGAAATTACACTACTAGTAGAGCCACAAAATAGTATTATGTAAGTTTGGACCCTTCCTACTATATCCATGTTGGCAGCTACTCAGCATTGGCCACTTATTGATTAAGAATTCCAAACCCCACGAGTACACATTAGACTATCTTGACCGTAGCTTTTGCACTTACGCCTTCGGGCACCAAGGCATGTAGGTACTTTGAAGAGGGTCACTGCCTCTTTCCCTATTGATTTTTCACATATACGATACTGGGTACTTTACAACCCTCAACAGAATGGGATTTCCAAGAGGAAGAACATGACCATAATGGAGGTAGTGAGGGAGATTATTTATAACAAAGAATTGCAGATGTTATTATGGGCAGAGGTGTGCAATACAACTATTTATGTGCATAATAGGATTCCTCATAGGATATTGGAGGATTTTACTATCAAAGAGATGTTTACAAGATTGAAACCAAAATGTTATCCATTTTCATAACTTTGGTAGTTTGGTGTAAGTCCATGTTCCCATGAAGAACAAGACTAAGTGGGATCCTTGTCAAAAAGGGTCATATTTGTGGGCTATTGTGAGGTCTCAAAGGCCAACTGAGTCTATATTCAAATTCATAGGAAAGTAATAGTCAGTCGGTATGTCATATTGATGAGGGCAGTACCTTTAGGTGATATCATGAGAAAGAGATATCAGGGGTTGGATATTAGGAGAAAAAGGATCCTAAGGTCATGTAGGGACTAGCAGCACTTTTAGCAAGTACATGACTTGTAGATCTAGAGGATAAGTGATATTTTCCTTTGAAATCTACTAGGAGAAGGCTGACATGAACTGAATCGACCTTGAGGGATGACAAGGAGAATGTGGAGGATCCTAGAAGCACTTTCACGTAGACCATACCATTAAGAATATTTTCTAGTTATTTGGGCTTATCAAGCAACATCAATGAGCTTAAACCTTTCACTTTTGATAGGTTACATATATGTAGGTCTGTATGGATTCCATGGTGGAGGAGTATAGCTCCATCATGAGAAATTATGTGGGGGAAATGATGAGAAATTCCAAGACGAGAGGGAAAGCCTATAGTAACTTCTTAATGGAGCTATAACATCAAGGATGCAACTAATGGGAGTGTCGAGAGGTACAATGAGAGGTTCATGATGAGAGGGTTATCTTAGAAATAGGGAGTGGAATACGAGGAGGCACTTTCACCTATTGCCAGATATCCACCCATTGGAACAGTTATGTCCATTTCCTCAAAATTGGGGTGGAGGATACTTGAGATGAATGCAAAGAGTAGGAAAAATATTAGGGGATAATATTCATAGTTAAATAATTTTTGATGCTTTCCTAAAAGAAAAATATTAACCAATTTCCATTTTTTCTAAACATGTTTTTCCCAAATTTTATATTAAAAATTTATTTTACCTTAAAAATCGTCAAAAATTTATAGACACTATATAAAATCTTCATAAATTTTAATATTTTTACAAAAATATACATTTTATGATTTAAATATTAAGATCTAATAAGATTTGCCAATATTTCTAAACTTTTAAATAAAACTTTCCATCCCTAAAACTTTCCTTCTTGAAGATTGCTTTCCTCAATAGAAGAATTGAGGAGGAGGTGTATATTGAGCAACCTCAGGGCTTTGATGTGCATGGGAGAAAATCTCAAGTATGTAGGTTGAATAATGATCTTTATGGGCTAAGGAAAGATTTGCATATATGGTATGTCAGGATCGATGGGTATCTTCTTAGTTTAGGCTTCATTAAGAGCGAGGAAGACTCTAACTTGTACTATCTACTTGTTGAGGGTGAGCCACTAATCTTGGTACTTTATGTCGACAATATATTCTTGATAGGATTGGAGAAGCTCATAGCAATGTACAAGGAAGATCGTAATTTTGAGTTTGAAATGAAGGACATCAACTTGACACACTAAATTTTGAGATTAGAGTTGTGGAAGTTGCTGAGAGAGGTTTTCCCCTGGCAGGGAAAACATGCAATCAAGATCTTGATGATGTTTAGGATGGAGGATTGTAGACTCATGTCTATACCAATAATTGATAACAAAAAGAAGTTAGTTTCTTCTAAATTCAAGTTAGTGGATCCCACATTGTGTATGAAACTGATAGGTTCGTTGATGTATATTGTCAACACTAGGTTGAAAATATATTTTCTATGAACACACCCAACCAACTCAAGTTTGATCTGAGATAGCTTCATTAGGTAGAAATGAAGCATGTGCTAAGGTAATTGTGAGGTACAATAGATTTTTTACTAATATACGTAAGAGTTTGTGGAGTAGAGTTGTATGTGTACCCACATTTTGATTGGGCTAGGAGTGTTGTGCATAGGAAATCCACACCTAAATGTTGTTTAAGCTTGGGATTGGTCATGATCTCATGGTACATATGGAATTAGTAGTCAATCGCACTTAGTTAAGAAGAGGTAGAGTACAAAAGAACATTTTTGGTGAATGGTGAGGTAATATGGCTTCACAAAATGCTTGTAGGACTATTTGTTTTGTAGATGAGGCCAATAATGATTCACTGTGATAATGAAAGTTGCATTAATCTCTATGAGAATCCTGTGTTTCAAGACATATACAATAATATCGAGATCATATATCACTTCATCAAAGACATGATCTAGAGAAGTGTAGTGAGATTGCAATACATTTTCACAAAGGAGAAAGTGGCAGATATTCTCACTAAGCCTGTCGTGAAATGGAAGTTTGTGAAATGTCGAGATAAGTTGGAGGTTGTGGACAATCCCTTCCTTATTAGAAGTGAGTGTTAAAGATTATAGTAGCTTCAAGAGGTATTATAAATAGGCTTAGTGTATTATCATGTGGAAGATGATTTATTTCATCTTTAGGTGCTTTCTTGGTGGAGTAATTGATATATGTCTTATTTCTTAAGTCAAATTTAGGAAAAGTACAATAATTAAAGTCAATTAATTAATGTGAACTATTAAGACATTTTCTAAGGATACATAATTTAATTATTTAAGGGACTTAGAAATGATATCAACCATTGGTCTGCTAAATCTTCTAGAAGGGATATTAGGGTTATGGATTTGAAATATTTTGAAAGTTTGAAAGGCTTACAGTGCTTTCCTTTTCAAAAAATATTTCCAACACATCCCGATGTAATCATAAATAAAAGTTGTCATATATTTAATTCCATATGTAGAAGAAACAAGGATAGATCCACAAAAATCAAAATTAATGAGTGAAAGGTTTCTACGTACACTAGAAGTAGAGTTAAGGAATGATTATTTTCTGCAAAAGAAAATTAGAGATTTTAGGTAGTTTTAGCCTAATGGTGCCAAGTCGTAAGGGCTTGATACTTGATTTGTATGAAAAATGCCTTTTTCCATCTACATTATCACCCATATCTTCAAAAAAATATGTCTAAAAGGTCATATGGCTGGTTGCACTTGTATTAAGTAGCCATAAATCTCTCGAAGAAGAAAATGAAACCTGAAACAAACCTTCAATTCCTAGAAAATTTCTTTGGGAAAAAATATAATGAGTAGATTCAGGTGCTTTACCTTTAGTTGGATCCGATATTTTACCTTTGTATTCCTTTTGGTTTTGACTATATTTTATTCTCTCTCTTAGGGAATTTTGCATATAGATACATTGTGTCCATGTTTGTAATAGTAAATGCAGGAATATCTTTTAAATGATTAAAAATATATACCTTGCACTTCTTGGGAAACTAGTAAAAATGAACATGATTTTTTTGTTTTCCATATGAGGATAGTCTTAATAATACTTTTTTGACAAGCTAGGAGGATTTTGATGGAGTGTAAGCTCAACTTTAATCCATGATGATAAACATGCCTTATATAATATCATTATTACAAATATTTGTGCAAGATTTATTTTTAATAAAGGTATATTTGGTTATTTAAGACTTAAACATCTATTAGCAAGCTTGCAAATTATCTTTTAGGAAAAGGCCAACATGTTTCCTTGTATTCAGCTAGCACTCAAAGTTCATTCATTGTAAAAATGAAAACTTACAAGAGGATCATCACAGAGGAAAATTTGTACAAGATGGTAATCAAGATAGTGTTCAATTGGACTATTTGTCAAGACTTCAATTTCTTAAAGGAAATATGGAATATAGTGAAAGTATTTTGGACGTGATATCTATTAAAGGATGTTCAACTTAATTGTCACTCAATATGCATATCTTGCTAGATTTTACAATTATTCCAAAGTTGAAATGCCAATTAAATTGATTTCCAATATGGAATTTAGATTGGAACACTATTATAATTAATCATTTTGACATTGTCAAATTTACATGGAGCAAATTTTTCAATGAAAATTCCAAGTTGATAATATTAGAGAGGTATGAAAAGGTTGAAGAATTTGACCATCAACTGAACAACCTCTAATTTTGAGTGTAAGTCATATATATATTTCAACTTCTTTAATGTAACATAAAAATTTGTAATTGAAACTATATGACGACTAACCTCTTCACTTACAAAAGTAGCAATTAGGCCATAGGTTTTGTTTTCCTTGTTTTCCAAAATGGATATTTAGTTATTATATGTGGGCTTGGTGGGTGTGTTGTCATCGTCTCCTTCACGGATGTCTTTCCACAAGCCGTTAAAAATGAGGGTATGTTTGGTGGGTGTGTTTTCCTAGCCTCCTTCACAAATTCCTTTCCACAAGCCATTAAAAATGAGGGTATGTTTGGTGGGTGTGTTGTCCTCGTCTCCTTCACATATTCCTTTCCACAAGCCATAAAAAATGAGGGTATGTTTGGTGGGTGTGTTTTCCCCGTCTCCTTCATGGATGCCTTTCCACAAGCCATTAAAAATGAGGGTATGTTTGGTGGGTAAGTTTTACTGGTCTCTTTCAGAGATGCTTTTCCACAAGCCATTAAAATGAGGGTATGTTTTCTAGGTGTGTTTTCCTCGTCTCCTTTAGAGATGCCTTTCCACAAGTGAGTAAAAATGAGGGTATGTTTGATCTTTATGGACTATTCTTGGTATTTCCCCTTCTCAATTAGCAGTATATGGACAATAGAGATGATAGAATGCATCTTTAAAGATGATTTTGAGTTTAGAATGAAAAATAGGTAATCAACAATGTTTCCATAACAATAATATTTATATATTCAAATGTTTAATATAAGAGGAAACATTTCTGGGCAAGCTTAAAGAAATATACATACATGAGTATATTTTTCTAATAATCTCTCTGTATCTTCAAATGTTTAAGATGAGAGGAAAAATTTCTAGGAAAACTTAAAGAAATATACATACATGAGTATATTTGTCTGAAATAAAGATCAGGCCATTAGAACCATAATTTAGGTTTCAATATAGCTCACCAAGACCCACGGAGATTGACATAAAAAAATCAGACATGAGTTAAAATAAAAACATCAAGAACCATGGAGATTGAGATCAAAAACCAAACATGAGTTTACACGGAGATTGACATAAAAAAAATCAGACATGAGTTAAAATAAAAACATCAAGAACCATGGAGATTGAGATGAAAAACCAAACACGAGTTTACACAGAGATTGACATAAAAAAAAAATCAGACATGAGTTAAAATAAAAACATCAAGAACCATGGAGATTGAGATGAAAAACCAAACATGAGTTTACACGGAGATTGGCATAAAAAAATCAAACATGAATTAAAATAAAAACATCAAGAACCATGGAGATTGAGATGAAAAACCAAACATGAGTTTACACGGAGATTGACATAAAAAAATCAAACATGAGTTAAAATAAAAACATCAAGAACCATGGAGATTGAGATGAAAAACCAAACGTGAGTTTACACGGAGATTGACATAAAAAAAATCAAACATGAGTTAAAATAAAAACATCAAGAACCATGGAGATTGAGATGAAAAACCAAACATGAGTTTACACGGAGATTGCCATAAAATAATCAAACATGAGTTAAAATAAAAACATCAAGAACCATGGAGATTGAGATGAAAAAACAAACATGAGTTTACAAAACATCAAATCTACCTATAGAAGAAGGCCCATCCCTCTATAATGGGCCAAAGTGGGGAAGATATGCCACAAGCCCCATCGATGTACTCCTGGAGAATGCTACTCCCTGAAAGTACTGCAGCTCTCCTAACTGCATGTGCATCTAACTGTACCTCATCAGTGTGTCGGCCAACGATGGATGCTCCACCATCTCCAACAGCTCATCCCTCTCCTGATCGGGAATGTAATGCTCCTGTTGTCTGCTAGCCCCCTGCAGAACTATCCCATCAGCCTCCAACATCTACAAAGGATATGAATCTGCAACTGTTGTCACTGTACTTGGTGTCTGTGCATTTGACTGCTCCTCCTCAATGGCTGACCCCAAGGTTAGTTTCATATCCAACATGGACTCAATGTGAGCCTCCATCTGGCTCTCCCCCAAGGGACTATCATGCACGATGTGCATAGGATCCTCTTCTACTGATGTTACACCATTTTTTGGTCATCTAAACTGTTAGTATTAGATGGACCTAAGTACACTATGTAAGACCAATTTTTACCCTGAGTAAAATTTCTTTCACTATGAAAAATAACTTAGTAAAAGACCTTTATTAAGTTGTTTATGGTCTAAATAGGAAACCCCATGAGGAAATATTAAATAAATCCACATTTGTTTGATTTTCCTCAAGGAATAATTAGTTAAACAATAGTTTAATTAATATTCCTGGTCATATTTAACCCAAAACAGGAAAATTAATTAGATAAATTATTATTTATGTTATTATTTTCTAGGAATAATTATTTAAACCTTATTTAAATAATATTCCTTGTTAAATTTCACTAATTCACTGATAAATAGTTAAAAAAATAATTATCTATTTAATATTACTCAACCACATCCTTAAAATGATAAATAAATCATTTATTTATTTATTATTTACAAATAAAGGGATTTGACCCAAGTCAAATTCCTTTTCCTTCCAACAAAAATAATAAAATATTCCATAAAAGTTGGACCTTGATTTGGTTAATAATATTTTAGTTATGCACCAATACCTAGACTAACTCAATATTTTGTTATAAATAGAAGGGTTTTTCCATTCATTCACCACCCTTTTTTGCCTAAAGATCACTCAGGATCTATACTTTTGGTCTGACTTTGATCCACCATCATAGTCACATTTTGCTACCATTTTTGTCTGGGTTTTCTACACCATTAAGAGAGAGGAATTTTAGATCTGAAGTGCTGCGGACTTACAAGAACCCATCCCATTGAGGAGAACTGGTAACACCCTTCTGTGCTTTCCTCCCAGGTGCCATGAATACAAAATTCATTCAAAAAATTCTTATCTTGTCTATTGGATGCATGGAGTAAATCTTGTTTTATTTACTGCTTAATGTCTTTTGATGCATGGATCTAGATTTTTGCAGCATTTATCTTGAACAACTAATTGCAGATCTGAAGATATTGGCAACCATATTTTGTTGTTAGGGCTATTTGTTATGCACATCTAAAGTGGTCTTTTTTTTCACAGTTTCAATTAAGATTCATACTAACAACTGACTCAGGCTCCCTCATATGCTACTCTAGATGAATCGTCACAAATAACTCATCACCTAGAGTATCTCTTGTAGAGTTCCATGACTGCTCACCCTACACACTGGAATACAGCTCCGACCTACTATCATCATCTCTGCATGACTGATCTCACTCCCCATAAGTGTCCTCAACTGATCCCATGGAATCATTTGAAGAAGAGTCCTCACCCTATCATATAGAAGGAATGCCCTCCTGTTCTACCTCTGCCACATCATTTGCATCACTCAAGCATGAGTGATCAAGCCCCCAAAGTTCTTTGCAGATGAAGCAAAGTCCCTTCCTCCTCAGCTCATTTCTGCTCCCAAATCAACCAAACTAGAGTAGCTCCTCCCTGGTCAATTGTCTCTTGAAAAGCTCAATGTTTTTCTCAACTAGCCCTTGGCCTAGCTCATAAGCAGCAAGTGAGACCAACTGCTCTCTCCTCCAAATGCTCAACAACCTAGTCGTAACTCCTGATAAATGGCATCACGGTCTCCCATGCATGACAACAAGATGGACTACATGTGAGCTATGGCTATGTCAGAATGATGTCTCCTAATGCTGAAGAAGCATTGGAACATCCGTAGAATCAAGCCATCACACTCAATATCGATCATGACCTCATAAGTCTGGGTCATGGCCATGGCTTCTAAGACCTTAAGCTTTCTCCCAAATGTAGAGCCTACACAGTTGTATAAATCCCGAAAGATTCCTACTATCAGTTTGAAAATTATTTTCATAATATCAGCATTGTAGGGAGGGAAGGGCATCGTTATCCTCAAAATATCACTGAAACAAGAGGAAGCTATAAGTTTGACTCTCTCATTTGGATGTTCTAAGAATCTAGCTTGTACCAATGCAAGTATAGATGTCTCCAAAGCCCAATTTAAACTCCAATCAGATTGCTCTACCTTTGAAAGGTGAGATTCCAGTTTCTCTAACATGGGAAAGTCATTTTCTGATCTTCCACTCTTTAATTCCATCCCAAGTGCATAAAGACAATTTCCCACTTCTTCCTCCTTTCGTAAATACCTCGGATGCCTTTGTTGGAGCAAACTATGTACCTTCTTGGAGAAGGGTCTATTGTTCTATTTTGTTTTCTGGTCTTCTAATGCATGGTGGTTCAAGGAACCAAATTTTATTCTTCTCAAGATGTTTAGGAATCCCTCCATGGTTCAACTAAGGATAACAAGCTTATTTGTGATAGTGTTGCTGTTTTATGAGTTTAATGCAATTTTTGTGTAATTTTAGGTTATGCCACTGTAAAACTCTGTCATGAAAATTTCCTAGTTTTTTGGTCATCTTCTCTCAGTGGGAGTTCTTGTCAAACAACTTATAAACACACTCGCATATGACAAAATTTTTGGATGCTATCCCATAGTCTTTAAAAACCACAACACTTGCCACAATCTTCAATATCTTCTGGGCCTGATGAATGACTCAGCAACTGATCTTAGAACTGACTGTTACAACCATGAAATGTTGAATGAAAATTCCAGTACTTGGCCTGCTATATATATCTGGCCTCTTGGTTTTTAATAAAAAAGCAACTCTAGTGCTCAAATTACTACAGGGAAAGGCTGAGATACCAAGAAACCATCCAACAATGAAATGAATTTAGCCTGAAATAATTAAGCTGAGTCTTCTCCAGCCAATTCAGCCTTTCAAGACTAATCAAACTCGACCTATGAATATGGGAGAATTTCACCCTTTAATTTCTCAAGCATACTCTCACAGAGTGGGGCTGTCATTCAAAAATCAAGATATTCAGCTTATGCACTAGAATCTACTATTTGGAAAATTGAACCATTTGATGCAAACCTTGGCCAGCATAAAAAAAATGATTCGATTTCTCTTGGAAGAAAATCTCACGCCGCAATTGATCCCAAACCCGTGCTCTCGGTCTCCTAATTCGACCTCTTTCCTGAGAATTAATTCTTCTTAGTAGTGGGAACACGGAAATTGTATGGCCATTGATTTGAAAATATTTGCTACAACTGTGCCGCACTAAGCATGCTTTCAATTCAGTGCATTACAGAAGGTAGAAATGAAAAAGTGTACAATACTTGGAGATATGTGCAAATAGACAAACTTGCATAGCTCTGGTGGCAGTTCTACCATAGAATTTCTAGCAGAAGCTCTGCATCAGCATACAATGTGTACTGGGCATTAAAAAAAGGCTAGCATTCAGTCATGGAAGGTGGTAATCCCCCCGAATAGGATGAAAATTCAACTTTTATTCAATCAATATTTTAGCATGGCTTCCTCAAGCTCAGATTCGATCGGTGGTAAGGATGTAAGCACAAAAACTCATGGGGAATACTTTAGCTTCTCGAATAAAAGAGACTTGGTTCCATACTGATAAGAATCTGGTCGCTCAAATCTCTGGATTTTGCACAAAATAACATCGTGATTCCCAACACAAAATTTGGCTTGTTGACGTGCTTATCCAACACGAATTCCACCGCATGAGATTTAATAGCTCCACTCGACGTGCCTTCTTACCCCTCCTCATATTGTCAATAAGTGATCGGTTCGAAATCGAGTCCCCCGGCTCTGGAATTAGATCTTGATAATCGTTGATCGGTGCATATTTCTTCCTGCACAGGTGGCTCTACGTCACGCCATTTCTCTTCCTGCACCCACCATAATGTTTGGTAAAGGACGAAATTCATTCTTCCACAACCGATTCTGAATGGTGACAATCCCTTGTGGCTCACATGGCCACGAATCCATTTCTAGAAGTTGTGATTAAGAGGCTGCCTTTCAATGACTTTTCCATACACAAATGTGTAAATAATTTGTCCCTGTTTAACCTTTGATTTTTTTTTTCAATTTTAATGTCGTCTCTTGCAAAAATTCTTGGACCGCAATATATATATATATATATATATATATATTGAATTGGCCCACCTTTAAAGTGTAAAAGTCCCCATAAAATTTATGATCCCGTCAACAAAACACTTCCACATTTTGGTTGAGGGCCACTTAGAGAATCTATTTGATGGATCTTGCTATTTTAATAGCATCCCCTTTGTAAATTTTGATAAAAACCCATCATGAAGGTTACGCCCTTGTTTCCCTTCACAACATCAAATTTATCCGACCATTATTATATCTTCAATAATCTGGGAAGAAATTTGGTAAAGTTTGCAACAATGACGAGCTTGATAAACCCTTGATATTCTTCTGCATAAAACCCTCTAACTCGGCTCTTCCAGATCAATCTCAAGACTAAGCCAAGATCAAAAGCTTTGATACCACTATAATATCCCCAAATGGGATATTTCACTGAATATGCCTAAATTTACTTAAACCCCAAAATATTCCATAAAATCAACATGTATTCAACAGAAGATTGCCATGTAAAATTAAACACATAAACATTGAAATCCAATACCACATAGAACAGGAAGAATCTCAACTTTTATTATAAATAATAATGGTTTTTACATATAGATCTGACTTAGAAAGAGCTAAGATGGAAAACTAGCCAACAATACAATTTGTTACACTGCTACACAACAATGGCCTCCAAAACTGAACTGTTGCATTCTCCCTCCAGCAACAGCTACCAATGAATCCACTTAAGCACCTATTGAAGATATGAATGATCCTCACTCCAATATCCCTGAAGCTCTTCAAAACTTTTGAATGAAGTCTCCTCAAAGAAAAAGGACCAAACCCAACATTCTCGCACTTGGGTTTGTGACTAGTCGTGGAAAGAATATAACACAAACCAAACATTCTCCCACTTGTTGTTTTCTTTCCACAGGGGGCCATAGGAGAGCTGATTCATTAGCCCAACTTTGCAACACCCATTGTTTCTCTACACCAAGATAACTTTTGAGTGCTCACAGACTTTTTCAATGCATCTGCAACATTCTTCAAAGTGTCCACCTTTACTAGCAACACCCTTTTAGCTTCAACCATATATCTCACAAAGTGATATTGAACATCAATGTGCTTTGTCTTTGAATGATAAGTAGGGTTCTTTGCCAAGAAAATTTCACTTTGGCTATCATAGTCTATCCTTATAGATTGCTGCACCAACCCCATACTTGAACACAATCTCTACAACCAAACTGCTTCCTTGCTGCATGAGTGGCTGCCATGTATTCTGCCTCTATAGCTGAAAGAGCCACTACAAACTATATTTTGCTCATCCAAATGACTGCACCTCCTAATAAGCTAAACACATATCCATTTGTAGATCTTCTTTGGTTTATATCTCTAGCCCAGTCTGCATCAACAAAACCACGAATGTCCAACACTCTTTCCAATGCTAGTCTTCCTTAGTAGCACAAGCCATAATCACTAGTGCCACACAAATATCTGAAAACCCGCTTCATTGCTATCCAATGCTCCTTCCCTGGGTTTGACATAAACCTGCTCAATAATCCCACTGCATGTGCAATTTCTGGCCTAGTATAAACCATTGCATACATCAGGCTACCCACTGCACTTTCATATGGAACACGAGACATATCCTCCTCTTATTCTTGTGTCTTGGGACACTATTAAGCAGACAGCTTTGTACCTACAGGAATCAGAACATTCATCGGTTTACTATCCTGCATATTGAACCTCTGCAATATAGTCTCGACATACTTCCTCTGCTTTAACCAAAGCTTCCTCTTTGCCCGATCTCTCTTAATTTCCATGCCCAAAATATAGTTTGCATCACCAAGATCCTTCATGTTGAATTTGGAGAACAGCTGGGTCTTCAAATCTTGGATAATTTCTTTGTCATTTCCAATCAACAATATATCATCCACATACAAGACCAAATAAATAACACGGTCACCAATTAATTTAAAATAAACACAATGATCCTCCTTGCTTCTAATGAAGCCAAGTCCCCGTATATAGGTATCAAATTTCTAATACCACATCCTTGGTGACTGTTTTAACCCATACAGAGACTTCTTTAACCTACATACCAACTATTTCTTCCCCTTCACCATAAAGTCTTCAGGTTGTTTCATGTATATCTCCTCTTCTAGATCCCCATGAAGAAATTTTGTCTTCACATCCATCTATTCTACCTCAAAATCAAATGTAGCAGCAACAGATAAAACTAATCTAATAGAAGCAACTTTGGCAACACGAGAAAAAATATCATGAAAATCAATTCTCAACACCTGGGAATAACCTTTTGCTACCAACCGAGCTTTGTATTTCTCCACCTTGCCTTCTAAATTCATCTTCTTCTTAAACACCCATTTGCTCCCGATGGGCTTCCTTCCAGCCGGCAACTCCACCAGGTCCCATGCCTCATTTTTATGCAAGGATGCCATCTCATTGTTGGGTCTTGAAAATGTCATTCATTTCCATTACACTTTCACTATTATGTCCATTATATCACCTCCATTTCATCTCCATTTCACTACTATGTCACTACATTCATCCCACTTTCATTATCATTGGGCCACATTTATGTTTTTCCAAACTTTATTAATTCTTAGCCTTTTTAAGTGAATTTGTGGTTAAAAATTAGAAAATAATGTGCATATGCTGATACCTAACAAGTGGGTTGAGATTGTTGACATGTGTAGATCAAAAGGAGACTTCTAGAAGACCCTTATGTGGCACTCTAAGGACAAATTCGAATTTGGTTGGAGAAGATCATGGGATCATGAGGATATGTGTCTCATTTCCTTGTTGTATTGAAACTCTAAGAGGATACGTGTCTCATTTTTTTGTTGTGTTGAAACTCTAGAAAGACATGTGTCTTATAATTTCCTATTTTGATTGTAAATCTAGAGATGGAGGGAGAGATTCATGGACTCCCATTAATGAGATAACTCCTCATATTTTGTATAAATAGGAGAAGCTTTCTCCTATCATGGATAGTGAAAAAATAGTGAAAAATAGGAGAAGGAGAGAAAGGAATAGAGAGTGTTTTGTAACAAAGATTAAGATGGAATGGGATGTAGATTTGTGATTTTTCAATAAATAAGTTCCTTGATGGTGTTTTGATTACAATTTTAAGGAGCTGAAGAAGGATTACACCAAATTGGTAGCAGAGGGCCCCTGCTATTCAAGGAGGTTTTACATGTTTTCTAGATAAGTTGTTTTCAATTCTGTTTTGTCATATTTCCTTACTTAGATTTCTTTCTGAAATCATAGCTTTTAGCATTATTTTTCATGTCATTTGCTTAGATAAAGGATCCTCATGATATTGCAGTTAGTCTCTTTCTCAAGCTCTTCCAAAACATCTTTATTAAATGAATGGGATTCAATTGTGATATTTTGAGTTATTAGCATTTCATTTTCTGTTATTTAGTTTTTAGTGTTTACATTATATTTCTTTAAGCAGAGTCAGTAAGAGGGCCAGAAGCTTCTGGTTTCATCCTTTCTAGTAAAGGTGAAATAACCAGTAAAAGCCCCTACTGTCAATCTCTGTATAAGAAATATTTTGTTCACACAATTTTAGATCAGATTCCTCATTATACTGTAGTTAGTCTC
This sequence comes from Pinus albicaulis, assembly GCA_034641835.2. Classification (NCBI taxonomy): domain Eukaryota; kingdom Viridiplantae; phylum Streptophyta; class Pinopsida; order Pinales; family Pinaceae; genus Pinus; species Pinus albicaulis. The sequence continues at coordinate 1,398,303,541 of CM076581.1, read as the reverse complement.
TTTCAAAAGCTTTTCCAATAAACCTCTAATTCATGAATGGGACTAAGTTGTAGTATTGTGAGTTATTGATTGTTTTGCTTCATTGAATATCCTTATCACATTATGATTAATCTCTTTCACAAACTCTTCCAATAAACCTCTAACTCATGAATGAGATTTAGTTGTAATGTTATAAGTTGTTTCAACATTTCATAGGAGATCCTTACTACATTATAGTAATCTTTTTCTCAAGATCTTCCAATAAACTTCTATCAAATGAATGAGATTTCACTATAATGTTTTAAGTTACTGTTTGTTTCAGCATTTCCTTTTATGTTTTAGGAGATCCTCATTGCATTAAAATTAATCTTTTTCACAAGCTCTTCCAACAAATCTCTAACTAAATGAATTAGATTAAGTTGTAGTGTTTTGAGTTACTTTTCATTTCATGAATGTTCATTTAGAAGCTGTAATATCCATGGATTAGGACTCTCTGTTTTCATCATTTCTTAGTTAGGAACATAACTTGCAAATAAAACTTTTCTTTAATTCATTTGACAACATTTCCTTTTCCTTCCTTTTAATTAGACTTAATCTCATCTTTCTAGTTCAGAGTAGAACACTAAGAATCAAAACATAAAACCCCCAAAAACAACAATAAAACATCAAAAAAACGAAGTAAGAAGTAGGTTTCTTAAGCACATATAGTGCGTCACACTTCATCAGTTTACTAGCCCTGGTCGATAATTTATGTTAGCAATTTACGACGCTAAATTGACTAGACACTCATCAACCATGGCCTCCTTCCATATTTTTCCATCCTATGAATCTACTGCCTCCCTGAAGGTTCTGGGATCATCATCAGTTATAGTTAAAGAAAAATTTGAACATAAAGCAGATGGACTATACCTTTCTGGTTGTCTTCTTTCTCGAACTAATCTTCTAACAGCTGGAGTTTGTGGCTCTTCCTCTTCTGAGTCTTCTTCTGTTGTAGAGTCTAATTCATCCTCCTTTAGCTCAAACTCTATCTTCTCAGGTTCCTTTGGTAGGACTTCATGTTTAACAATATCTTTCACCTCTCTAAACACCACATCTCGGTTGTACAATATCCATCATCTTATTTGACTGTTTCATCCTCCATGATCTATCTCATAAATGAGGCATGATCTCCATTAATGGAGCTTCTCCACTACTCCATGTTTTAGATCTAGATCTATAATCTCCACAAACACACATCAAAAGTGGATTTTATTAATCTTTGAGGATTATGGGTCCCTCCACCCTTTTATTTACTTAATTAATTATGTATATTAAGAACTCTAATATTCCAAATATCTTGTGAAAATTTTGGAATATTATAGTCCTCCCCAGCAAAATGTTGCTTGTCCTCAAGCAACTGCAAAAGTAGATGCTAGAGCAATCTGTCCCCCTCCAAATGGCATCCACACAAGGAAGGTCTCCCCATTTCTGCAATGAGTTATGTATGCCCAGCACCAAATTTTCCTCTCTATAATTTCTAATGGTATCTCTAACTATGTAGCTAGATGTCCCTCATCAATCATGAAGCTCCAAGTGACAACCATAAGCTATCCAATATCCTCCACAATATATGAGATACATAAAGATAAATGGTTCTTCCCACAAGAGGAAAGCTCCAACTTACAAAATATACCTCCATCCCATGCTACATGAAGTAAAGAGAGGATTTTCATGCCTCCATCCTTAGCGCTGTTGGCCTTGTTGGATCTAAGCATCATCCCAACATTGTACAAAAGAAGAAGTAGAGATATATGGGTAGAAAAATATGTCAAACCATATTCTCCCAATAGTATCCAACGCAGCAATTCTCCCTGCTGCCACACCACACCATCAAGATACCAAGTATGGTGTCCATACTCTCCAAGTAAGAGCGATTAGAGGATTGCCTCTTGCTGCCATCCTCCAACACTATCATGAAAATTAGGGGAGTATGTAGGACCAAAGTCCCCTAATAAAAGCCACAGCAACAATATCTCTTGTTGCCTCTTCAAATCATCATGTGAATCATGGAGAAACAACAACATACTGAAAGACATATGGAATGTCATATCAGCCCAATACAAAAAAACTCCATTATGACACATCATGAGAGTATTATGCCATATTACAAACAATACAAAACACATAAATATGGGAGATGTCATGTGATGGCCAAAATCTCTCAACCAAAATGAGCATGCCTTCTTCTGCTTCATTTTGTCATGGATACACAAGGAATGAGTCAAATAAATATGAGCTATTAGGTGGTAACCATACTCACCCAAGAGAATCCAGCGTAACCATGCATCCTTCTTCATTACATGAGTGGTTTTCATGGCATGGATGAAGGAATTGCAAGCCTTTGGGTAGTAACCAAACTCACCCAAGAGCAACCAGCGTAACCAAGATTCTTACTGGCCCATGTCATATATATGCAAGTGGTTATGCAACCCCTTTCTCATCATCCTTGCTCACTCATCCCAATGTGGATGATGAATGATGTTATGCATAAACATGGTATCCTCCCTATGTGGAATACCATCCACCTTAATCTGATGAAGAACTTTGCACTCCATGAGACATTGAATTGCACCTCCAATGAGATCTCTTAATGAGACCTTCTTCTCATCAATGGCCCTCCAAAACCAATGAGGTTCTGGATTTGCTGTAGGTAGAAGTTTCTCTTTGAGCTATGAGATTCTCATTGAGAAAGTTTCATCTAGAAAGGAGACAATATTCCTCATCTCAAGATGTCTACCATCTATCATCCTAACCTCTATTGCTTCATGAGTGAAGCTACCTTCAGAATGCCCCAAGAATAATGGGGCCTTTTCATTGTCACTGCTACTAAGTGATAGCGCTGTAGATCTACATGGTGGCACATATGCTGTTTCATGGTAAGGCACAATGTTGAACTCATAGTCAACCATTGTACATAGAACCATGATCATCCCATCTTTTGAAACTCTACACTTCAACTCAAAGGGTTGAATGTAGCTCAACAATGATGAACTGGGATAGCTCTTCTTCTCCTCCTTGATTATATCGAGGGTCCTCTGCGCTGTGATATGTTGATGCTTCAATTCAGCATTTTCTTCTAACCCTTGGTTGTGCATTGGCCCTGATGGAATGTCCCCATAAGTTTCAATAAGATCTATTGAAACAATATGTGATGAAATTGCATGCATACCTTGGATCAAATGATGTGTGGGAACCTCTTGCAAGACCACAAGAGTTCCTCCAACCAGAACAATGGTGTCTCCAACTGCTGGTAAGAGTGATGGCTGCTCTTCTATCCATGTACTAGCACTGGAATATACCTCCTCTTCCTCATGCATCTCATGAATCATGCCTGGGACTCTATATTTCAAGAGCTGAAGACTATCTTGCAAAGATGCAAGTGTCTCTTCTCTGGATATAAGTACTTCTGCAGCTGGTGGTCAATGTAGTGACCCTTTGTCCAGAGTGACAAGAATGACATCCTCCATTGTTTCCTTACGAAATGTCTCTTTGTGACACATCTTTGGTTTTCTCACATCAAACTTCCTTCTCAACTTGTGAAAGAAATCTGAATATTTATTCACCTTTTCATGCTCCATGTGACCAAACCACCAATCATTGGCTTCACCTTGAAGATGAAGTGTTACAATTCGAATAGCCTCTCCTTTAGCTATAGGATGTAGTCTGAAAAATATATCTAACTCTTTCCTCCAAGCTTTAATAGTGCTTGAGGAATATCCATCAAATGTAGGAAAATAAAACCTATTGTGCCTCTTTCTTCTATTGCTGCTATAGGATCCTCTTTCTTCTTTGATTTCGAAGAATTGTTGCAGAGTTAGTTTCTCTCTGAATGCTCTAGACTGTGCTTTTTACTCTTCAAGGTATAACTTGAGAGTCTCATGAGTCTCAGGCTCCATTTTTCTTATTTTTTCATGACTATAACATTCACCTTCTTCAAAGAAAGTGGGCATAGTAGATCTATGAGGAGAACTATGATTCTCCAGTTTTCTTTGTTGTTGATATGAAGTTCTTGGACCTTCCTCATCAAATCTTCTTCTTGGATCCTTCTTTTTCCTTTCTCTCTTCATTTGATTGACCTCTTTGGGGAGATGTTGCATGGATCTAAAGAGAAGAGTGGTAAAACTACAATCCTCCTTCATGATATATCTCATCTATCTGCTTCTTATTTTGATGCAAAAGATGAAGTGTCCATAAGATGCACCAAAGATCATGCAGTGATACCACTGTAATATCCCAAAAGGGAGAATGCAGTAATAATAAAACACAATAGCTGAACAACAACAAGAAAACAATCAATCAAAAGACAACATCAGAATATACAGAGAAGCTGGGCCATTTTATTATATGGGAGGTGAAAAATCAAGTACAACAGTGCTATGAGACACTCAAGCCAAAGGGATGGCCTAGAATGACCCTGCAATGATCCCACAAGAGGGACTACGTAACTGCTGATCTGATGGAAGGTAAACTGCGTTGTCCCTGCTACAACTGTTGGGACTACAACTTCCAGTAAGATATAAAGTCAAATCTAGGCATTATGGGAGCTTCGATGATGCTGAAAATAGAGATCTGGGCTCTATGATGGATACCCAAGATAACCCAGAAAGGGTTTCTCAGATATGTTAATCTAAGAAAACCACCCTCTTAGAGCTTCACATATACATTGCTGGATATGCAGGTCTTCTACATAATCTGATGTTATGATGGCTGTTGTTATCCATCTATAAATTTTTCATATACTATGATGGCTAAAACATGTCTATTAGTCTTCAAGAAAAAAATTTGGAACAACTTTGTGACTTCTTGAAGCCTTGTTATGACCATTTGTCCAAGGGATCCATCTCACTGATATCTTCACAAAGCCCTGCTGTTGTCTTGAAGAAAACTTCTCTGAAACCCTCTTTCATTCCCATATTCCTATTAAAATTCCTCCACTTCCTCAAAAATCCCTTTTAGACCTTATAAATCCCCTTTATTTGGTTTAAAATCACCTTTTTAACCCTATCGAAACCCCTAAAAAACCTTCAAAAAGCCCCTTTTCGGCCTATTTTCTGACTTTGGGTTTTAAGCACCTTTGGCTTCAGCCTTTCCCCCTTTCCATGTTGTGACCACGCCCTACGACCAAAGCACTAAGCCCATTGGCTATCGGCCATCGGTGATTCCAAATTCTCTGTTCCCATTTCTTTTTCTGCCGATATGCGAAAAGCCGATGCGCTTTCCCGCTTTGAATCCCCACCATCGATCTCGCCTCCGATCTAACGGTCCTACAGCCATCGCATCGGCGCATCTCTCCTCGGTGATCCCAGTACCCTTGTCCCCTGACCCTTTCATCGTCGATATGCAAAGTCCCGATTTAATCTCGACCGTTCATTCTTCCCCAAATCGGACAATCTACGCTCTCCTCCATCGACCATCGGCACATCGCAACTTTCTAACTCTCGCCTCCCATAACTCTTCCCCACCGATTTTCGGCCACCCGATTTAATCTCCGCCGTCCATATCCCAGATCCAACGGCTTGCATTGATTTCCCTTCTTTTCCACCCATGGGCACTTTCCACACACAGGTCAACTATATGAGTGCCCCCGCAGTTGACTCCTTTGACTATGGGAGATCTTCATCCAACGGTCCAGATTTACTGCGGAGGAACCTGGCCCGCCAACTCGTCCATACCCTCAAGTGCCCCCGCTATACATATTTTCTTCCAATATCCCTTATAATCCCTCCGGTCCCACCCGACCGTGCTGGGCCTTTCCACCGTGTTTCCTTCAAATCTCCACCGTTGATCTGCCCCGCCCCCCCAGATCCAACGGCCCACAGACATTTTCACACCCGTTTCACTATAACAGCCTAAATCCCATTTTCAATGTGAACTAGGTGGTTTTCCCGTGAATACGTGTCATCCATTAACGTGTATCGCATTCCCCCCACCCTTTACCACTTACCGCCCAAACCTCATACGAAAACTGCTGCCGGTTTTCCGAAACCACTTTTTCATATTTTGCGCCATAATCCTGTTTAAACCTTTCTCCACCTAGTTTCTGCCATGAAAGCTCACCTCCATTGCATTTTCCCTCCTCTACATTACTCCTCTACCTCTGCCAAAGCCCTCTAAAGCAGTTAATCCACATCGCGCAGGTTTTTATAATAGTTTTGTGGTTTGTGCAAGTTTAATGGTGGTTGTTCGTAAAAGCCATCCCACAGTCAAGAAATGTTGACAGAGGCCGAGGGTGACGATCCTCTGTGGCCTAACTAATGAAGAAAAGGGACAAAAGGAGATTATTTTCATGTTTTAGTCGATAAATCATGATATCAGCTTTTCAATCAAACCCTCTAGCAAAGAAAGAGACACCTGTCAGCAAACATCAAAGATCAATGGAGAACAGTGGAAATTAAAGAAATTAAGGATTAAAGGTTAAATCAAAGCCTGAAGATAAATGACTTAACCACTGATTTGCAAAGATAAAGCACATTTGAAGACAAAATATTTAAAGTCAAAACAATCAACCAAAGAAAACCTCCAAAGGACACATTAGCAAGGCCAATTACTTCTCAGATACCCGTAAGGACACCTGTAGTCTACTTTTCCTTTCAAAGACACCGTGAAAACCATATTGATGGCAGAAACTCTTTAAAACTGTCAGAACAGTTATTGCACAGTCATGGGAGGTCTCAGAACCGAAATATGATAGTTACTTGTCACAGAGGTCAAACAGAGTACTTCAAGCCAAAGTTATCTTCAAAGAACACACTTCATAGTTATTACTAGCCTGCTAGTTGGTTTCAGGTTCAACTAAAAGCAGATAAAATGGTACATCAGATAATGCTATGATTATTAAGTGGAATGGTCATTCGAAATACCTCTCCCCCTCTGTCTTGACTGATATTTATGATCTTTCCATCAACACTCTTCCTCTCTCACCTATATGTATTCACAGAAAACTCATTGTAAAAGGTTGGAAAATGGTTAATTGTTGAACTGTTATTGAGTAAGAGTTACTGAGTAGTTGTAATATAGTAGGCTGGGAAGAGAAGTATCAGATTGTAAAAGCTATTGGACTCAAAGTATGTAACTAGTTTTGGAAATAAAATAGACAAGCAGATTTCACTGGATCCTGATCTAAATCATTGGTGATGTTATTCTTACTGTAATTTTTATTCTCCTTGTGTTTCCACTTTGTTCACATTCTCTGATAAAGAGTAGTAAAATATATATTAGGATTTACTTCTAAAAGTACCCTAATTCTGACTGATAAGCTTTATCTTTATGTTTTCTTCTAAATGTGTGTTTGAAATTGAATCAATAGAGTATAACCAGTCAAGGAATGTTGGTGAGCCCATGTCTTCCTGAGTAGAACTTGAGATGTTTCTCTTGAACGATATTTTCATTGCATGCCAAGTAGAGTCCTAATCAAGGAAGTTTATGGTTATCCCTATCCCTTGTTTAGTCTTAAACAGTTGTTTTGAATATTTCCCGTAAGATTATGCCGAAATCAGGATAGGTTAAAAGTCCTTACCTGACCTTAGGATACTTTTTATGTTTATCTTGAATGTTTTCCTTGAGAGTATGTCGAAAGAAGGATAGGTTTAAAGCCCTTACCTGATCTTAGGCTGCCCTCTGTTTTCTTATATGTTTGCTTCTTTCACCACACTCCTTAATGTTCCATAACACCAACTCAACTTAAAAGATCTTTTGATATAGATGACTAGCCCTATGGAAACCCTTGAATAGTTTTTGTGCAAGTAAACCCTTTTATGACTCCATAGCCCAATGGTTTAGCACTGTTTTTTGACCTATCTTCCCATGTTGAAACATCCTTCCACTTATTTCCTCCTTCACTTCACATGACCTTCTCATTTAATGATTCCCAACCAAAAACAAACAAATCCCTTTTGCTTCATAACTAGCCTAATATCATATCCTAAACCTTAGAGCATATCATTCTCACACACATACAGAGAGATCCCTCTCTGAATCTAAGAGGGCTAGATCCTAGGATTCTAAAGTGGTTCTGATGTTGCCTTGTCATTTGGTATGCCAATCTGCCAAATCACAGGACCCAAACATAATGGTGACTCCAATGGGGACTGAGTGAATTACATCATATCCTTAAGAGCTTAGAAGACCCACAACAGCCTTAGATTGGTATTTAATTACTGATGGTGGATAACAACTCATCTTAAAATGTTTGGAATCATCCACCTGGTGACTCCAAAACTCCTAAAAGACCAAAAGACTCCACTGGTGATCAGTAGGCCTGCTGATTACCCCTGGTTTCACAAAGACTCCACTGGGACAACCCACTCTTCCATTAAAACATCGTGCACTCCCATGATTAGGAAACTTTGAGGATTAAGTTTTCCTTGCTAAAGACTAGTTGGCCTCTAAAGATTGTCATATCTGGCTAACTTTCCTTTCCTGTCGGTCTAAAATCAACACAACAAAGACCAAATCACTCTATTAATAGAAGAATCTGAACAATCTGCAAAAATGCAGTTAAGTTTCATAACAGATCTTTGTTATGAAATATCAAGTTTTCTGGCAGAACTTGAATGTGGGGACCTTCCAAAGGTTATCCTTCTCAACTCAAAATTCCATGCTAAACTTGAGCTTAAGAAAAATTTCCTAGACTTGGTGGTTTAAAGGTATGAAACTGAGATTGAAATGTTGAATTCACAAGAACAATCATACCAATTCAGGGACCCTAGAGCATTTTTGGAAAGTCTCCCTCCCCCTAAGCAAGAAGAAATTTCAATGCCTTTTGATGTGCAGGAAAAGGATGATTGTGCTTTCAAGAGCCATACTGAAGATGCAGTGATCAAAGTTGTCAAGGATGCAGATAGCTTACCAGTCATGGAAGGCCTAAAAATAGAAAGTTTACATCATGTTTTTATTGATCCTATGACAGAGTATATGGAGGCCCTGATTAGCTCAAATTCCCAAGCATTGACCCTTTGCAAGAGTCAGATACATCAGGAGTGGTCACCACTGGTGGTGGCCTTGGTTTTGAAGACCCACATTCAAAGTGCCCTATTGTTATCTCTGACAAGAAGTCGGATTTTCTACCCTTTTTTGTTACTACTTAACTGGCTGCACTGGCACTATTGTATCATATAAAACAACATATATTTCCAAGTTAGATTAGCGTAGGTAGGAATTTCAATAAAGCTCAGCCTGTGAGCATTTAGTTAGTTTTTTTCTTTGAAAGAAAAAATGAAAAAAAAAATACAAAAACAATAGAAAATGAAAAGAGGAAAGATTAGAAAAAGAAGAAAGTTACAGCCCCATATCAAAAAATAAAAGAACAATCTGAAAGTGTGCAAGCCTAAATGCCACTACTTGAAAGAGCATTTCTATTTAGTCATACAACCTAATCATGGCTAGATAGATTTAAATTTACTGTTGATAGGTTAGTGAATCAGATTTTCCAAACAGTTTAATCTTTTCTTATCAGTAGGTTAGATTAGGATAGAAAATGAATGGCTCCAATTAGATCAAAACCTGAGCCAAATATACAAAGAAGACTGGTTCTAACATGCTGAAAACTTGAACTAGGTAAAGAAGGAGAAGACAGCTCTAAAAGATCAAATCAGTGCTGAAAGAAAGAAGGAAGGACTCTCATTGTTTCAGATCTTAAGCCTTCCAAGTTTCGTTTTACTCTCTGCAAATAAAGGTCTATGTGTAGTTTGTTTTTGATGTCATAACCATCACAGCAAATCAGACAGCTTAATCTTGGTTTGACTGTGTTTTCAATTTCTGTTTTAGAATGTAGAGAATGCAGATCTGTCAGACAGTTTAATCCTGACGAATAGTAGTTAGGTAGAGAATTTTTGAGTCCAACTGTTTAATCTGGACTCATGGAAGTTATAAGGGTGGATTTAGATTAGTTTCCTGCTTTCAATAAAAGAAGAAAATGTTGATGTCTAAAGGTTTGCAAGTCCAAGTGCACCTTACAAAAAAAAATGTTAGGAAAGTAGGTTGTGTAGGTAGTTGTTTGGGGAAAATTGATTTGTTATAATGTAATGATTGATCATTTTTCAAGCAGCATGATCAAAGAAGAAAGAGGATTTGTCAAAGTGCAGGACATTGATCTACATTCTAGAGATAAAATTTCTGAGGTTCTTGACACATCCAAGGAGCTGCCATCCCCAAGTGGAGCCACTGTTAGCCATCTATAAATTTTTCATATACTATGATGGCTAAAACAAGTCTATTAGTCTTCAAGAAACAAATTTGGAGCAAATCTATGACTTCTTGAAGCCTTGCTATGACCATTTGTCCAAGGGATCCATCTCACTGATATCTTCACAAAGCCCTGCTGTTGTCTTGAAGAAAACTGCTCTGAAACCCTCTTTTATTCCCATCTTCCTATTAAAATCCCTCCACTTCCTCAAAAATCTCTTTTAGACCTTATAAATCCCCTTTATTTGGTTTAAAATCACCTTTTTAACCTTATCGAAACCCCTAAAAAGCCTTCAAAAAGCCCCCTTTCGGCCTATTTTCCGACTTTGGGTTTTAAGCGCCTTCGGCTTAAGCCTTTGCCCCTTTCTGTCTTGTGACCACACCCTGCGACCAAAGCGCTAAGCCCATCGGCTATCGGCCATCAGAGATTCCAAATTCTTTGTTCCAATTTCTTTTTCTGCCAATATGCGAAGCGCCGATGCGCTTTCCCGCTTTGAATCCCCACCATCGATCTTGCCTCTGATCTAACGGTCCTACGGCCATCGCATCGGTGCATCGCTCCTCGGCGATCCCAGGCCCCTTGTCCCCTGACCCTTTCACCGCTGATATGCGAAGCCCAATTTGATCTCGACCGTTCATTCTTCCCCAGATCAGACAGTCTGCGCTCTCCTCCATCGGCCATCGGAACATCGAAACTTTCTAACTCTCGCCTCCTAGAACTCTTCCCCACCGATTGTCGGTTCTCCGAGTTAATCTCTGCTGTCCATCTCCCAGATCTGATGGCTCACATTGATTTCGTTTCTTTTCCACCCGCGGGCACTTTCCACACACAGGTCAACTATATGAGTGCCCCTGCAGTTGACTCCTTTGACTATGGGAGATCTTCATCCAACGGTCCAGATTTACTATGGAGGCACCCAACCTGCAAACTCGTCCATACCCTCAACTGCCCCCGCTATACATATTTTCTTCCAATATCCCTTATAATCCCTCCAGTCCCACCCGATCACGCTGGGCCTTTCCACCATGTTTCCTTCAAATCTCCACCATTGATCTGCCCCGCCCCCCCAGATCCAACGGCCCACAGACATTTTCGCACCCATTTCACCATAACGGCCTAAATCCCATTTTCAACATGAAATAGGCAGTTTTCTCGTGAATACGTGTCATCCATTAACGCGTATCGCATTCCCCCCACCCCTTACCACTTACCGCCCAAACCTAATGCAAAAACCACTGTCGGTTTTCCGAAACCACTTTTTCATATTTTGCGCCATAATCCTGTTTAAACCTTTCTCTGCCTGGTTTCTGCCATGAAAACTCACCTCCGCTGCAATTTCCCTCCTCTACATCGCTCCTCTGCCTCCGCCAAAGCCCTCTGAAGCAGTTAATCCACATCGCGCAGGTTTTTATAACAATTTTGTGGTTTGCATAGGTTTAATGGCGGTTGTTCGTAAAATCTGTCCCACAGTCAAGAAATGTTGACAAAGACCGAGGGTGATGATCCTCTGCGGCCTAACTAATGCAGAAAAGGGACAAAAGGAGATGATTTCCATGTTTTAGTCGATAAATCATGATATCGGCTTTTCAATCAAACCCTCCAGTGCAGAAAGAGACACCTTCCAACAAACATTAAATATCAATGGAGAACAGTGGAAATTAAAGAAATTGAGGATTAAAGGTTAAATCAAAGCCTGAAGATCAAGAACTTAACAACTTATTTGCAAAGATAGAGCGCAGTTGACGACAAAGGAATTAAAGTCAAAACAATCAGCCAAAGAAAACCTCCAAAGGACACATCAGCGAGGCCAATTACTTCTCAGATACCCGTAAGGACACCTATAGTCTACTTTTCTTTTCAAAGACACCATGACAGCCATCTTGATGGCAGAAACTCTTTAAAACTGTCAGAACAGTTATTGTACAGTCATGGGAGGTCTTAGAACCAAAATATGATAGTTACTTGTCACAGAGGTCAAACAGAGTACTTCAGGCCAAAGTTATCTTCAAAGAACACACTTCATAGTTATTACCAGCCTACTAGTTGGTTTCAGGTTCAACTAAAAGCAGCTAAAATGGTACATCAGTTAATGCTATGATTATTAAGTAGAATGGGAATTCAAAATACCTCTCCCCCTCTGTCTTGACTGATATTTATGATCTTTCCTTCAACACTCTTCCTCTCTCACCTATATGTATTCATAGAAAACTCATTGTAAAAGGTTGGAAAATGGTTAATTGTTGAACTATTATTGAGTAAGAGTTACTGAGTAGTTGTAATAAAGTAGGCTGGGAAGAGAAGTATCAGAATGTAAAAGCTATTGGACTCAAATTATGTAACTTGTTTTGGACATCAAATAGACAAGCAGATTTCACTGGATCCTGATCTAAATCATTGGTGATGTTATTCTTACTGTAATTGTTATTCTCCTTATGTTTCCACTTTGTTTGCATTCTCTGATAAAGAGCAGTAAAATATAGATTAGGATTTACTTCTAAAAGTACCCTAATTCTGACTGATAAGCTTTATCTTTATTTTTTCTTCTAAATGTGTGTTTGAGAATGAATCAATAGAGTATAACCAGTCAAGGAATGTTGGTGAGACCATGTCTTGCTGAGTAGAACTTGAGATGTTTCTCTTGAATGATCTTTTCATTGCATGCCAAGTATAGTCCTAATCAAGGAAGTTTATGGTTAGCCCTGTCCCTTGTTTAGTCTTAAATAGTTGTTTTGAAGATTTCCCGTAAGAGTATGCTGAAAGCAAGATAGGTTAAAAGTCCTTACTTGACCTTAGGCTACTTTTTATGTTTATCTTGAACTTTTTCCTTGAGATTATGTCAAAAGAAAGATAGGTTAAAAGCCCTTACCTGATCTTAGGCTGCCCTTTTTTTTCTTATATGTTTGCTTCTTTCACCACACTCCTTAATGTTCCATAACACCAACTCAACTTAAAATATCTTTTGATATAGATGACTAGCCCTATGGAAACCCTTGAATAGTTGTTTTGCAAGTAAACCCTTTTATGACTCCATAGCCTAATGGTTTAGCACTGTTTTTTGACCTATCTTCCCATGCTGAAACATCCTTCCACTTATTTCCTCCTTCACTTCACATGACCTTCTCATTTAATGATTCCCAACCAAAAACAAACAAATCCCTTGTGCTTCATAACTATCCTAATATCATATCCTAAACCTTAAAGCATATCATTCTCACACACATACAGAGAGATCCCTCTCTGAATCCAAGAGGGCTAGATCCTAGGATTCCAAAGTTGTTCTGATGTTGCCTTGTCATTTGGTATGCCAATCTGCCAAATCACAGGACCCCAACATAATGGCGACTCCACTAGGGACTGAGTGAATTACATCATATCCTTAAGAGCTCAGAAGACCCACAACCACCTTATATTGGTATTTAATTACTGATGGTGGATAGCAACTCATCTTAAAACATTTGGAATCATCCACTTGGCGACTCCACAACTCCTAAAAGACCAAAAGACTCCACTGGTGATCAGTAGGTCTGCTGATTACCCCTGGTTTCACAAAGACTCCACTGGGACAGCCCACACTGCCATTAAAACATTGTGCACTCCCATGATTAGGAAACTTTTAGGATTAAGTTTTCCTTGCTAAAGACTAGTTGGCCTCTAAATATTGTCATATCTGGATAACTTTCCTTTCCTGTCGGTCTAAAATCAACACAGCAAAGACCAAATCACTCTATTAATAGAAGAATCTGAACAATCTGCAAAAATGCAATTAAGTTTCATAGCAGAGCTTTGTTATGAAATATCAAGTGTACTGGCAAAACTTGAATGTGGGGACGTTCCAAAGGTTATCCTTCTCAACTCAAAATTCAATGCTAAACCTGAGCTTAAGAAAATTTTCCTAGACTTGGTGGTTGAAAGGTATGAAACTGAGATTGAAATGTTGAATTCACCATAACAATCATACCAATTCAAGGACCCTAGAGCATTTTTGGAAAGTCTCCCTCCCCCTAAGAAAGGAGAAATTTCAATGCCTTTTGATGTGTAGGAAAAGGATGATTGTGCTTTCAAGAGCCACACTGATGATACAGTGATCAAAGCTGTCAAGGATGCAGATAGCTTACCAGTCATGGAAGGCCTAAAAAAAGAAAGTTTACATCATGTTTTTATTGATCTTGTGACAGAGTATATGGAGGCCCTGATTGGCTCAAGTTCACAAGCATTGACCCTTTGCAAGAGCCAGATACATTAGGAGTGGTCACCACTGGTGGTGGCCTTGGTTTTGAAGATCCACATTCAAAGTGCCCTATGGTTATCTCTGACAAGCAGTCAGATTTTCTACCCTTTTTTGTTACTGCTTAACTAGTTGCATTGGCACTATTGTATCATATAAAACAACATAGATTTCCAAGTTAGATTAGGGTAGGTAGGAATGTCAATAAAGCTCAGCCTATGAGAATTTAGTTAGTTTTTTGCTTTGAAAGAAAAAATGAAAAAAAAAATACAAAAACAATAGAAAATAAAAAGAGGGCAGATTAGAAAAAGAAGAAAGGTACAACCCCATATCAAAAAAGAAAAGAAAAATCTGAAAGTGTGCAAGCCTAAATGCCACTACTTGAAAGAGCATTGCTATTTAGTCATACATCCTAATCATGGCTAGATAGATTTCAATTTACTGCTGATAGTTTAGGGAATCAGATTTTCCAAACAATTTAATCTTGGCTTATTAGTAGGTTAGATTAGGATAGAAAAGGAATGGCTCTAATCAGATCAAAACCTGAGCCAAAGATACAAAGAAGACTGGTTCTAACATGTTGAAAACTTGAACCAGGTAAAGAAGAAGAAGACAGATCTGAAAGATCAAATCAGAGCTAAAAGAAAGAAGGAAGGACTCTCATTGTTTCAGATCTTAAGCCTTCCAAGTTTCGTTTTACTTTCTACAAATAAAGGCCTATGTGCAGTTTTTTTTTGATGTCATAGCCATCACAGCAAATCAGACAGCTTAATCCTGGTTTGACTGTGTTTTCAATTTATGTTTTAGAATGTAGAGAATGCAGATCTGTCAGATAGTTTATTCCTGACATATAGTAGTTAGGTAGAGAATTTTTGAGTCCAACTGTTTAATCTGGACTCATGGAAGTTATAAGGGTAGATTAGATTAGTTTCCTGCTTTCAATAAAAGGAGAAAATGTTGATGTCTAAAGGTTTGCAAGTCAAAGTGCACCTTACAAAAAAAAATGTTAGGAAAGTAGGCTATGTAGGTAGTTGTTTGGGGAAAATTGATTTGTTATAATGTAATGATTGATCATTTTTCAAGTAGCATGATCAAAGAAGAAAGAGGATTTGTCAAAGTACAGGACATTGATCTACATTCCAGAGATAAAATTTTTGAGGTTCTTGACACCTCCAAGGAGTTGCCATCCCCAAGTGGAGCCGCTGTTAGGCATCTATAAATTTTTCATATACTATGATGGCTAAAACAGGTTTATTAGTCTTCAAGAAACAAATTTGGAGCATATATGTGACTTCTTGAAGCCTTGCTATGACCATTTGTCCAAGGGATCCATCTCACTGATATCTTCACAAAGCCCTACTGTTGTCTTGAAGAAAAATGCTTTGAAACCCTCTTTCATTCCCATCTTCCTATTAAAATCCCTCCACTTCCTCAAAAATCCCTTTTAGACCTTATAAATCCCCTTTATTTGGTTTAAAATCACCTTTTTAACCCTATCGGAACCCCTAAAAAACCTTCAAAAAGCCCTTTTTTGGCCTATTTTCCGACTTTGGGTTTTAAGCGCCTTCGGCTTAAGCCTTTGCCCTTTTCCATCTTGTGACCACGCCCTGTGACCAAAGTGCTAATCCCATCAGCTATCGGCCATCGGCGATTCAAAATTCTCCATTCTCATTTCTTTTTCTGCCAATATGCGAAGCGCCGATGCACTTTCCCGCTTTGAATCCCCACCGTCGATCTCGCCTCCTATCTAATGGTCCTACGGCCATCGCATCAATGCATCGCTCCTCGGAGATCCTAGTCCCCTTGTCCCCTGACCCTTTCACCGCTGATATGCGAAGACCTGATTTAATCTCGACCGTTCATTCTTCCCCAGATCGAACGGTCTACACTCTCCTCCATTGGCCATCGACACATCACAACTTTCTAACTCTCAGCTCCCAGAACTCTTCCCTGCTAATTTCCTGTCCTCCGATTTAATCTCCGTCATCCATCTCCCAGATCCAACGGCTCGCATTGATTTCCCTTCTTTTCCACCCGCGGGCACTTTCCACACATAGGTCAACTATATGAGTTCTCCTGCAGTTGACTCCTTTGACTATGGGAGATCTTCATCCAACGGTCCAGATTTATTGCAGAGGCACCCGGCCCACAAACTCATCTGTACCCTCAAGTGCCCCCACTATACATATTTTCTTCCAATATCCCTTAAAATCCCTCCGGTCCCACTCGACCGCGCTGGGCCTTTCCACCGTGTTTACTTCAAATCTCCACATTTGATCTGCCCCCACCCCCCCCAAGATCCAACGACCCACAGACATTTTCGCACTAGTTTCACCATAACGGCCTAAATCCCATTTTCAATGTGAAATAGGAAGTTTTCCCGTGAATATGTGTCAGCCATTAAATCATATCGCATTCCCCCCACCCCTTACCACTTACCGCCCAAACCTCATGCGAAAACTGTTGTCGGTTTTCCGAAACCAATTTTTCATATTTCTTGCCATAATCCTATTTAAACCTTTCTTTGCCTAGTTTTCACCATGAAAGCTCACCTCTGCTACATTTTCCCTCCTCTACGTCGCTCCTCCGCCTCCGCCAAAGCCCTCTGAAGCAGTTAATCCACATTGCGCAGGTTTTTATAACATTTTTGTGGTCTGTGCAAGTTTAATGGCGGTTGTTCGTAAAAGCCATCCCACAGTCAAGAAATGTTGATAGAGGTTGAGGGTGACGATCGTCTATGGCCTAACTAATGTAGAAAAGGGACAAAAGGAGATGATTTCCATGTTTTAGTAGATAAATCATGATATCGGCTTTTCAATCAAGCCCTCTAGTGCAGAAAGAGACACCTGCCAACAAACATCAAATATCAATGGAGAACAGTGGAAATTAAAGAAATTAAGGATTAAAGGTTAAATCAAAGCCTGAAGATCAAGGACTTAACCACTGATTTGCAAAGATAAAGCACAATTGAAGACAAAAGAATTAAAGTCAAAACAATCAGCCAAAGAAAACCTCCAAAGGGCACATCAGCGAGGCCAATTACTTCTCAGATACCTGTAAGGACACCTATAGTCTACTTTTCCTTTCAAAGACACCGTGACTACCATCCTAATGGCAGAAACTCTTTAAAACTGTTAGAATAGTTATTGCACAGTCATGGGAGGTCTCAGAATCGAAATATGACAGTTACTTGTCACAGAGTTCAAATAGAGTACTTCAGGCCAAAGTTAGCTTCAAAGAACACACTTCAGAGTTATTACCAGCCTGCTAGTTGGTTTCAGGTTCAACTAAAATCAACTAAAATGGTACATCAGTTAATGCTATGATTATTAAGAAGAATGGGAATTCGAAATACCTCTCCCCCTCTGTCTTGACTGATATTTATGATCTTTCCTTCAACACTCTTCCTCTCTCACCTATATGTATTCACAGAAAAATCATTGTAAAAGGTTGGAAAATGGTTAATTGTTGAATTGTTATTGAGTAAGAGTTACTGAGTAGTTGTAATATAGTAGGCTGAGAAGAGAAGTATCATACTGTAAAAGCTATTGGACTCAAAGTATGTAACTGGTTTTGGACATCAAATAGACAAGCAGATTTCATTGGATCCTGATCTAAATCATTGGTGATGTTATTCTTACTATAATTGTTATTCTCCTTATCTTTCCACTTTGTTCGCATTCTCTGATAAAGAGCAATAAAATATAGATTAGGATTTACTTCTAAAAATACCCTAATTCTGACTGATAAGCTTTATCTTTATGTTTTCTTTTAAATGTGTGTTTGAGAATGAATCAATAGAGTATAACCAGTCAAGGAATGTTGGTGAGCCCATGTCTTGCTGAGTAGAACTTGAGATGTTGCTCTTGAATGATCTTTTCACTGCATGCCAAGTAGAGTCCAATCAAGGAATTTTATGGTTAGCCCTGTCCCTTATTTAGTCTTAAACAGCTGTTTTGAACTTTTCCCGTAAGAGTATGCCGAAAGCAGGATAGGTTAAAAGCCCTTAGTTGACCTTAGGCTACTTTTTATGTTTATCTTGAATGTTTTCCTTGAGAGTATGTCCAAAGCAGGATAGGTTAAAAGCCCTTACCTGATCTTAGGTTGCCCTGTTTTTTCTTATATGTTTGCTTCTTTCACTACACTCCTTAATGTTCCATAACACCAACTCAACTTAAAAGATCTTTTGATATAGATGACTAGCCCTATGGAAACCCTTGAATAGTTGTTGTGCAAGTAAACCCTTTTATGACTCCATAGCCCAATGGTTTATCACTATTTTTTTACCTATCTTCCGATGTTGAAACATCCTTCCACTTATTTCCTCCTTCACTTCACGTGACCTTCTCATTTAATGATTCCCAACCAAAAACAAACAAATCCCTTGTGCTTCATAACTAGCCTAATATCATATCCTAAACCTTAAAGCATATCATTCTCACACACATACAGAGAGATCCCTTTCTAAATCCAGGAGGGCTAGATCCTAGGATTCCAAAGTGGTTTTGATGTTGCCTTGTCATTTGGTATGCCAATCTGCCAAATCACAAGACACCAACAACTGTAATGATGCATAATCAGATCTATGCAAGAAGGGATGATTCCTTTACTAGATCACTGAAAATAGCTGCTGGATGAACAACAACTTTAGAAAAATGCGTTTTAAGAGTGGGAGACCCAATATCCTACTGCTATATATGTCAAATCAGCTCCCGAATGATGGAAACAATAGATCCAATGTGAGGAGATGATCCCTCACAGGATTTCTAGCTGAAATACTAGAAACTTCCTTCCTCCAATAGATCTATAGGATTGAATTGCGCAATCCTTGAAGGGACTGCTGCTGCATGGAGGTAAAACCCAATGGCCTGAATACTGAATATAGATATACTACTCCTGGAAGACTGAATGTGAAGAACAAAGTGGTAGGATGAATCCTCCACCGTTTTCCTAGTTGAATGCTAGAAACAACCTCCTGAAGATGGCACCAATACCTGATAAGGAATAGAGCTCAATAGAAAACCTTCCCAAAGTAGGCACACAATTCCTCTATGGGTAAGGATGAGATTCCTGCTCAAGAACACCCTCTGCTAAACAACACTGCAAAATTATCTAAATAGCATAAGAGTGCATGGAAATGTCACCTAACAAGTCGAGATCTAAACAGATAAAATAATAATCCAAGTATCCAAATATGCCTTCTATTGTGCCTTCTCCTTCATTATATAGATCATGAGCCTGCCATAGCCCAGGCCCACTCCAAAACTGTGTTGTACATGTGGGCATAAGTCCCCATGGTTGACTGCATTGTTTCAAAATGTCCTCCATCATGTTCACATGGGGTGATCACCCTCTCCATCATGTGTGCATTAAATGCATCACTTCCTCCACTAGCTTATCATAAGTGTTTTATGATCTTACTTTGAATGCACTATGATCTCAATTCACCTCTTCAAAGATCCTCATCATTTTACATTTAAGATTCATGATCTTATTTTACTGTTTCATCCTCCATGATCTATCTCATAAATGAGACATGATCTCCATTAATGGAGTTGCTCCACTACTCCATGTTTTAGATCTAGATCTAGAATATCCACAAACACACATCAAAAATGGATTTTATTCATGTTTGAGGATTATGGGTCCCTCCACCCTTTTATTTTCTTAATTAATTATGTTATTAAGAACTCTAATATTCGAAATATCATGTGAAAATTTGGGAATATTACATTATTTTTTGTTGATGAGTATGTTATATGTTAACTTGTTATTTTTATATGTTAGTTGACTTGATGATTAGGGTTATTTCTTTAATATATTGATGTTATATGTATCATGTTGATCTATATTGGTCTGTGCATATGGTTAGGTTTATTGAATTTAGGTATGCGCCGACCTAATTGTATATTGTGTTGTATTAATCTAGACTAATTGTGTATATGTGATTTTTATGGACGCATGACAATTGTTTATGAGTTTATGATGTGAACATGTTAGCTAATTACTATTATGGATATCATGACATTATTTATGTTTGAGTTGATGTGTTGAGAAGTTATATTGTGCTAATCTAGATTGATTGTGCAGACAAGATAGCCTCCCCTGAGACACATTAAGGTATGAGTTTTCTTATGTCATCTAGTTTATTTATCCAACATGGTATGTTTATAGTTTGTTTGAATGTTTGATTAATTGCATGATATGATTATGTGTCTATAATATTTCTTCAAGAAATTATCTTCTTTTAAGATGGTTGTAATAACACATATGTGTTGAGACAATTGATATGTACTTGAGTGTAAGTAGGTGATAGTTGTAGCAGTATGTATTATGAAACATGAATGTGATATGATTTTTGATTATGACATGGTTGTTAGACTTGGTAAATGTTGATTTCAAATTAATAGATATGTTGTCTTTATCTTTGGAACATGTAGCTAACATGTGTGTTCAGTTACACGACAACGTGCTTGGCATAACAAGGTAGGATAATTGGTATATTGTTATATTTAATTATGCATTGACATTTATATGTGTATCGAAGTATGATGCAAGGGATTGCATGGCAAGAGATTGCCATGAAATATTAAATAAGGCTCGGTTGGAGATTTCCTTTGGAAGCACTAGGAACCATGGGGATTGAGACTGCATGGTGTTTGTTTCTGGTCTTTTGATTTTGGCATTTTGTGATTTGTCGCACTTGATTTGCAGCTTTGTTTATGTCTAGTGCAAGGCATTGCCACGTTATTTGTGGTGTCATCTTTTATATATTTTCATGGATTTCTTTTGTTTTTTCTTATTCTTGTATTCTATGTTTTGAGATTATTGGGAATTTGTTGGGAAGGAGGAAAGTTAAAGAGCATAGGAAAAATTGAACGAAAACTAGAAGGTAATGTAATATCCAAATGAAGCTCACTGCATGAGTAAGGACAGTTGAAGGCAAGAGTATGATAGTGAATTAGATTGGTTGGATCTATTGGTTTAAATGGACCATGGTAGGAAAATCATGAGAAAGGTAGTCAAGTAAGGTAAAGTGAATAGACTGGTGGTGTTAGATGCCTTGGCTATGTTGGGAATTGTTGTTCTCAATGTTGTGCATACTATGCATGCATAAAGGGAGTTCTCTTAACCTTGACCTTATGATATATGGTAATTATCTTGTGATAATGATTATGATAATGTCTATATATGTATACATGTATGTATGTATGTATGTTGTGTCTGACATGGTCGTCACGGATCATGATTGTTTTTATGCTAATGTTTATATGTATATATGTGTGTATGTACTTCGTTTTCCAATAGGATCATGATTGTTCCATGCTAATGATTATATGTATGTATGTATCTATCTATCTATCTCACTATCTGACAGGGTTGTAAGGGATTATTCTTGTGAAGGAATTATTTATTTTGTAGGTGAATGGCATGAAGAGGTTCCTGGTATTATGATGAATCAAGTGGGAAGAGTAGTCTCGGAAAATTTATGAGTTCAGTATCATGTCATGGATATGGGTTGATATCATGTGTTTATACTATGCATATGTTTTGGACAGGTAATGCAGAGAGATACATCAGCGAAATGAAAACAACATGATCTGTGACATGCTAGGATAAGCATTGATGACAAAGAGACACTGGAAGAAATGTTTCTTGGTAGAGATAGTGTGGTTTTGTATGTGAAATGCTACTATTGTGCATATTGTATATTCAGTGATTGTACCTATGATTTTGTGTTTCAGTTGTATATATGGTGTTGCATGTATATTACATATGCAGTGCCAAGTATAGATGGTGCTATGTACATATTGGATATGTGGTGTAGTGTACATATCGTACTGTGCGCATGTTGGATATGCGATGATGTGTGAATATGGTGTTGTGTGTGTTAGTGTCAGTATTTGAATCCTTCCACCAGTGATCAAATAAACTCTTTCATGTCATGTTAAGGGTCCCATTCTAAAATTTTTGTCATTCCATTATGTTATCATGCAAAAATTTGGTCACTTGGTGCAGATTTAGGTCAACCTTCACTCTTTTCAGAAATTTCATTACTTGCTAGCTCATTTCAATGTTTTGCTGAGTGTACATCATTCATGAGTTATCATAATCATTTAAGTCTTTTCATAATGAAGTTCATTCATTCAGATTCTCCATTAGGTCTTAGGGTTTTCAAGGTCCATCAAATCATCATTTGCATGCATAAAAGACCAACAAGTAAGAGATTGACAATAAACACATTTTATTATGAATGTTTGATTTGTAAATTTAATTTCAATTCAATATGTAATTTTATGTTTCTTAATATGTAATAATTTCTCATGGTTCCAAGGTGCTGCATACTCAAGGTTCCAATCAGCCAAATAATTCAATGTTCTAAAAATCCATAGTGTTCAAAATCCATCAAAAAGATAAAATCCAAAGATGAGGTTCAAAAGGTAAAGTGCAATGTAAAAGTTGAGTTAAAAAGGAAATGTGGGTCCCAAAGCCAATTTATGAAATTTCACCAAGTATAAAGGGCCATTAAAGACCAAAAAGACACTCATTTTCATCCTCATGCATTGAGCTCTCAAACTCCCAAGTAAAAAATTGAATTTTGAGTGAGAAAGACTAGTTTTTTGGAAGGCGATGTGCCTCTCCTTAAGGTGTTCCACTTTTGACACAAAGGGTGTTGTGCTCCTCCTTAAGGCACTGCGCTTTTGCCAGCTTTATCCCACAGCTTCAAATATTCATTTCAGGAGGTCCAGCCATAAAACAAGGGTTTATTCAGTCAATTACAAGTAGGTTACACTTCTTGAAGCCTTCCTTTCAGTTTATGATTGTAAATTCATGTTGTAAACCCTCTTCATTCACTATTTCATGTTTTGAGTCAAGAAACCCTATTTTTCACCATTGCAAACCAAGGTTATTTCCCCTAGACCATATTTTCCCTTCCCACACTCTAAAATCACTCCCCTTATCCCTACATTACCTTATCCCTTATCCCCAACTCCCATTTCCTAAAACCCTAATCCTAGACTGCATTTTACTAGGCAGTCCCACCATATCCGTGTAATCAAATTCCATACCCTATCTCCCTAATTTTTTCTATCCCCAAACACTTCCCTGAGATCCATAACTCCCTTCCCCAATTCCCTAAATTTTCCTACACTAATCTCAACTCCCTAAACCTACTATCCTACCCCTTCCCTAGGGTTTCAAAAAAAGACAAATACTATGGAGGAGGAAAGAGATATTATGGAGGAGAAGATGAACATAGAAGAGGATAGGAGACAACACAAATTATAGAGGATTCTGAGGTTTGAACCATCCAACACTATAGAATTATTGGCCTCACCCATGACATTCAACTGCTTCAAACAAGTGGGTTGTTTTGACTTCTTTGAAATGGGTCAAAGAGTACAACATCACCCTGCTTTGACCAGATTTTTCATCTCTAACCTTAAAGACAACCAAGTGACCATTGCAGGAGTAACCTTCACCATCTCCACAGATACTATTGTTGTAGCCATAGGGATACCCAATGTGGGTGACAAATATTTTAAGGCCAAAGATATAGATTCCCAACATTATGAACCATTTCTCAAGCCAAGGTACAAAAATGACAAAAAGAAAGTCTTACATTTCAGCCACCTACTTGACACATTTTCTCCCAAGATAAAGATCATCATGACATATTTCACTTGTGAGGGAATATTCTCCAAACTATGTGCCCATCACATTAGACTGCTCTTGCATTTCACAAGGGTGAAATTTCTCAACATCCCTCACTATTTGTACAGGAGTATTGATAAAATGTCATATATAGTGCAGAACAGAGAGTATGAACATCAGATGAACAACCTATTTCGTCACTCTCTAATCAAAATAATTGTCCTTCGTCATCTAAAATCAGATAAAAATTTCATGGGAGATATTTATTGAGAATGATGCCTTCAATACTCCACCACCTCTGCCTGCTAGACCAATTCCACCAGTAGCATCAATGTCTTAAAGACAAACAGGGTCATCTAGAAAGGCTACAGTCAAAGAGGTCAAAGAAGTCAAAGAAACAAAAAATTTCAAAACCTACCAGAGGGGACCTATGCAAGTGTTTTCTCAACATATTTTAGAATAGGCCTTGCCTTCATCAGCAAAGTAGGTACATCAAGATGAGCAGTAGGAAGAGACATTTGTCCATGAGGAGGAATACCTTCATGAGGAAGAAAGAGACTTTGAGTTGATGGATTTGGATGATCAAGATGATCAGGAGGCCTCAAAGTTGATCATCAAAGAGAAGGATGCCATGATCAAATAATTGTAGGAAAAAATGGCAAGAGCTCAATTTGTCATATCATTCCTTGAACAGGAGAACAAGTAGCTAAAATACAAGCAATTAATCATGGAGCTAGAGCTGCTAAAGGAAAAAATAAAAGGAATCAAGGGTAAGGAAATGATGGAACCTAATGACTCTGAACATTATGATACTCAAAACATCAAGTCAAGACCAACAACAAGAGGTCTTAAGAGAGCTCTAGAGCAACAAAAACATAAGGCATAGCAACTTAGTTTTGAAGAAAGGATTACCAATGAAGTTGAAGATGATAGAGAGGTATCGCTAGAAAGGGTAAACCTCCACCTTGAGAAGCTACTCCATATGAAAAAAAAAGACAATGAAATTCTCAGACACATGTCCAACAGGTACATAACTAGGAACAAGATCTGCAACATCAAACTCAAGCAGTTGAAGGAGAAATACAAGCAAACCCTAATCAAGAAAAAGGAGGAAGATAAACTTGAGATCCTTGCTAATGCTTCCATGATTTCTTTAGGCACATCATCAACACTTAATCTACTTATTTTGATGGTTTTTGGGTAATTTTTTTCAATTTTGGGCATTTTGACAAATTTTGACAGGTTTTCAGCACAGTCCCCCTGTCAAAAGCACAATGGCCATGGGAGATTTGACTTTAAGGGCCTTAACTGCATCATTTTTAGAACTTAAGGGAATTTTTGGAAACTATATAGGAGAATCTTTCCAATGAGCTATCATGAGCCCAATTTGGACTTCAGGAAGGCCTCAAAAACTAGCGTTACATTTGGCGTTGCGTTTCTGCTTGAGGCACTGCACTTTTGCCAGATTTACTGATATTTTCGAGTTTTTGAATTTTTCTCAGTTGGTTATAGAATTTGAGTTTTTAATGATGTAATTCATCCTTGAAAATTTAATTATGTTCTAAATAGTTACTATAGGGTAGATAAATTGGGTAAAAGTTTATTTTTGGATAAATTAATCAGTTTCACCAAATTTAGGGATGAGTTTGTTGACCTCCCTAGTCTTTGGGTTTCCAGTTGAGCACTTTGTGGATTAGCTCCACAAGTCAGGGATTCAACCCTGAGCTCGGGAGAATCATTTTTGGCCTATATTATACATTTATTTTCTCATAGCAATGGTTCGATGTTGTTGGATTGATCTCGGAACACATTTTCTAATCAGACTTTTGGTTAATAATAACAGACTAAGTTGCAGCTATTTTGATGGAATTCATGTGGTAAATTATTTGACATTGTTTCTTCTTGTGTTATGAAAATGTGTGAATGTATTTTAATTCATATTCATTCCATTTCTAAATATAAATGTTTCCTAAGTCAGAAAGACAAAATTCATTAATTTTATGCTTTGTTTTGGAGGGATATTTACAATTTGTTTCATCTTCTTCTTAGTAGAAAAAAATCCATATCCCTTATGCTATTTTCTCAAACCCTATCAGTCTAAACCATTTCATCAGATATCCTTTTTTGTTGAACTTATTACCTACCTTTCTCTATCATATCCCTGCAATTTTGATCCTTGTTTTCCTTGACCTAATTTCTTCCTTTACCTATTCACCATCCAGCACCTCAAATTTCAATCAATCAAACCCTTGTGCTATTATACCTAGCCTAATATCTCATTGATCCAGTCATATTGATTGAGATCCATTGGAGAGAGGCCTCTCCTACCTAGTAGGGCTAGCTTCTTGGAAAAATATTGGTTTGTGGTTACCTTTGTTGGTCTCTTCTCAGCCTCAGAGATTCGGTGGAGTGATAACAGTGCGCATGTTGGATATGCGGTGTTGTGTACATATGGTTCTATCTACATGTTGTATATGCAATGCTATGTAAATATGGTATTCTGTGCATGATTGTACATGTGGTGTTGTGTACATGTCGTGCATGTGGTGATGTGTACATGTTGTGTTTTGTAGATGTGGTATTTTGTACACATTGTACAGGTGGTGCAGTGTACATGTGGCATTGTGTACACATTGTGCAGGTGGTGTTGTGTATAGGTGGTACTTTGTACATGTTTTACGTATGGTACTAGTGTACATTTAGTATTGTGTGCATGTCATACATGTTGTTTTGTAGGCATGCAGTACTATGTATGTTGATTGTGTGTTCGGGTATCGTTAAAAGTGTATCCATTATGTTGTACTTTGTATATGTATATGTATCATGTTGCGTTGTACACCAGATGTAGGTGTATGTGTTGTGTTGTATATCAGGTGTAGGTGCATGTATTGTATGGTGTTTTATGTCGTATGTGGGTGAATGTATTTGATGTACACTATGTGTATGTTTACGTGGTCTAAGGGAAGGTACTGGGTGTTTTTCGGGTATGGAAACCGATTCAATCTGTGTACGAAAAGGACAAAGCATAATGTTAGAAGTTAAGGATTGATTAAAGGATAAGTATCTGTATTTTATTTCAATTTTATTGTGCACGTGATCTGTGATTCTCACTCATGATGATTATGTGTGATCTATGACTCTGGTTTATGATGGTTACATGTAATATATAATTTTTATTTATGATGGTTACATCTTGAGCTAACTGAATGTGATATGTTTATACAAGATGATTAATAAAATAACTAGTTTGACTTGTGTGACAGGAAGTGAACAGGATTGTGGTTGTACCTTGTTGACGAGATACCAATGAGGTATGATTTGAGTTTATTTCAATTCATTTTGAGTCTAATGGGAATTATGTGCTTGGTACATGGAGCATGGAAATTCCTGGTTGGGTGATTGGAACTGACAACAAGAATGAGCAACAACAACAAAAGGAATTGAAACATGAAGAAGTATGTTGGTAAAGCACTCCGAGAGCAAGGCCATTGTGGGACACTGGGACTTGATAGTGTCCATTAATTTCCATGAGCATGCTATGACAGGTATGATGGTTTGAGGCAAAGTATATTCCTTGGTTTTTGGACCTTTTGATGTGAGGAAGCCTTTCCAAGGGAAGGGTCACCTGAGGGACTGTTTGGCAGAGAAGGGGATGCCCGTGAAACTTGGAAGGTGTGTGACTGCAAGAAAGGGGGTGACCAAATTCCCTGGGGGATTGTGTAGCAGAGAAAGGAAGGTCAGGGATGAATTTTTTTTATTCATTAGCATTGTTAGATGGAATCATATACACATTGGGAGTGTGTCATGGAACAATGAGTTCGTAATTTTTCACTGAGAGTACAAGTGGCACAGGATTGTAGCACTAGACATTGGATGCAAATTTTACTTTGGAAGTGGATTCTAGATTTCCCGGGAAGGAGGTGGATCCTAGTATTACTTTGACGGTGGAGGTGTGAGCCTTTGTATTCCCTTGTTATAGAGGCATTCATCGTATCCTTTTATTTTTTGGTTGAGAAAATGTCCATATGTGTATATTATTGTTAATACTATATCGCGATGGATTTATAAAGCTTCATAAACAACATGGTTATTTTCTGGTTGAAGAAAATGTGCATAAGTATACATGTGGTTGTTATTGTAAATACCATAATGAGTTGCGTTATAAAGCTCCAATAAACGGTATTATTTTCATGTTTTCAATAGGATTTCATTGTAAATAATGCAACGAGTTGTGTTATAAAGCTCCATGGGAAGTATGTTTTGATTTCAATAGTTTATTGGTTGTAGGTGTCATTGAACATCAAGGATGGTGTTCCCCCAAGGGGGAGGGTTCTATAACAACCCTGGTTAAAAATCCCTGTAAAAAAATATATAAGGCGACAGTCACAGGACATGTATTCCAAGTTGAATGGCGGGAAAAACATCCTAGTGGGTGTCACTTCAGTTTATTGTGTCTAAAGGAAATTGGAAAAGGTTTGCAACGACATGAGGCATTATTTGGAATTTTATTTATGAAAATAAAGGAAATTAGGAGAAAAGGAAGGTGAAAGGTAACATGTTGCATGTGAAGAGAAAAATGAAGGAAAATAATGGAAAGTTGAATAAGATAGAGGCCTCATTAATAAAAAGGCTTCTGAGGATTAGTTGGCAAGATTTTTCTCAACCTTTTTTCAGTTCAATTTTGGCAGCTCTCTCTCTCTCTCTCTCTCTCTCTCTCTCTCTCTCTCTTGGACACTTAGAGTTTTCTTGGAGCGCTCTTGGAGGAGTGTGGTGCACTTGAGATTTGGAGCTAGAAGGAAAAGGAAAAGTAGGAAAGCACAAGAGGACATCGAAATCAGAAACTACAACGGGTTTTGCTTGCAGGTACCGAGTTGCATGTATTTTTCATCACTAGTTTTGGCATATGACATATGCATGTGGTATCTTGGTCATGATATATGATTGGCATGGAGGATTTTTTGGATTAAAAATGGCTTTGCCTAGCCTTTCCATTTCCTAGATAGCCATGGTGTTGTTGGGTAATTTCCTTTTGTTTTCTGGTTGGTTCTAATGTTTCTTTAGTTGTGGTTTGATTTACTAGTTCCTCGAGCCTTGGTTGGACAAATTCTCTAGATCCCTGTAAAAAATTGGGTTGAGTTACTAGTCCTGGAGCCTTAGCTGGAAAAGCGTTAAGGATCCCTTGGTGGGTTGAGTTATTAGTCCTAAAGCCTTAGCTGGACATACGCTTTGGAGGCCAGCATCAACTGTGGGTTGAGTTACTAGTCCTGGAGCCTTGGTTGGAACAAACACTCTGGAGCCCTGGAAAACTTGGGTAGAGACCGATCTGGCAATGGTTAGTGATTTCCGACCGTGAGGTGGAATCACTGGTTTTGGGTTGAAGTGGTTTGGCCTCTAGAATCCATGTTTTTGTTTTGATTGATTTGGTTTGTTGGATCCCACATTCATGCTTGGAATATGGCATGAGGGTGACTAGTTGAAAGAGAAATTTTGTTCAGCCATGTTTATGGTTGGGTGGTATGTGGAAGTCTCAGACCTGGTTGCATTTTGGTTATGGCAATAAGATCTATTTTCCTCTTTTATTGCTAGGTAAATATGCTTGTTATTATGTGGCTTATATGGTTATTCTATGCTTGTCATTTATGTTGTTTATATGTTGGTTATGAATGTGTTCAATGACAATGATGATGTATGGCTCTCATCATGTTTTGATTTGTAAATTAATGAAAAATGAATCTATGACCTAATATATGAGAATGGAGCTAATGTGATGAGGAATCAATGCTTCTTAGAAATTCTCACATAAGTATGAGACCTATATGCTCAGATCTATTGTTTAAACATGTATATTACATATTTGTGACATGTTTGATGAAATTCCTGTCATGGCTAGTAGGGGTCTAATCAAGTCCTTTTTCAAGTAATTTCATTTGTATCATTATTCCACCGTTATATTTCATTCGTGGAAGTGTCATGGAGTTCTGGGCAGTGAACTGGGTCCTAGCCCTGAAGTTTAGCCTTAAATCCTAAAGTTTATGGCATAACACTAACAGAAAAAGGCTACAGTCACACTCATGCAGGATCATGGGAGCGACTGTGGATCTCAGTCACCTCGAGGTCTTGGTAAGGGAACGAGTGGGGGATTAATGCAACAAAAATTTATTTTGTCTCAAGGGCTAGTCACCTGGAAGGTTTGAATGGCTCCTGGGGGTTCTGTTGCAAGTGTAGAAGTGTTATAGCATCATTTCTCACCTTGACATGATTTATGATTGCTTCATGGATTTTGGGCACCCATTCCTACAGACTTGGACAAATTCACTTAAAAACAGTGCAAAATCCCCCATACGCGACTATGCGTGCTCGCGTATTGTCATGAAATCATTAGACATCCGCGTATGCCATTAAAATGATTAAAAAATATATAAAAAAATCCCTAATTTCTTGTTGGTCGATAGTTACTCGATTGGTTCAACCACCGACATGTGCTTATTTCAAGCTATTTGAAACTACTTGGAGGGACTGTAAAAAGCCCTATGTGGCTAAGAAGAGGGTATTGATATTATACTGCTGTTGGTATTCCATATCCCAAGTACGTTTCGTGCCCTCTCTTTCCCGATTCATTGGAGAAGCCGCCGCTGTGAGATATATCCCTTTGTATCTCGTAGCACGGTTAGAGGAGTCTTAGCGAGGCAAGGGCAGGCCAGTTGATGCCGAAGGCCTTGGAAGGATCAGGTGATCTCTCACTTGATTACTTTTATGCATGCTATTTTATAATACGAAGTATCATGTTGTTAAAATAAACGTGTTGATATGTACTTTTAATATGTAAAGATATTTGTTATACAAGCATTCATTATGATTTATTTAATGTTTTATATGAATCTCACTAACATTTAGAGTAGATATATGTTGTACAACTTGTCCTTTGTGCTAGTTTCTTCTTGTATTTCAGGATAAGAAGGAAGGATGGTTGCTGGGGGTTTGGACCCCACGTGGATCTACTTCAAACGTAGGACCTACGGGTAAATCTCTCATTCTGCTCTATTTAGTTTTTCTGAACGTGCATGGTTGTGTGAGTCTCTGTTAAATAGCATTGTATCCCAACCAACCTCTAGGGTGTTAATTCCCCGAAACAAGAAGGTTTGTTTCATTGTGTTCCATCAGTTCCACTTCTTTAACTGACACATAGGGAGTTGAATCATATCATTGTAACTCTTCGTCACATGGTTACCCTGCTTGGCCGATTACTTGGGTAGATGTGGGAGGAGGGTGTTACATACAAAAATTAAATTCATGAGTTTAAATTGAAACAACTTGTTGCATCATACACAATTTCATAGAGGCAAAAACGAAAATGGAATCACACACATAGAAAAAAAATAATGCTTGCAACCATACCCATTGCTAGAATCAAACTCACTTCTATTACTGAGTTCATGAGATATTTCTTCAATACATTGTCTTCATGAAAAACTAGACTCAAAACCTCTTACAATTTCTTATTTCTAGTTTTAATTCCCCTTAACTAACTAACTAGTTGTCAACTTAATTATAAAAACCGACTTTTAAAACAATTATAAAATTATTTCTCCTCTTTTTTATTTTTGAGAAAATTTAAAAAATGATAAAATTACAATAATAATTGTTTAATATAATATACATTATAAAAATAACATATATAATATTTGAAAATCCCAATTATTTTCAATGTTTGTACAATATGTCACTTCGGAATTTGATTAGATCCACATTACATTTAATAAATTTAAAATGTAAGTAATAATATTGGGACCAAATATTTGACACCTGCACTGTTGGAGACGATGGTGGAAATGGACGGCGTGTGGGTCTGATTATTATCATGCACACCTAATCAACCCAAAAAACATAAAATTCTTTCAGGTGAACCTCATGGCAGTTTCTGGAGATCAGGATCGTGGTGTCGAGACAAATATTGACCATTGATTTCATGTTAGATGGTTTTGTAATATTTCCTTTCCAAGACCACCCTTAATTTATATCTCTTGCATGTTTTAACCTCCCAAGATCCCATGTATCTAAGCATAAACAATTTAGGTCGTCGATTTCCTTTACACTCATAAGGTATCCAACAACATATTGTAAGTGAATTCATCCACGATGGAAACAATGCAACTAAGATCTGGTCATTGTGAGCCAGGTGATTGTGTTGCGGCATGAAATGATCAGGAGATCATGTGTTATGCTCAAAATTGAAATTACTCGAAACTGTACCGAACCTGAGCGATTAGAAAGGTCTCGTCGTTGCGATTATGTCACCGTGAACGGTTTGGAAAACCAATGTCGTATGAGGAAGATATCGTGTTCTATTCGTTTTCCCAAACAACTAAAATTTTGTGACTGTGATGCCCAGTCATCATGCAGGTATAGTGATCAAGTGACATATTCTAGGGTATATTCCCTTTTCTTACATCCAATCAGATCATGCCACGTGGCTTAATCTGGGCCATTGATTTTTGTGGTACGGAGGTGATTCTGACCATTGGATGGAGAAGTCAGGTTTTGAAACGGGCCGTTGGAGGAGCGACACGTGGAAAGCACGGAGGCTGCCACATGTCCTTAGGAAGCTGTCGTAAAATTTTGTTGGAGTCGTGGCGAGGGGTTGGGGGGCACGATCGACCCCATGACCTCCGACCATTCCTCCTATGACTTGTTACTTAACACTATAAGGCTACGGCTTCGTTATATTTTTTAACAATAGTTTGGGCAGATAAAAAAAGGGGCCAGCCTCGACTACCATCCCAATGGCTATGACCGAGACCCCAATGCTATCCAAACCGGCAGTGAAGTTGTCATTCGCATGTCGTTGTGACATTTTTTACGACGGTTAATACACCGTAACTCCCGGCGGGTTCATCTGTCATATGGGCATGGTTTAAATGGAAATTAATGCCATGGTTTCGAAACCATATAACTTCGGGTTCCATGCCCACGCAATGGAGTTCAAATAGCTTGATCGCGGAGTTAGCGGTGGGGGTCGGAATGTGACCGCCCTATCCATACCATTTAACATCAATGCTAACAATCTTTCCGGCGGAGCTGGAGTGCGCCCCTAATTTTATGGCATCCCATTAATTTAACTCCAGTTAAGTGCCAGTCTCCACTTTTAGTGGAGATTTTTTAGCTGACATTGGAAAAAATGCATTCAGAGGTCAATTTTCGACCAGTTTGGGTGAAACAAGAGTCTACCAAGACTAATTTTAGCATTATGGAGCCATTGGTGCAGAGATAATAGCCATTAGAGGCTTGTAAACACATGTAATTTTTAATTTTGAGCATAATGACAAAGAGGGGCATGCCTTTATTTGGGAGTTGGACCAGCAGATGCAGTTCAATGTTTTTTAGGCTTATTTTCATGCCTAGAGTTCACAAATCCATCTATGTTTCATGGTTAAAACACTCATTCCTTAAGCAAACAAATGGAGACAATTTGTACATGTTTATATTACTGAAAGGACACTTAGCACAACAAACTAATACACTCCTTTCAGATCAGGTTGGTATCGGAGTGAGAGTTTAATCTCTGGTGTTTTTGTGTGCAAATATTTGTTAACTTTTTGCAAGGGTTTTCATGCTTACTAGGCTCAAGCTTAAGAGAGGATAAGGCAAATTGGTGGAAGCAAGAGGTTCTCAAAGTGAGACACAAAAAAGGAGGGAAATATTGCCACATTCTACACCACCTATTTCACCTCCAAGAGAAGCAATAAGCATGCCTCCAGGAGAAGAAGAAATCCATGAAGAGGTGGATCCCAAAGAAGAATAAAGAGTGTTCAGGAAAGCATTCCTTGACATGACCGAAATAGTGAGAGTCCTTTATCAAG
Organism: Pinus albicaulis; assembly: GCA_034641835.2. NCBI lineage: Eukaryota > Viridiplantae > Streptophyta > Pinopsida > Pinales > Pinaceae > Pinus > Pinus albicaulis. Next base: position 1,398,269,601 of record CM076581.1, on the reverse strand, counting down.
AAAGTAATGAGAGACTAGAAGGAGAAGGATCCAAACTTCACAAGGAAGTTCAGGGATCATCAGGAGGTCACAATGATGAAGATAAATCAAAGAAGGGAAATGGAGGAAATGGAGTTAGTGGAAATTCACCATCCTCACCCTCATCATCATCATCCTCTACTTCATCTTCAGTACACCAGTCACACAAGTAAAAGAACACTGGTAAAACTCCTTTTTCTAAAAATTGATGTTAAGTTTGAATTGCCAATGTTTAATGGTGAAGTAAATGCAGAAAATCTTGATAATTAGATTAGGCAATTGGAGGTTTATTTGAGAATTCAGAACCTTAATGATGATGATACCAAAATCCAACTCGCTTCATTGAGGATGGAAGGTGCAGCTCTTGTTTTGTGGGAAGCCATGACAAAGGAGGAGATAGAAAAGCATGGTAATATTATTCTATCATGGACTGATTTCATTACTACAATAAAACAACAGTTTTATCCATTATCTCATATGTAGAAAACCATAATGAACAGGAAAAATTTTAGACAATTGAAAGGAAAAAATACACAAGACTAGACCCAAGAATTTAGGAGAAAAGATCTCTTATTAGGGGTAGATTTGCAGAGTCAATATACTTTACTCAAGTACATAGGGGGCTTACATAGCTACCTAAGACATACTATCCTCATGTTTAATCCTACAAGTGTAGATGGGATATGTGTTCAAGTCACACATCTAGAAGCTAGAGGGAAAATTAATTTTGAAGAGGGTAGAAAAAAACCTTTTAAGGGGAAAAACAAAGAGAAAACCTCAAAAGGAAAATGAAAAAAGAATTCATTTATCAAGAAAGACGGAGAGAAATTGGTTTGTAAACATTGTTCAAGAGAAGGCCATGAAGAGAAAAATTGTCAGAAATTACATCCTGAAAAGACACCCAAGTTTAACAATAACAAAGGGAAGTAGAAAACTGTAGCTACAACTCAACATGACTTAGGAGAGGATTCAGGTGATGAAACTAAAATTACATCCATGGGATTGAAGAACATGAAGGGGAAATAAATTAAAACAAAACCCAATACTAGTACTTAAAACTGTCACATACAAGCTCCAAAGGAAGAAGAGAGAATTGAACTGTTTCATGTGAGGGTCATATCCAAACATACCAAGATTGACACACTGTTTGACAGTGGGTCAAAAGAAAAATTAATCTCTGAAGACTTGGTCAAGAAACTTAATCTTGAGACCATTCCACATCCAAAACCATATCCATTTGGTTGGATTTGTAAGGATGCAAATTTACAGGTTTCAAAGAAGTGCATATTGCGCTTTGCAATAACTACACATTGTGTTGACACAGATGAATTAGATGTGGTTCCGCTTGATATTACAAGTGTTGTGTTGGGAAGTCCTTACTTGTATGACAGGAAAGTGATCTTCCATCACCATGAGAACAAATACCATTTATTTAAATATGGCAAGGAGTACATTGTTAGAGCACATCGCAAGAAGACAAATATTACAATTGTAAATGCTAGACAGGTAAAGAGGCTGGTGAATTCAAGTAAGAATTTTTTTCTTATAATGATTAAACCTAAAGCTGATGCTAAGAATGAGTCATTTTAAGATTGTGATCCTAAGTTTAAATCAGATTTATATGATGTAGTTGATGCACATCATGAGATTTTTTAGGAGCCAACACGATTGCCTCCTAAAAGGGAGATTCAACATGAGATTCAATTACAACAAGATTGTCCTCTTCCAAACATCGGCATGTATCGCATGTAGATAATGGAGAATGTTGAAATAAAGAGGAAACTCAAGGAATTTTTGGACAAGGTACTCATTAGACCAAGCACTTCGCCATGTGGTTCACCCATAGTCTTGATTCCGAAGAAAGATGGGACTTGGTGCATGTGTGTCGACTTCAGAGCTTTGAACAAGATAACGGTAAAGAATTGATACCCACTCCCAAGGATAGATGATTTGCTAGATTATCTAAAAGAAGCAAAGTTTTTCACTAATTTAGATTTACAAAGTGGATATCATCAAGTAAGAATTGCAGAAAGTGATATATGGAAGACTGCATTCAAAACCAAACAAGGACTCTTTGAGTGGTTGGTTATGCTGTTTGGTTTGTGTAATGCACTAGAGACTTTCATGCGTGTTATGGATAATGTTTTGCGTCCATTTCTTGATGAATTTTTTATTGTGTATTTAGATGATATACTCATTTTTAGAAAAACAAGAGAATAACATGTCTTGCATGTAAAAAAGGTACTTGATGTTTTGAAGAAAGAGCAATTATTTCTTAAGATGTCAAAGTGTGAATTCAAAAAGGCTTCTCTGGTTTATTTGGGACACATTGTAGGAGGAGGCAAGTTGAGAATTGATCCTTCTAAAGTGGAAGCCATTGTGAATTGGCCCACTCCCAAATCAGTAACCGAGGTAAGAAGTTTCTTAGTCGCAGCTCAGTATTGGAGAAATTTTATTGCTAACTTTTCTACCATAGTAGCTCCTATGCATGTAGTGACAAGTGTGAAGAAAGGCTTCCAATGGGGAGGCAAACAATAGCAAGCTTCTAAAGCTTTAAAAGACAAGATTAGTTCAGTTCCGGTCCTTGCATTACCGAATTTGAGACAACCATTCGAGATTCAATCTAATGCTAGTGATTATGCCATGGGTGCAGTACTTTTGCAGCATGATAAGCTTGTCGCTTTTCATTCTAAAACATTAAATGGCATTGTAAATAATTATCCAACATATGAGAAAGAGATGTATGCATTGGTATAAAGAGTCAAGAAGTGGAAACACTGCTTGATGGGTAAAGAGACGATTATACATATCGATCATCAACCATTACAATACTTGCAGTCGCAAACAAAATTACAACAATCACGACATTTCAGGTGGATGGGATTTCTTCAACACTTTCACCTGGTTATAAGTTACAAGAAAGGTATTTTAAATAAAGTTTCTGATATGCGTTAAAGGCCAATTATAAGTGCTTCTAGTTTGCTTAAAAATTATTCTATTGTACATGAGAGTTACATAGAACAGTATGCATCTGATGCTGATTGTTAGGTCTCTGTAATTTATTAGCAAGATTGGGAGAGTCCAATCACAGAGTTAACATCATTTCAACCAACTTTGGGATTCTAGGATCTAGCCCTCCTGAATCCGAAGAGGGATCTCTCCAATATGTACAAAGATGGATATTGTCTTTGAAAAGCTTAAGGTAATGATATTAGGCTAGTTATGAAGGCCAAGGGTTTTGTTTTGTTTTGGATGGTTGAGCATGAAATGTTACTTGAGGGGAAAGTCCTAAGTGCAAAAGTTTCAAAAGTGAGAAGTTGCAAGCAAATAGAACATATTTGGCAGACAGATAGATATAACGCTGGTTTTTAGTCCATTGGGCTATGGAGTCATATCTGGGCTTTAATTGAACAACAACATCAAGTGTGATCCAAGGGGCAAGTCATCTATGTCTAAGGATCTCTTTAAATTTTGATTTATGGAATGGAGTGATACATCAAGAAGGGGAATTAAACAGATGCAGAACGAAGAGCAGCCTAGGATCTGATAAGTACTTTTAAACCAGTCAGCCTTTGGCAAACACTTAAGGAGGACACGAAGCGGACTAGGATCTGGTAAGTGCTTTTAAACCAACCAGCCTTTGACACACTTCCAATAGAAAACATACAAAAAAAGGGGAGACACAAAGATAACACAGAATGGCCAAATATCTAGCAATTGCTTCTAAACTAGCCAGCTTTTAACACATTCCAAGGGAAACAATATGTTAGTTATGCAGACAAGTCTGGGACCAGGGCTAACCATATCTTCCTTCAGTTCATCATCACATAACACATACTGAAAGTAACATTCAGAAATAATATTCAGCTAAGACGATAAAATGAGGGAACACCAGCATTCTCATGCCTAAAACTGAATTAAGTCATTCCTAAATAACACAGATTGGAAGAAAACATTCAAATAAAGATTTCTCAGCCAGAGAAGGTTACTGATATACAGCAGGTCCTAACCCTATTTAAACTGTTCTTTACAGTGGAAAATGAAACAACATGAAAACAGAAATAAAACAACAAGTTACAAATGAGAATAACATCACCGTCAATATAGATCAGGATCCCATGAAACAGCTTTTATATTGATGTCAAAGCAACTACAAACTTCAAGTCCAACGTTTCAGTTCAGCAATCATCTTCACTATTCAACCTAACTACTCTAGCACAAACAGAGCTTCAAGGGCCAGTGAATACTATGTACAAATAGAAGTCTCAAGCTCAAGTGTATTTCAAAGTTCTGCAACCAACAATTTCTCATCTTCTGTAGAAGTACTTATAGGAAGATGAGGAGGTGAGATTTTAACAAAATATCTCAAGGACAGTTAATGCAGAGTGAATACTTCTCGGCCCTTTGAGAGGCTCGAGGGAAAAATTTACAGGTGGATCACTACATTAACTGTTTCACAATAAAGATCAAAGCTCGGTGGAAGCTTTGTTTGACTTTTGAGGCTCTGTGCATGTTTTGGAGTAACTCTGCAGATATTTATTCATTGATTTCCTTGCAGAAGTAACTCCCTGGCTGTGCTGGAGGCGGATATCTGATTTTCTTCAATAACTCAGCCTTTGGTTTGAATGGTTTGAGGCAACAGGTGGCCTTTACGGTAGCTGAGGAATTAATTCGCCTTTAGTTGAAACGGTGGAAGCCTTTCTGTCTATTTAAACGCTTATGATTTTTATTTAACTGTGTTTAATTTGGGGATTAGGCTTTTGATAGTCAATCTTAGTCGTAATCCCTAAATTTGTCTTCAATCTTCTGCTCTGCTGCGCTCTGTTCTTCAACACTGATACTCTTTCAACTGTGTTTTTAATAAAACAGTGTCTTGTCGATGTGCAGGGCCGCACTGGGCTTTACGGCATCAATACTCATAGAGTACTGACGAAACATGGAATAGAGCCCCATGAATGGCTTCTCTGTAATGAAACGAGGGCGTGAGAATCGTCATTCCCAGCCCTTGGCATTTCTTCGTTATACAATGGAAAACCATCGAAAACACCTGCATAAAACAAAAACAATTAAGAAATCCTGCGAAATGGGTTTAAACTGCTTCAGATGGCGGGGGAGGGGCGTAGCCGTCGGATGAAGGCAACCAACGGTGGAGATCTGCATAGAAAGGCAAAAAGGATAGCGGGAGAAGAATAAGGAGGAGTAGTTTTGGACCGTCCGATCTGGACACGTGGACGGTCCGGATCTAATCGGAGGACCTCAATCGGGGAGGTCACAAAACAACATGCGATTGAAACTTTGCGATTGAGCCCCTTGCGATTGAGCGCTGGTCGTTGATCTGAGGACCAGATCGACGGCAGGGAATGAATCGGAGGGATTGGCAAGGGTGTGCGATGGCCGTCGGATTGCGAAACAGATGGACGGCTGCGATGGAATCGGAGGATCGCAATCGGGAGTGAGACGAGAAGGCTTGTGATTGCGATCGGAGGACAATTGCGATTGAGCGCAGGCCGTTGATCTGAGAACAAGATCGACGGTCGGTATTTAATCGGGGGTCGGCAATCGGAGGTCGCAGAGATGGGCATGCGATTGCGCAATGAGAAAAGTTGCGATGCGATTGTGCGCGGACCGTTGGATCGAAGAACTAGATCAACGGTCAGGATTGCTTCGACCTACGTACCGGCGAAAAACCCATTAAACATATGAAAACCAAAGTTTTGCAATAGTCATAAGTTATAATGGATTGGGCGGAAAATATATATATGAGTAAAGAAAAAGGCGCCCGATTGCGGGGCCGGTGGTTTTATGGAATGCAATATGCCCGGGAGTATAGAAACAAAGGCCAATCGCAATCGGGCTGTTGAGCCTGGTCTTTCCGATCAACCCATTTGTATTCAGCATGTGGTTTTAAGTTTTAACTTAGAACTTTCGGAAAGTGGGTTTTTTGGGTTTTACAAAGGAAAATGAGTTTTGTAAAGGTTCAAAGTCATGCACCCGTTAGATATTTGCGATTAGCACCGAAATTCTTGGCGTTTGGTTTTAACACATGGGCATGTGAGGGGAAGTGGTTTAGGACTTAGCCCAAGGGGCTTAGGTCCATAGCAATGAAACTCTATTTTTTATGAAAAATTTCAAGGTTTTAATGGATTTGGGGGTTCCGAAATAGTTAAAAAAAATGAGTTTTTAACTATGAAAGGGGAAATTTTCATAAATGGAAAGAAGAGGACTTATGAAAACAAGGTAGTTTTGATGGAGAAAATGGGACAGCAAATGAGGATTTTGGACAGAGGCATGAGGCCTTAAAGAGACTTCAAGAGCCAACAATTTTTTAGTGATAAAATTTGTTCCTTGGAGGCTCAAAAAAGATCTTAGCCACCTTTTGGTATAACAAAATATTATAGGTGGCTAACAGTGGCTCCACTTGGGGATGGTGCCTTCTTGAAGGCATCAAGAATTTAGACTTGATTTCTGGGAGGCTGATTAGTTGCCTCATCCATTGGGCTGTCCTCCTGTGATTGAATAATCTTCTCAAAAAACATATTTGGCAGCCATGAAAGCAATGGACCTTTATCAACAAGCTTGCTACCTACCCAATCCTACGGATCTAGCATTTTTTCCTCATCAGAGTGCACTTGGATTGGCAAACTCTATTCACAACATTTTATTCTTTTGAAAGCAGGAAATCTAATCTACTTCTACTCCTTATTTCTCCCTGAACTCAGATTAAACAGTTGAGCTCAGATATTTCTCTACCTATTCTACTGTCTGTTGGGATTAAACAGTCCAACAAACTTTCATTCTCTAAATTCTACAACAGAAATTTAAAAATAGTCAAGTCAAGATTGAGCTGTTTGACTTGCTATGATCTATGGCATAAGAACAAGCTGCACATAGATTTTTATTTGTAGAAAACTAAATCAAAATGGAAGGCTTAAGATCTGAAAGTTTCTCATTATGGCCTTCTTTTTCTTTACAGCTCTGTTTTTAATTTTGTTTTGAGCTATCTCTTTCTTGATATCTGATTCAGATTTTTGGGCAAATAAGAACCATTTTTTCTCTTTTATGACTCAGAAAAATAAAACAGTTTTGAGTCATCTCTCTTTGGAAACTTTGGTTCAGATTTTGAACATGTTTGAACCTTTAATTTCTATCCTAATCTATCTACTGATAAGCCAAGATTAAACAGTTTGGAAAATCAAATTCACTACCCTATCAGCAGAAAATTGAAAGCTAATTAGTCAAGATTAAACAGTTTGACTAATTAGAAGTGTGTTTTGCAGGAGTGGCATTTAAGCTTGCACACTTTCAGATTCATTTCTCTTTTTGGCATGGGGATGTGCCTTTCTTGTTTTTCATTTATGCCCTCTTTTTATTTTTCTTTGTTTTTGCATTTTTTGATTTTTCATAACTTTGAATGCAATGATGGATGAAATGTTTACAATGGAAAAAGAAAAAAGAAGGCTTAAAAACATAACATGAATCAAGAGAAGTAATGCTTGTGCATCCTGCCATTGACAGGACCCCCAAACAAATCTGTTCCATCCAGCTCTTGTAAGAAGAATGCATTGTTTCCAGCAACTGAATGAATAGAGTAAGGGCCAAGCCATAGATTGTCAAATTTACCATGCTTTCCCTTGTCTTCCCTCTTTGAATCCCACTTTAAAACTTTGTCCCCAATCTTGAAATTGTTGGCCTTTGTTCTTCTGTCAAAAAGCTTCTTAATGCTGTCCTATTTCTGCAATGTTTTGTTGTACACTTCCTCTCTGATTTGCTGAAGATGAATGGTCTGATTTATTCTTCTGATCATGTCATTATCTTCAGTCTGCAACTCTTGAATTAACTTCATAACTGGTACACCAAGGCTGTTAGGAAAAATTGCATCTGTACCATATACAAGCTGAAAAGGTGACATACCAATGGATTTCTTCAAAGTTAATCTGTCAGCCCAAAGTGCATGGATCAGCTTTGTGTGCCAAGACTTCTTGTTGTCTTCCAACAGTTTCTTTATTATGTTCACTAAGATTTTGTTGGAAGACTCTGCGAGTCCATTACCTTGAGGGTAATAGGTTGTGGAGTGCCCCAGTGTTATCTGGTATTTATGACAGAAATCAACCATTTTCTTACTTCTAAATGCTGCTGCATTATCCGTGATGATCTTAGTAGGGCAGCCAAATCTGGAAAGGATATTGGTTTCTAAGAACTTTATAATAACTGAATCATTGGCCTGCCTACAAGGAATGGCTTCTATCCATTTAGTGAAATAGTCTGTGGAAGTAAGGATCCATCTATGCTGGGCAGAAGATGAGGGATGGATTTCACCTATGAAGTCAAGTCCCCACTATTGAAAAGGAGCTTCAACAGTGATTGGATGCAGAGGAAGGGGTAATAATTTTCTCTTGCCCTCAAACAATTGGCATTTATGGCAAGTAGTTTTCATTTTGTGAACATCAGGAAAAAGGGTGGGCCAAAAGAAACCAGCCCTCAAAATTTTGTTGGCTGTTGACTTCCAGTACAAATGGCCTCCACACTCTCCTTCATGAAATTCCTGCTTAATCTTCTCTGCATCAAACTCAGGCAAACATTTAAGCAATATACCACTAGCATTTTTCCAATAAAGACACCTATCTATAATGCAATAGTTTACTGCTTTCAGCTTTAAGAACCTTGCCTTCGTTTTCGATAAACCAGGAGGCGTGTTTAAATTAAGCAAAACATAAACGATATCAGCATACCAAGGAGAATTCAGAAAATGGTTTTCAATAATGGGAGTTGAGAATTCTTCTTGGCTGTCCAAAGCATTAATCACATTAATATCAAGAACTTCAAAATTGGATTCAGCCATTAATCTAGCTAGACCTTGGCCTTTGATGAGTTTAGAGGGTTTTATCTCTAAATCATATTCAAGAATAACAGCAATCCACTTACCTCTCTTACCATCTGGATCTTGTGTTAGAATGTCTTTTACAACTGAATTTGGGACAAAGGCAATGACGTGTGAGTGAAGGATGTATACTCTGAAGTCTTTCAATGCTTTAACCAATGCAAAAGCTTGCTTTTCCATAATATTATACTTCAAAGGGGCATCCCTCAATGCCTCGCTAAAGAATGCAATAGGCTGCTCTTGTCCTTGTGGATTTTTCTGTAAAAGGACAGCAGCAATGGTATGTTCTGATGCAAATGAGAAGATATAGAAATCTTTTGAAAAATCAGGGCTTATGAGAACCGGTGTTTTGGTTAATGCTTGTTTCACCAGCTCAAAGGATGTCTTTGCTTCCAAGGTCCATTTTATCCCTTGCTCCTTCTTCAACATGTTTGTGATATTTCTAAGGAGCTCTGCCAAGTTAGGGATGAACCTTCTCAAAAATTTAATCTTTCCAATGAAAGACTGCAACTCTTCGATATTTCGAGGATGAGAGATTTGCAATATAGCCTCAATCCTCTTTGGATCTATCTTTATACCCTCTTCTAAAATAATGTGTCCAAGAAGCTTACCTTCTTGGAGACCAAATAGTGTCTTCTTAGGGTTTAAAGATATTCCAAACCTTTTGCACTTCTCGAAAACTTTTCTCAAATGTTCTAAATGTTCTTCATCTGTTTTTGAAAACACAATGACATCATCTAGATAGATAATGATGAAGAAACCCAATTCTTCCGAGAATGCTAAGTCCATGGCTCTCTGAAAGGTTGCTCCAGCGTTCATTAGACCAAAAGGCATCTTCACATACATGAAAGTGCCCCATGGAGTAGTGAAAGCTGTCTTTAATTGATCAGCAGAGTGAACTAAAATCTGATTATACCCTGAATAGCCATCAAGCAACGAAATCCTTTTAGACCCCACCACCCTTTGTAAAATGTGATCCATTTTTGGTAAAGGGTAGTTGTCCTTTAACGAAGCTTTGTTTAAGTCTCTAAAGTCTATACAAAGCCTGATTTCTCCAGTCTTCTTCCTAACGGACACCAGATTAGACACCCACTCAGAATATCTAATAGGGACAATAATGCCAGCATCGTGCATCTTCATGATTTCCTTCTTAACCAATGGAAACTGGACAGGGTTTATTCTGCGTAGTTTCTGTTTGAATGGTTTTTGGTTTTCTTTAAGAGGGATTTTGTGTTGTATTATTTCAGTGTCATAGGATTTGAGATCTTCGTAACTCCAAGCAAAAACATCGGAAAATTCTTTGAACAGCTCTAAGTGTTTGAGTTTAATGTGAGCTGGCAAAGTTTTGGACAGCTTGATCATTTTCGGTTTTTCCTCACTGCCTATATTGCACTCCTCTACTTCAGTCTCTACAGGTTCCAGTTTTGGTTTATTGGCCACATCGTTAAAATCGAAAAACTCCTCTAAAGGCGTTAGACCGCTTGGCAGATTTTCATCTTTAGAATGCAGAGTTTGTAATTCTTCCGTTTCTAACTCTGCACTTAATTCTGTTTTGCTCCTAAGTTCGCTAGACAATAGGCTAATATTGGCAGGTTGAGGAGACGATTCTTCTTCACCAAGAAAATTTTCTTCACTGCAGTCTGTATCATAATCTGAATCCGAACTGTGCAGTTCGAACTCATTTCTGAATTGCATGAAGTCTTCTATTTGTTTGTCATTGTCAAACACTTGCCAATATTTTTCGTTATCAGGCACTGCCGGTCTAAATTTTATCGGGGTTGTGTTGTCTCCAGTCTCATATGGCGTTAGACATGTTCTGGCCGCAAAAGCTAAATTGTGGGCCATAATGTTGTTTTTCCTTGGGATGAAACTCAGGTTTGACTCCTCAAATGTTGTCAACAGATCCATGACATCATTTCGATAGGCTCTAAGTCTGGGATGATTCGCATTATACTCCCCATTGATTTGCCTAATGATTAACTCAGAATCCCCGTACACATTAATTCTTCTGGCTCCTAATTTCTTCAAGAGATGCAAGCCTAAGAGAAGGGATTCATATTCTGCTATGTTGTTGGAACACTGAAATTTTAATTTGCATGAGATGCATTCTGTGTGGTTGTTTTCAGTGTTAATGATCCAAACCCCTGCACCAGCAGTATTTCTAGTGCATGACCCATCAAAATACATACTTCATAAAGGACTGTCTTTGGTTTCGTTTGTTTGGCGATTGTCCTTTTTAACTATGGTGCCTTCCGATTGTTCATGGTTAGCAGCACCCATTGAATTTGTTTTGACTCCTCAAATTCTTCAATAGATTGAGGGATGATGCCAGAAATGTTAGGGGTATTTTCTGGGTTGTTAAGTCCTAAAAATAATGGACTCATAACCGGTAAATCAAGACCTATGCGTTGTTTACTAATGTTTTCACATGTGGCAAACTGTTTGGACACTTCTGTGTTATTATACTCTTCTTCCCTGCCGGCCTTTAATTCTGTTAAAGTGACTTGCTCACTAGGAGTTTCATTGTTAAACATGATAAAAGAATCAAGGCCTGTATTGACAGAATATATAGGAGAGTTTCGTGGTCTGTCTTGACTTGTAACCGTGTATTGCATATGAGACTCCCTATAAAGCCTTCTGGTCTGATTGAAAACCGGGATGGTCGCATATGTCATGTCCATCTGCATAGTCCCCTGTAACTTAGCTCCCCAGGATCTTGATAATAGCATTCCATACTTTGGGGGGACATCAGCCACAACAATGTCCATAAGTAAACATTTGGCTCGAATCTGGGCTAGGTTAACACAGAGGTCTTTGATCAATCCTAGACATTTTACTCTATTTGAGTCAAAGGAGTATAGGTCTTTGTAGGGTCTGGTAATTTCTAAACCAAGGCTCTCCATCACAGCTTTAGGCATTAAATTATGAGAAGCCCCGGAATCATGCATAGCATTGTGTAGAATTTTGTCATGAATGTTCAAACTCACATAAAAGGGAGGGACTGGTCCTTCTTGAAACTTCCCTTCAATCTTAGGGCCAAATATCAACTCTGGTAGGTCGTCACTAAGGTTAACTATATCTCCATTTTCCTCTATATTTAAAGCCTTCAAAATTTGGTTCCTATATACATGTTGGGCAGCTAACTCAGTTAATGGAACAGAGATTTTGATCTTCAAGATTTCCTGTTCAAGGCTGAAAGGGGTTTGATTCTTTGAAGCACTTGTTTCAACCTTATTAGATGTCACTCTATCAACAATTACAGCTTGCTGATTTGTTTTACTTGACACAACTGTTGTAGAAGGAGTACTAGCTGAAGTGTTAGTACTGCTAATGTCTTCACTCTAGTTTTCAGAATTTTGAGTGTTTTTCTCCTTATCCTTATCAGAATTAACAACCACTGTTTTGTCTTTTTGTTTGGTTTTTTTGGGTTTAGCTGTGGTGCTGCTTTGAGAGGATTTGTCAGAGGTTTTGGTGTTGGGGGCTTGTTGACTGGTCTTGCTTCTAAGGTCATATTCTCTTTGAGGTTCTATGACGATATTTTCCATGTCCTGATAATAATTTCCATTATCATCTCTTTTGTCGTCGTAAGGTGTGTAAAGACCCTGTTTTTTATCATAATGAACCTCAAAGTCATCATCCTCTTCCCCAAACATGTTGATATCGTCTCCCTCTGTTATGTCTTCTATTTCTTCAACCTCACTTACATAGTTTTGATGAAAGGGAGGGGTGATCTGTTTATCATCATCCCTGGGTCTGTTTGGAGGTTGGTTCCTTCTAACATTCTGATTCTGGTTCCTATTTTGAGGAGCAGTTTGATTTTTATTTTCTTGTGCTCTCTTAATTATGCTCATCTCTTTCATCATTTCTTCCATCATTCTCTCCATCTTTGAGCTTGAAGTGGAAGGGGTGGATTCCTCTCTAAAAGATACTCTCTTCTCGCTCTTCATTCTTGCTCTTTTCTCCATCAAGTTTACTTCCACAGAAAGAGCACCCCTTTGCATGTCTTCAAGGGTTGCAAAAACTCTTTCTCTAAGTGAATATGTCATGTCTGGATCAAACCCTTCAGGAAATTTGTTTAAAGCTGAGCCCTGAGGAGGTTTTAGTTCGGGGGAAAGTGCATTATAGACGTTGTTAAATCTGGTACAATAAGATTGTACACTTTCCCCATGGTTCCTACGGAGATTGTTATAGTCGACAAGGACTTGGAGAGGATTCTTTCTCACTTCCCACTTATTTAAGAATGTTTGATGGAAGCCTTGGAGGTCATTTATACTACGGGGGGCCAAACCTTTAAACCATTTTCTTACTTCTCCCCCTAAGCTCTGAGCAAACAGTCTGAGCTTGATAGAATCATCATCAATTTCATTTCGATCAAAATATTCATTCATCTTATCCACATGTTGTGATGCAGTTGTAGCATTATTAGCATCATATAATGGAATTTTGGACTGATAGTCCGGTGGAAGATTGACTAGTGGTATATTAAGGGCTAAGGGAGCATACCATGTTGCCATGGCAGGAGGTGGAGGTGGATTTACAGAAGGGAAAGTGGGCTGAGGTGAAGTGGTTTGAACAGTGGATGTAGGGTGAGTAGAAGTGGATGGACCAGGAGTAGACTGTTGAGATGATCTTGGATGGGAAACACCTAAATTATGAAGGAAATGTAAATCAGGAGGTGTTGTTTCCCTGCTACCAGGATGTTCACTTGTTTCAGGAGATGAAAGTGAAGATTCAGAGTCTAACTGGATTATATCATCAAATGACCTAGTCCTGAATGGGTTCACTAAGTCAGTTTGTGATTGTTGCAGAGCTGAAAGATTTTCAGGGACTGATTTAGCTCTCAAGGGTGATCTGAAAACAGTTAATAATTTAACCTTAGGAGGCTTCCAAAGGATACTTTCTAGATTATCAACTATCTCAGGTGGGTTAGTGTCTGGGTGGGCTCTAGTGTGAATCTTTTTAGAAGCCACTATGCTATGTTGTTTAGACCTAAAACAAGAAAAGTTCAACCAGATATGACAATCTTGGAGAGGTTAACCAATCTGTTTCTACAATTTTAAATCCCACAGTCCTCTAACTGAGTTTGAATGATTTTATAATGATAAGGGTTCTTCCCAGTGGAGTCTTAAGGTCTGTTAGGATTATGGAGTCGCCAAGTGGAGATTTTTAGCTCCTTTCAAAGGTAAAAGGTCTTATGGTCCACCACCATGTTTATTTAATTCCAATTTGAAATATTTTTAGGTTTTTCTAAGTCATTTTTCAGTTTTGTGGTTGTTTAAGAACATGCTAACTTTGCCCCAAAACTTAGCTACGGTTATGAAACAAAGACAGTGTATCCTTATGGCTAAACTAGCTGATTTTCCAAGGTTAGATAAAGACTCGAAAGAATCCTAGGATTGACCTAGTTTGTCACTGGTTCAATTGAGCTTCATCTTAATTACCATTTCTTGGTAGTGCTTGAAAAGGTTGCTTTTGACTCACAAGATGTTATGAAGATTCTGGGTAAGGGTCCCCAGCGGAGTCGCCAGAAATGTTAGGTCTCTGTAATTTATTAGCAAGATTGGGAGAGTCCAATCACAGAGTTAACATCATTTCAACCAACTTTGGGATTCTAGGATCTAGCCCTCCCGAATCCGGAGAGGGATCTCTCCAATATGTACAAAGATGGATATTGTCTTTGAAGTTTAGGGTAATGATATTAGGCTAGTTATGAAGGCCACGGGTTTTGTTTTGTTTTGGATGGTTGAGCATGAAATGTTACTTGAGGGGAAAAACCTAAATGAAAAAAGTTCCAAAAGTGAGAAGTTGCAAGTAAATAGAACAGATTTGGCAGACAGATAGATATAACACTGGTTTTTAGTCCATTGGGCTATGGAGTCATATCTGGGCTTTAATTGAACAACAACATCAAGTGTGATCCAAGGGGCAAGTCATCTATGTCTAAGGATTTCTTTAAATTTTGATTTATGGAATGGAGTGATACACTAAGAAGGGGAATTAAACAGATGCAGAATGAAGAGCGGCCTAGGATCTAATAAGTACTTTTAAACTAGTCAGCCTTTGGCAAACACTTAAGGAGGACACGAAAGCAGACTAGGATCTGGTAAGTGCTTTTAAACCAACCAGCCTTTGACACACTTCCAATAGAAAACATAAAAAACAAGGGGAAACACAAAGATAACACAGAATGGTCTAAGATCTAGCAAGTGCTTCTAAACTAGCCAGCTTTTAACACATTCCAAGGGAAACAATCTATTAGTTATGCAGACAAGTCTGGGACCAGGGCTAACCATATCTTCCTTCAGTTCATCATCACATAACACATACTGAAAGTAACATTCAGAAATAATATTCATCTAGGACGATAAAATGAGGGAACACCAGCATTCTCATGCCTAAAACTGAATTAAGTCATTCCTAAATAACACAGATTGGAAGAAAACATTCAAATAAATATTTCTCAGCCAGAGAAGGTTACTGATATACAACAGGTCCTAACCCTGTTTAAACTGTTCTTTACAGTGGAAAATGAAACAAAATGAAAACAGAAATAAAACAACAAGTTACAAATGAGAATAACATCACCGTCAATATAGATCAGGATCCCATGAAACAGCTTTTATATTGATGTCAAACCAGCTACAAACTTCAAGTCCAATGTTTCATTTCAGCAATCATCTTCACTATTCAACCTAACTACTCTAGCACAAACAGAGCTTCAAGGGCCAGTGAATACTATGTACAAATAGAAGTCTCAAGCTCAAGTGTATTTCAAAGTTCTGCAACCAACAATTTCTCATCTTCTGTAGAAGTACTTATAAGAAGATGAGGAGTTGAGAATTTAACAAAATATCTCAAGGACAGTTAATGCAGAGTGAATACTTCTCGGCCCTTTGAGAGGCTCAAGGGAAAAATTTACAGGTGGATCACTACATTAACTGTTTCACAATAAATATCAAAGCTCGGTGGAAGCTTTGTTTGACTTTGAGGCTCTGTGCATGTTTTGGAGTAACTCTGCAGATATTTATTCATTGGTTTCCTTGCAGAAGTAACTCCCTGGCTGTGCTGGAGGCGGATATCTGATTTTCTTCAATAACTCAGCCTTTGGTTTGCATGGTTTGAGGCAACAGGTGGCCTTTACGGTAGCTGAGGAATTAATTCGCCTTTAGTTGAAACAGTGGAAGCCTTTCTGTCTGTTTAAACGCTTATGATTTTTCTTTAACTGTGTTTAATTTGGGGGTTAGGCTCTTGATAGTCAATCTTAGCCGTAATCCCTAAATTTGTCTTCAATCTTCTGCTCTGCTGCGCTCTGTTCTTCAACATTGATACTCTTTAACTGTGTTTGATTAAAAACAGTGTCTTGTCGATGTGCAGACCCGCACTAGGCTTTACGACATCAATACTCATAGAGTACTGACGAGACATGGAATAGAGCCCCGTGAATGGCCTCTTTAAGATAGCCAGAAGGCACAGGAAACGTCTTTCCCATCCCTCGGCTTTCCTTCATTCTATAATGGAAAACCATTAAAACACCTGCAAAACACAACAACAATTAAGAAATCCTGCGGGAATAGGTTTAAACTGCTTCGGATGGCGGGGGAGGAGCGTAGCCGTCGGATGAAGGCAACCAACGGTGGAGATCTGCATAGAAAGGCAAAAAGGGTAGCGGGAGAAGAATAAGGAGAAGCCGTTTTGGACTGTCCGATCTGGACACGTGGACAGTCCAGATCTAATCGGAGGATCTCAATCGGGGAGGTCTGAAACAACATGCGATTGAAACTTTGTGATTGAGCCCCTTGCGATTGGCCTTGGTCGTTGATGCGAGGACCGGATCGACGGCGAGAATGAATCGGAGGGATTGGCAAGGAGTGTGCGATGGCCGTCGGATTGCGAAAAAGATGGACGAGCTGCGATGGAATCGGAGGATCGCGATCGGGAGTGAGACGAGAAGGCTTGTGATTGTGATCGAGGACAATTGCGATTGAGCGCGGGTCGTTGATCACGAGAACAAGATCGACGGTCGAGTTGTCGGGGTCGACAATCGAGAGGTTGCGAGAGATGGGCATGCGATTGCGCAATGAGAAAAGTTGCGATGCGATTGTGCGCGGACGGATTGGATCGAAGAACTAGATCAACGGTCGGGATTTCTTCGACCTACGTACGGCGAAAAGAAAAACCCATTAAACATATGAAAACCAAAGTTTTGAAATAGTCATAATTTATAATGGATTGGGCGGAAAATATATATATGAGTAAAGAAAAAGGCGCCCGATTGCGGGGCCGGTGGTTTTATGGAATGCAATATGCCCGGGAGTATAGAAACAAAGGCCAATTGCAATCGGGCCGTTGAGCCTGGTCTTTCCGATCAACCCATTTGTATTCAGCACGTGGTTTTAAGTTTTAACTTAGAACTTTCGGAAAGTGGTTTTTTTGGGTTTTACAAAGGAAAATGATTTTTGTAAAGGTTCAAAGTCATGCACCCGTTAGATATTTGCGATTAGCACCGAAAGTCTTGGCGTTTGGTTTTAACACATGGGCATGTGAGGGGAAGTGGTTTAGGACCTAGCCCAAGGGGCTTAGGCCCATAACAATGAAACTCTGTTTTTTATGAAAAATTTCAAGGTTTTAATGGATTTGGGGGTTCCAAAATAGTTTAAAAAAATGAGTTTTTAACTATGAAAGGGGAAAATTTCATAGATGGAAAGAAGAGGACTTATGAAAACAAGGTAGTTTTGATGGAGAAAATGGGACAGCAAATGAGGATTTTTGACAGAGGCATGAGGCCTTAAAGAGACTTCAAGAGCCAACAATTTTTTAGTGATAAAATTTGTTCCTTGGAGGCTCAAAAAAGATCTTAGCCACCTTTTGGTATAACAAAATATTATAGGTGGCTAACACTGATTTTCAAGATGTGTATGCTAGTTTGAGTGAAGAGAATCAAGTTGAGGAAAATGATTATCACATGCATAACAATTTGTTGATTCATTTGGGCAAGTTGTGTATACCACAAGGAGAGAGACTTAGTGTCATGAGAGAGGCTCATTTGTCTCCTATTGATGGACACTTTGGGGTAAGCAAAATATTGGCTCATATATAGAGGTATTGCTATTGGCTTCGCATGATAGATAGTGTGTCACGTTTTATAAGAGGATGTTCTATGTGTGCAACAAGAAAGCCTAGAAATATGAAGCTTGGGTTGTACATGCCACTACCGGTACCATCAAGGCCATGGGAGAGTGTCTTCATGGAATTTTTTGGACTTCTACCTATGTCAAGAAAAAAACATGATTATATTTATGTAGTTGTGGATAGATTCAGTGAAATGTGTATGCTTATGCCATGTAAGAAAACCATTATTGCTAAACAAATTGTTGAACTTTATTTTCAAAATGTATGGGTTCATTTTGGTTTTCCAACTTCTATTGCTAGTGATAGGGATTCCAGGTTCGTTGGGAATTTTTGGTCCAATCTTTGGAAGATGATGGACACAAAGTTGAAAAAGAGAACTTCTTTTCATTTGCAAACTTATGGCCAAAACGAGGTGGTGAATAGAACCATTGTGCATCTATTGAGAGGGTATTGCAGAAAACATCCCAAGTTGTGGGATGAAAAACTGCATTACATTCAGCACGCTTATAACCGGGCCAAGCACTCTTCTACAAATAATTCACCTTTTGAAGCCTGCTTTGGGTATTTGCTGAAATCGCCATTAGACTTCATCTTTGAGAAGGGTGTTGAAATTGATGGGCATAGTGATATTGACAAGGCTCGAAATTTCATTGAGAAAATTTAGATTATTCATCAACAACTTCAAGAACAGCTTTAGAAGAGTCAAAGAAAATACAAGGAGAGGCATGACAAACATAGAGTTGATCACAAGTTTCAAGAAGGATATGAAGTATGGTTGCACATAAGCAAAGAAAGGATGCAAGGAGAAGGTAAAAATCTCAATCACATTCGTTATGGTCCATTCAATATCATTAAACAAGTTGGTAATAATTCATTTCAACTTGACTTGCCTTCATATATGCAAATGTATTCCATTGTCAATGTGGAGAATTTACATTTGTATGAGCCTCTTTTGATTGATGATTAAGGGAGTGATATTCAGTTTCCATCTATAGAAGATTTCTCGTCAAAATTTCTAGACGAGCTCAAGGAGGATTCCATCCTTGACAAGAGGACACGCACTTCTAAGAGGGGAAGTGTCGATTATCTTCGAATTGGGCTGAAGGGCAGCAAACCAAGTAAGGAAAGATGGATGGAAGTGGAAAAGGTGAGGGATTTGTACCCTCATCTTCTGAACATGTAATTAAAGTATTTTGGGGTCCAAAAGCTTCCCAATGGGGAGGTGTGATCAGGAGATCATGTGTTATGCTCAAAATTGAAAGTGCTCGAAACTGTACCAAACCTTAATTACTGGAAAGGTCTCATAGTTGCGATTTTGGCACCGTAAACGGTTCAAAAAATCGACGTTGTATGAGGAAGATATCATGTTCTGTTCATTTTCCCAAACAGCTAAAATTTTGTGACTGGGATGCTGAGTCAGCATGCAGGTATAGTCAGCAGGTGGCATATTCTAGGGAATATTTCATTTTCTTATAGTAAATCAGATTGCGCCACATGGCTTAATCTGGGTCATTGATTTTTGTGGTATGGAGGTGATTCTGATCGTTGGATGGAGAAGTCAGTTTTTGAAACGGGTCATTGGATGAGCAACACATGGCAAGCTCGGAGGCTGCCATGTGTCCTCAGGAGGTTGTGGTAAAAAAATTTGGAGTCGGGGAGGTGGGGGGGTTTACCCCACGCCTTTGACCATTCCTCCTACAACTTGTTACTTAAAACTATAGGGCTGCGGCTTCGTTATATTGTTTAACAATAGTTCGAGTGGATAAAAAAAGAGGCCAGCCCCTACTACCATATACCTGACGGCTATGACCGAGACCCCAACGCTATCGAAACCAGCGGCGAATTTTTTGATCACATGTAGTGTGACATTTGTTATGACGGTTAATACACCATAACTCCTGGCCGGTTCATCTGTCACATGGGCATAGTTTAAACATCAATTAATGCCACAGTTTCAGAACCATATAACTTTGTGTTCCATGCCCACGCAGCGGAGTTCAAACAACTTGACCACGGAGTTAACAGCAAGGGGTCAGCATGTGACCACCTCGCCCATACCATTTAACATCAACGATAACAGTATTTCTGGAAGAGTTAGAGTGCACCCCTAATTTTATGGTATTCCATTAATTTAACTCCAGTTAAGTGCTAGTCTCCACTTTTAGTGGAGCTTTTCTAGCTAACATTGGAAAAAATGCATTGGGAGGTCAATTTTCGACCAATTTGGGTGAAACAAGAGTCTACCTAGACTGATTTGAGCATTATGGAGCCATTGGTGCAGAGAAAAAAACCATTAGAGGCCTGTAAACACATGTAATTTTCAATTTTGAGCATAATAACAAAGAGGGACATGCTATTGGGAGGTGGACCAGCAGATGTAGCCCAGGAGGGGTGAACTCCTTCATCACGCCTACTGTGTAAAACTTACGTGTGATTGTATTTCTCTGCTATACACTGTTGTTTAGTTTTTTTTAGGCTTATTTTCATGCTTAAAGTTCACAAATTCATCTATGTTTCATTGTTAAAACACTCATTCCTTAAGCAAACAAATGGAGAAAATTTGTACATGTTTATATTACTGAAAGGACACTTAGCACAACAAACTAATACACTCCTTTCAGATCATGCAGAGGAGAACGAGAGCCATTTTAAGTTTCAAGTCTCAACTATGCCCTACCTTGAACCATTTCAATGCAATCACATAACATTTGAGATTGTTCCTTTAATAATATGTTGAAGGTAAAATTTCCTTTCGGTGCTCGTTCAATATGATCCAATTATTCTGGAGACTTTTTATTAGATAAATTTGGAGGCGTCCAAACTGGGTCATGTTCTAACAACAACAATTTCAACAAAAGCATCACAAGGATTTTTGAATTTCGCAATCATATCAACCACTCATTGACTAGAGAGGAAGTCAATGACTCAATCACTTGTAATAACTAAGAATTAATGCATAGGCGTAATTTGTATCACAAAAACCTTACGAACTGAAGTAAATCCTATGTTTTCAATAATAGTATCTCCACTATGGTACATTATAATTTTCCAGCCCTTCAAACTGGTCTAGAGTCAACACCCTAGCTACACATCTTCTCTCGCTAGCACACCGATCTGCTTGGAAAGTTTTATGGTCACTAGAGAGGTCCACTACAATATTAAGGTCTTTTCCCCTGTGGAAAATAATGAACTCCTCATATCTTTGAGAGAAATGAACCTCATGTGAGCCACTTAATCTCCTTTTCCATTTTCTCACTATCAGAATTTTGAACTCATCACTGCGTTGCAATCTTGGAAATTTCACTCCTATCACAAAGTTTCGTTGTTGTAGAAGCCAATCCTTTCTTCAGGTCACAACCACATAGGTAAACATAGAGAGTCACATTTTGATCACATTTTTCATTCTTTTGACTCTCTCTAGAGGGATAATAACCTAAAAATGGTCTACCAATATATGAAGGCGAGAGGTTCTCCCAGATAGAGGACGAAAATTTGCAATAGAAATAAATGTTTTCAAATTATGTTTTTCATGCTTAAGACACTTTTCATGAATGCAAGTTGAAAAATATAATAATTTTTCACCGTCATATATCTCTGTCCAACAACGATCTTCGAGACGTTTCTTAGTATTTCTCAACTTTTTGACATCTTTGAACTTATCTAAATGTATAAGAACCCCCCAAACTTTTGGAAATCCATGAACTTGAAGAATATTCAAGAACTCAAAGGTTTCCATTTCAAAATGATAACTTCCTTCCATAAGAAGAAAAACAAGATCAACAAAATTGGCTGCATCAATCTGTTGATGGTGTTGGATCTGCCAACATTTAGGGGATCTCGCTGATATGAAGTCCCAACTAGACCTCACACCATTTGGAGTAGGAGTCCCAATATTCGAGTGTTTAATGATATGCCTTGGATTGCAAAACACATAGAGTGGTGTACGGTGTCTTTTCTTAAAGAAAGTGTGTGACCCTGTGGAAAGTCAGTATGATGCATGAATGGTTCTAACAAAAAAGGGGAAAGGAAGTGTGCCCCTTGGAAGCCTATAATAGTACACAACATGAAAGGAACACATAGACATCACACAAACTAACAAGCATAATATTCCACAAGTTAAAGGTGGCCGATTAAAACATAAGCACACATTCAACATAATTCGTACAAATGTAAACGAAATAGTTTATAAACATATGCATAAGTCAAACAACATACATCACAACCATAACCAAATTAGTCCAAATACATTTACAATATATGCATGAATATGTGGGAGCTATGATTATATATTATAAGTGAAAGTTCCAATCATACATAAAACATGACGAACCACTTTCCCCAATAGTGGAACGTGAAGTCAACAACACCAGCTCCTCCCAATGAAATATACTCCCTCTATGCTACAAAGAAGCCAAGGCTGACACAAAACTCCCAAACCTTCTCTAAGCCTAATCCTGGCCAAAATATTGGCTCCCAAAATCTCTTTACAAGAGTTATGAAGATGTATTTATAACCAAAAGGGGGTGACTCTTGGCATGCCCCCTTTGTGACTCTTGGACTCCCCTCATGACTCCTCACATTACATATGACTCTTCACATTCCATCATGGACACATGGAATCACACTTATAAAATAATTACAAATAATATAAATTTTCCACTCGTACCCATATAATACAAAATAGGGTAGAGACAACTTGATATCCTAACACGACAAAACACTATGATGTTGGAGTTTGGGTGAACTCAAGTTGGGTAACTTCAACTTGATGTCTCTCATTCACATTGTTACATGTCATTTTGTAACCATGACATTTTACTATTCATATGGGTCTATCACCATCCATATCATGTTCCCTTAGAGGTCAAAAACACCAATGTTCCTAAATCAAGTCTTGGAATTGGATAAAAGCTCTGTAAAACCCTTAAAATTCTACCTGCGCAGTTTTTTATCCTTTCCTTGTGCATGCGTTGTTGTTCTGTCCATAAACTGTGGCAACTCCTGCACTTTTTTCCACTATTACCTACGCACCCCCATGAAAAGGAAAGAAAAGAAAAAGTAAATTATAGAAGCCTAGGTGATCGAATATTCTCCCAACTGGAAGCTTCTAGAGTCGTGATCAATTCGAGCTTTATCCCTCCACTAATGGAGCTTATCCCTTGGTCAATGGATCTCAAATCCATTCATGAGAGGAATACATCCCCCTCTTCATGGAACTGAAACTACCTCCATTTACCTATAAATTGAGCTCAAGTTTCAGGTTGAAGGGTACACACATGGTAGATACCAATGCAATTAGAGACTAATTTATAAATTTTCTAAGCTAAAGAGAGTTCATAAGAGTGCATACTTTCTACACTACTGAGTTGTTGTTGGCATGAGAATGATCACACCCTTGTGTCTATAATTCCATGCTGGTATTCAGAGAGGAAGGCTTATCAGACTGAAGCAGAAACGATTGTTCAGGACCCTGGGAGAAATTTGTACGACATCAAGACATCAGGTTGTAATATTACTCTTTTTATTCAAGATAATACATATGGATCTCTTTTTCTCATTCATTTGTTTCTATGCTTATTGGAATAACATCAATATGTAGACTCATTGATAACTAAGTTGGATTAGCATTTCCTAATTATTATATGTTGCGGATGCTTTGATCCTTTTTCTTGTCTTTGATTGTAGGTTGTACTTATTGGAGAAACCACTTTGGAGCGACAAGACAAAAGACTACATCAAACGTTTGGATTTCAAGGTAGGGGCATGTCCTCTCTACTTTATTATAGTAATTCTAAAATGTAATTAATCTAGAGGAAAAGGTTTCCAAATGGATCTTTGTTTCTAGTTACTCGTTGGAGTACTAGGGAGATCGCTCTTGTCCGCAAGAGGGATTAATCCACGTAACAAAAGGGTGACCATATTGGGGATCTAGAACTTAGTTTTTTTAGTTTTTTTCAGTTTGAACTTTAAAGTTTTCTGATTTTGTCTTCTCTGAGTTTGTTTGGGTAGATAACTTTTAAGAATCCCTAAAAAGGAAATCTTAATATTTATTTTTTCCAATTTTTTCCTTGCCTGCACGATTTTCAGAAGAAAACAGTGCAGAAACATGCGCAGATTTTAGTTCAATTCAGTGCGAATGTGCTCTGTTTTCCACTATAAATTGCGCACCCCCGGAAAATTTTTGAAAAAAATAAATTTCTCTTTTTTAGAGCCAGATAACCTGATTCTCTATGTTTTCCTTGATCTATCTTAGTTGTCAAATTTTGTGTGAGAATTTCTCTTCTGAAAATTTTTCGTTTGTGTGATTTATCAGCCTATTTGCATTTTACAAGTGAGGTTTGCCCTAGTTTATTGTTGCTCTATACAAAAGATACCTTCATTTTCCTCAGCTTACTTATATTTATGATATTGTCTTTTTTGAGCCATTAGGATCATTGCAAACCTTACTTTTATGAAAATTGGTTCCATTTTCATTTGCAAACTTGGAAGAGCTTCTAGCTTACTAAAGCCTGATATAACACCAAAGCACTTTTGGATGTTTTCATTTCTTCCGAGATAAGTAGAAATTTTTCTTAATATGTTCAAAATTAAGAGAAATCATCCTCAAACATTTGAGATAGACTTCAAAATTAGAATTTTCTTTGATTTTGAAATTTATGCTTTTAGAGTTTTTTGAGATTGTTTTCCTTTGGAAATGGATTGTTTATTGAATTGTAGTGTTTTATTTGATTGTTCAAGGAATTTTATTTCAAAAGAGTAATTGATCATTCTTGCAAATGAGTTCTTTATGAAATTGTCTTCTTTTCAAAAAGGATTTTGTTTATGAATGAAAGAATTTGTGTTTTGAAAATTGATAAATCTCTCAACTTTCCCTTAAATAAGATTCATTGAAAACAAAGAGTTGCACTTCTCATTTAGATGCATTTAGAGTATTTTTGAGTTGGGTAACAAAGATCATTAAAGTTTCAACTCCATATCCTTTGTCTTAAGAAACAACCAAATTAATACAGCGCCTTAATAAAATCAATCTAGATATTTTACATTTTCTAGGGCTCATTCCACCAACATAGCTTACGCTAGTGTTTTGGAATAGGTTGTAATAAACGTTTCAAAATATCTTAAACAAATAAGTAGAATATTGCGGTAGGAAAATCCAATTGTTGCATTTTTTCTCTAGGAAGCTCTTCTTAAAAGAGTCAAGCACGAGATCATGTCGGACCCAGTGAGGTAATCGTACCTATCTCATTGGAAAAGATAGAAGATGTGTACATAATACAAACAGTAAACCTCGGATTAACCATTGTCGAGGGGCCTAAGGTCACTTGTTGAAAAACCTCGAATTTACCATGTTAAGGAGCCTTCAAGGGGATTGAGCTTGATACTCTGCCCTTGCATGTATATTGGGTCATAGACTGTTCCCCTAGGTACATTTGTTTCCGTTGGTGACCTTAGTGACCATAATCTTCAGGAATTTTTCCAAGGTGACGGTGGAGGGAAGGTCCCACTGTACCTGCAATAGACGTCGGCTAGACTCACTTGGACTTTTCGGAGGGTACTCTTCACTTTGAGATGGCATAAGTGGAGGGACTTGCACCAAATTGTTTCATTAAGCGGGTTTTCAGTGTAACGGTTCCAACCGCCAAGTTTTCCACATTGAATTTCTACAATGTTGGATTTCATCACCAACTAGTGTTTTTAGTGTGGAAACATACTATTTGTGTGTGGATTGTCTCTTATATTTTTTAGGTGTGTGTTCAACTTGCTTGTTTCCTTAGCAACCTTAGGTCTATTTTGTTGAAATATTTTTTTATTTCGTGTGCTAAACATTAACCGTGGCTGAATTACCGAGACACACTCGTAGAATGCAGGGGAAACCCCCTGAGTACACACCAAGTCAATTAGAAAATCTTAAATCTAAAAGAGGTCAACAATCAGGAACCGGATCTACTGAACAAGAGGAAACATCAGTAACTATACATACTGATTACAAAGTAAATCAACCTCAAATAGAAGAACAAACATAAATTTCAGAATTAATCACAGTTGAGTTTGCAACTGGTGAATTCTCAGATAGTCAACTTATTGAACCAGAGATATCTGAACCTGAAACTGAATCTACTTCATCTGAGTCAACTTCAGAGTTCATAGCCCGAACCCCTGGTCATCCTCGTTCACCTCGAGTGAAGTTTTGCATCACTGAGAACCTTCCTCCTGGCCTGATTAGCATCGAAGATATTACTGACACTGAAGAAGAGATTGTACTTCCTTCGAGTCAAGAATATTTAGATATAAGGAATAGTGAACCAATTTACCATTACAACCCTTTTAAACTGGATCCTTGGTATTCTTAGTTAACCAACTTTCTACATAATTCTGGTCTCAATTATTCGCCACCCCATATTCCTTTTTACTCCATACCCAGAGGTAATTACATGCCTTCATCTAACATGTCTGGTGAGTCATCCATGTTTTCTTCTTCGCCAGAAATTTTTTTATATGGTGTTCCATTAGTTCCTACAAGATACTATTCGCTTTCTGGTACTTTCTCAGGAGCATCTCCCTCTTCTGAAAAACTTACAAAATCAACTGGTCCCAATTAATCTGATACCGAATATTTGACAATGGAACAATTTTACATGATGTCTAGAAATTTTCCTTTACCTGACCCTCAAGGTAGCAATTTACCGCCTGGTGGGCAGTATACTCCTCAATGACAACCTCTTCAAGTGCAGTACTCTATACTAGGACCACAGCCGCTTCTAGGGAAGTACTCTATACTAGGGTCACAACCTCTTCAAGGGCAGTACCCTATGATCGGGCCACAGCCTATTCAAGGATAGCAGCCTCCTTTGGGGCAATAGTTTTATCGAGAGAAACAATCCTTTCAAGGAGGTCAACCTTTTACTGAAAATTATCCAGAAAATTATCAAACTTACATTCCAATACCTCAACCTGGTTATGGTCAACCTTATGTGCCACAACCTTTAATGAAAGCTCCTTATCTTGGAGTTAAAAAAATGTGGAACTCGTCGTTGAACCAATAGAATTTGCAACCTAATGTGATAATACCTTATAATCATCTTGGTCAGCCAACTGGTCAATTTGGTTATACCCAAATCCAGCAACCTGTCCAACCTACACTTCGAATTACACCTCAGGTATCTGTACCTAGTAGTCAGCAACCTGGTCCGAGTACGCTTAGAACTTTTTTCCAATCTGTTGTGCAAAATTTTGTTCAACAACTAAGTACACCTATCCCTGGAGTTTCCCAAGTCACTACTACTACAACCCCTCAAACGACGACATCAACTATATCACAGGAAATCCCTCAAGTCACTGCTCATCAAACTGGACCTACGGTTCTATCTACTGTTCAAACCTCTACAGGACAACCTATTACAGCTACAATTCCAACAATTCAACCTTATACAGCTCAGTTTTTAATCAACCGTATCAAGTGTAGTTTCAATATGGACCCATAGGACAAGATCCAGTCTACCAAAGTCAACCATACCATGGTTATACATATTAGATACCAGATCAACCTCAATTTGGTATGGCTAACCCTGGATACTCTATAGGTATTCCAATTCCAACTCCACAGGCTATTCCAGTATATCATGGGTATCCTCCTCCGAGTACTGGTATTGTTCCTCAAGGTTATCAGTTTTCTCAACAGGACCCTAAACGTCGGTTACCATTCATTGCAACTTTGGACTTGCTAGATTTTTCACGCCTTACAAACAATCCAATTTATTATCTTCCGTTTTGGCCGCCAATGCCGAATAAGTTGCCTAGTGACATACCTAAGTTTGAAAGAAAATCAAGGGAAGACCCCTCAAACCATGTGATGACTTATCATCTTTGGTGCACATCCAACTCTTTAATTGATGATTCCATTCAATTGAGAATATTTCAAAGAACATTGATAGGCTAGCTACAAAGTGGTATATTGAAATAATACGTGGCTTTTTCAACAATTTCAACACGTTAGCAACACCTTTCTTAACACACTTTCATTTTCCCATCCGTTATGACAACGACACAGAACTCTTAACTTAATTTTTTTTTTTGGTAGTTTAGACTAATCCTAATCTTTCCATTTTTTTCTCCTCCCATCCCACCCACGGGTTTCAAATCG
Source organism: Pinus albicaulis (assembly GCA_034641835.2). Classification (NCBI taxonomy): domain Eukaryota; kingdom Viridiplantae; phylum Streptophyta; class Pinopsida; order Pinales; family Pinaceae; genus Pinus; species Pinus albicaulis. The sequence goes on along the minus strand of CM076581.1, from coordinate 1,398,241,435 downwards.
GTGACCTCGCATACAGAGTGCCTTAACAACTCACCCCATCACCAACTTCTCTACACCACGTAGGCTGGAACTCTTAACTTCATTAAAATAGAGTACATTTACATATATTTTAGATCACATACATGAATGGAGACGTAGACGACGTTTAGTGAAAGTTTTCATTTCGGATCAAATTTTGGCAGAATGGTTTATCAAATCATTACTTCTAAAGATCACTGAAGATGTAGATAAGGGAGGCATTGTTACAGAAGAATAGATCATAGCTCAAGCACAGTACTTATACCTTGTATACACACAATCAGGTACATCATACGAAAAATTTCTGACTTGCCACGTCCAGGTCAAATAACTGCAACTCCTTCTAGTTATCATTCTGCATATGGTGTAATTGGTACCGTTAGTGCTAACAAGAATAAGAAGAAGTCATCCAAACCTGCTTCTCCCATAATAACTTTACCAGATTCACCAAAAGGAGATTCTTCACTTGAAACTTCTGCCGACATTCATGTTGTAGATTCATCCACGACTAAAGATAAAACCAGCAATAAGAAGAAAGGGAAGAATAAAAACAAACAAAATACATCTCCTAAAGAGAGAGAAAAAATGAACCAGTTGACGAAAAATGGAAACCTCGTTATCCTTGTCTTATCTGTGACAAGGATCACTATACTAAAGAGTGTCCACATCGGTCTGAGGTATCCAAGTTTGTCAAAGGTTCACCCACACCCACTGTCTTGAAAGATCCTTTTCCCACTCAAGATAGTAAAATGATAGGATCTTCTTCAAATTCATTGGAAACTATTTTAATGATGTCTCAAGTTATGGTTGTGACGCAATCTCATGAATATGGAACTAAAAATCCTATAACTAGTAAAGAGACAGGAAATTCTAGTCAAACACCAGCCATACCTCCTTCAGTTTCTGAACCGCTTCAAATCGAGAAACATAATCCTGATTTAGTGATTAAACCTCCTGCTAAAGGTGTACTTTGAAAGTCATCTTTCAATCCACATGCGAGAGCTACTCAGAATTACAACATTGTTGAGAATTTGCCGATATCCCTTTCAGCAATGTCGGCCATAGAAGTGCTACAATCATGTCCAGCACAAAGGAAATTACTATTATCAGCTATCAAAGCTATTGATCCTTAGGATTCGAACCTCATGTTCTTTGACCTCGAAAATTTTGCACCAAGACTCCCTCATCAGATGGATTTTCAGATTCCAGTATTAGTCAAATCAAGATGAGTTTTTCGTATTGTAATTGATGAGGGGGAATCTACGTGTATAATGTCGTTAAAATGTTGGAAAACCCTTGGTTCTCCAGCACTCAACCAATCACTGACTATCCTTAACGACTTTGATAGAAGAGGATTTCATCCATATGGAATACTCCAGGATCTACCTATAGAAGTAGAAGGAAAAACTGTTAATCTAGAGGTGGAAGTTGTTGATGCCCCTCTTGATTACAACCTTTTTTTGGGTCGTAGTTGGTCTTATGCCATGACTGTTGTAGTTTCATCAGTATTTTGAGTAATCATGTTTTCTCATAAATGAAATATTACGAAAATCGATCAGTTGTCATACTTTTCATCAGACCCTACTTCTACGGACATCATCCAGCATGTCGAAAAAACGGTTATCCCATATGAAGATGTTGGTGTAGGATTAATGAAGGATTTTTCTCTCATGGGAACTTTTGCTATACCTCCATCCAACGTACCATGAACAATTTACAACATCAATATGATCTCATCAAGCACTATACCATTTGATGACACATGGGTAGTACCTTCAGAATCAGAATTCAACTCTTTCAATGGTGAGATGCTTTTGAGTCCTTTTGAAAAGGCATATGTAGTAGTACAATCGTATTTTGACACACCTTAAACTACTCCTGATCAAATGAATGTGATTAGCGAAGAATCATCTTCTTTATCAAGCTCAGCCTTGACATCATTTTCATATCCCTTTCAACATGTATTTAACACTAATTAAAGTATTCGGGAAATTTTGTCATGGGATGAACTACCTTGGGATGATCTACATCATAGATCTACATTTTTACCTGATCTTGATAAGCTTGAAAATTATTTTTTGTCTATTTTTATGATTAATTATTTCAAAGAACCATAGAATCCCACATCGATTACATATTCGGATTCTAAGACAAATTTGGGAAATATTTCTACAATAGTTCCTATCAACATATCAATTAAACCTGGAATTATTGAAAACATTCATATAGGTGCTTCTTGTTCAATGGAAAATATTAACACTTACAAAGCCCTATTTCAAGAATTCTGATACATTTTTTCCTGGTCTTACGAAGAGATGCCAGGAATCAATCCTAAGATTGTAATTCATGAAATTAAGGCATACCCGGATGCTAAGCCTATTAGAAAAATATTACATCCAATACATCAATGAAAAGCTGCAGCTATCAAAACTAAATTTGAGAAGTTATTACAAGCAGGGTTTATTTATCCAATTCCATTAACAAATTGGGTATCTAACATAGTTCCCGTTATGAAGAAACAAGGGACTATAAGAGTATGTGTCGATTATAGAGACATTAACAAGGTGTGTCCAAAAGACAACTATCCTACACCCTATATCGACCGAAGTATTGATGATTGTGCCAAAAATTAAATATTCTCATTTATGGATGGTTTTTCTGTCTATAATTAAATCAACATACTCCCTGTCGATCAACCAAAAACAACATTTATATGTCCTTGGGGCAAATTTCCTTATTGCAAATTACCTTTCAGACTAAAAAATGCTGGTGCAACTTTTCAAAGAGCTATGTATTATGATTTTCATGATAACAAACATATTGTACAGCCTTATCTAGATGACTTACCTGCTCATTCTTTACACAGAGAAGATCATCCTACACACTTACGAGCTATCTTCATGAGATGTAGGCATTAAAAAATTCGTTTGAATCCACACAAATGTGTTTTTTGTGTAAAATCATTACGATTACTTGGATTCATCATTTCTAAAGATGGCATTCGTGTCAACCCTTTGAAGGTTGAGGCTATCATCAATTTATCTCCTCCTTCCACTCTTCGTCAACTCCAGATTTTGAAAGGGAAAGAAAATTTTTTACGTAGGTTTATCCCAAACTATGCTGAGTTAAAAAAAGGTTTTACCCGGTTGTTGAAACAAAGTGTTCCTTTTCTTTGGGATGATATTACTGATAAATCTTTTGATGCACTAAAAAACATGTTGACCCATGCATCATTATTGCATCCACCCAATTACCACCAGGATTATGTTTTATACTTAGATGCCTCTGATTCAGCAATTGGAATGGTCTTGGTTCAGGAGGATGAATCTCACAATGAACATGTGATCTATTACCTAAGCTAGAATCTCAACCTGACGGAAATAAATTATTCGCATGTGGAGAAATTGGCCTTGGCAGCAGTTCAAGTTGTCCAACGATTCTATCACTACATACTGTTACATAAAACAATAGTGATATCTAATTGCAACCCAATGATGTATATCTTGACAAAACAATTACTCGGGGGTAAATACTCCAAATGGATTTTCATCCTACAAGAGTTTGATTTGGAATTCGAGAAATCCAAGTCAAAGAAATAACTAGTGTTTGATGAGCTTATGTGTGACTTTCCTAATACTGAGACGGAAACCGTGGTAGAGAATCCAATCGCTGATGAATCTATGTTTCTCATCAGTACTTTAGACCCATGGTATGGAGATATCATTATATATCTTCAAACCCTAACCTTTTGCCCAAATATTTCATGTTCATATCGACGGAGAATCCAATATCAATCCTAGCAATACAATATTGTTGGAGACACTCTTTATCGTCGTGTTGCGGATTCTGTTTTTCAAAGTTATATAACTCGCGAAGAGGCTAAAAAGGTTTTGAATGATTGCCACTCTGGAGCGTGTGGTGGTCATATGTCCGGGTTTTCCACAACCCAAAAGATATTGTGCGCTGGTTATTTTTGGCCATCTTTATTCAAATATTGTATCATTTTGGTCTGAAAATACCACAACTGCCAATTTTTTTATCGAAATATGCGTACACCTTCAGATCCTCTTCACCCAATTATTGTTGTCGGTCCTTTCGCGAAATGGGGCATCAATTTCATTACATGTAACCCTCACTCGGCCGGGGGGAATGGGTATATTATTCTTGCCGTATATTACTTTACCAAATGGGTCGAGGAAATGCCTACATTCGCGGCTGATGGAAAAACTGCAGCTACTTTCGTATTCAATCATGTGATTGCTTTTTCGGTATGCCTCAAGCTATTATTACGGACCATGGGAGTCATTTTTTAGATATTATGATGACCGAAATTTCTGATAAACTTGACCTATGCCATGATAATTCTACTCTGTATTACCCACAGGCTAATGGTCAAGTTGAGGTAGTTAACAACGTTTTAACCACGATAATTAAACAGATTGTTGGGACTCATAAGTTGAATTGGCGTACCATGTTTTTTTCGGCATTATGGGCATACTAAACCTCTGCAAAAACTACTACAGGGTTCACTCCTTTTCAACTTATTTACAGTTTATAAGTTGTGTTACCCATTGAATGCGAAATATCATCACTCAAGCTAGCCATTGAGTTGTTACCAACTACCTTTGAAGAGGAGAAACACTTTATATACTTAGCACAATTAGATGAGACTTGGTGCACCGCTGCATTAGCTTCTTAATCTCACAAGAAACTTGTGAAAGCTCAGTATGATCAAAGTTTTAATCCTTGCATTCATTCATAAGGTGACCTAGTTTTAGTATACGATCAAGCTAATGAAAATCTAGGCGCTGGTAAATTCGAACCGATGTTCCATGGTCCCTATATTGTCAAGCGTGTGCTTGCAAAAGGAGCCTATGAATTAAGTGACTATGACGGGGTCTCTTTAGATAAACCTAGAAATGGTCTTTATCTTAAGAGATATTATGCTTGACTTTCGTGTGAAGATCTCTCTTGTACAATAGTTACTTTTTAGAATAGTGTGCCTTAGATTAGACAAGTGTGCCTAGATTATTTTTTGTTGTTACCACTATTGTTGCTTATCTTGATTATTCTTGATATCGTAGATGTCGACATCCCTTCAAACATACATTGGTCTTGTTGATGGCGCCTGTCATAGTACACGGAATATCTCTTCTGCGGCTTGGGTTATCTATTCACCCATCGATGAGTTAGTTTCTATTCATGGGATATACCTTGGTAAAACAACAAACAATATTGCAGAATATAGCACAATCATTGATTTATTATCTGATGCCATTATAATTGGTATTCGACGTTTGATCATTAGGTTGGATTAACAAATCATTGTATTAAATTTAAATAGAGTTTATGAAATTAGAAATCTAGTGTTGTTAAGATTATTTTTGAAGGTTCGTCTTTTGGAACGACAATTTGATTATATCGAATATCAACATATTTCAGGAAATTTAAACACATTGGCTGATGCATTAGCTAATCGCGTTTTAAATAAACATTTCAACACTAACAAAGTAAATCAAAATAAAATTCAATCCATGTTGAACAAAATACTCAGAGAACGAAAGTAGTAATATCATTAGCATAGATAAGTTTGTGTTCAAAAAATATTACATCGTTTTTTATCATAGGTTCAAACACCTTATGATCTCATAGGTACTGATACAAAAAACAAAAATGTCGATCTACATTGACCATCAACAATCTGTGATGATGATCATTGTAATAAACTATAACACGTGCCACCTTGCACAGAAATCTCCTTAATGGACCTGGAACACCTGTCACATGTCTCTGGAGCCTGAGAGGGATATCATCAGTTCCTATCTCAGGAATATCAATGGCAACCTCTCAAGGTTTTGCTCCATGTCTACCAGGATCTCTACTGCATTGTCTTGTGGAGGTGCTACAGGTTGTGCTTCTCGCCTATCAAAGCGACGAAGCATTGTTGTTTGTTTTTCTGACATCTACATTTAAAAAAAAAATTCAGTATTGGACGTTAAAAATCAAATACAAATTAGATTAAAAACACCAAAATGATTCACTAACCTGTCTCGTCCCACTGTTCCCCTAGAGGAAAAGATGTTTCAGGATCACCCCTGTAATCCTTTCTTGCGTAAGGAAAGTCTTCAATGGTGAAGACTTGGTTCCTTAGCCACATGAAATAAGCTGGAGTAAACCGAAAAACTTAACCACCCTCGCCACCATGGCGAGCCATTAGTGCTACCCATCGCACCATCCAAGGTTCTTGAGGAGTTCCACTATCTACTGGAATCATTTGAGGAGCGAGAAGTGGAATTCTCTCTAGAGAAAATGAAATAAGAATAGCACCATATCCGAATTTTTCAACTTCTGATTCTTTGCTCTAGTTAATTGGCCTTTCATATTGGCCAACACTCCTTCACACCAGTTGAATATTGTTCCTTTGAAACACTCAACTGCAGTTTGCATCTGTGATTTAGTAGCCACATGAGGAGCTGCACTCCCGCACAACCTGGTCACTGTGAATTCTATGACTTTAAGTTCCAGTCGCAACATAGTTTTGATGTCTATGCGACCATCCTTCAACTCTACATTATTGCTACAATACTGAGCTTTGTAGTGGGCAGTGGGAAGACCTCCCTATTTGGTCCCAAATAAGGAGATGTTTCTCCCTCTCTAAGATAATCTGGTAAGGAAATATATGTCTGTTAGCTCAATCTCGAGCCGGTTGTCACCAATTATGAAACATTGGTCTTGAACATCCCACGCATTCACATCCAAGTCATTAACTCTACTTCTGCCTTCATTCCTTGAATAGCCTAGAATTTGTACAAACCATAGTTTTTCAATGCACGCATGGTTGCATTTTCATCCATGGATTCTTTATCTATTAGCTCATGTTCTTGTTCTCTCCATTCCAACATGGTTAAAAAACCTAAAAAATCAACAAATTAAACAGTTAAAAACCATCTAGAAGAAAACTTGAACCATTTTTTAAAAGAAATTTTATTTTTTAAAATGTTCATGGTGCCTGTGCAGGTTCTGTGTGTAGACAGTGCAGTCGTCTGCACGCGCTCCACGCAGAACCTGCGACAACCCAACGAATTTTCTTTTAAAAAATCATCGGGGTCCGCGGTTATCACATCGATCGCCCACGCACCCCCGAGGGCGTATTTTGAAACATGAATTTATCCCAAAAAATGAAATAAAATCTCAAAATAAAAAATGAAATGGATGAAAACATAGCTAAGGATGATGTGGATAAGCTGGTTCTGACGGTTTAAGAAATGAACAATTGGTTCTCCTCATATTTGCTCCGAAATTTTTTGGCCAAAAGCTCTCTATAAACTATTCTGAAAACAAAAGGTGAAAATGACTTATTTCAAACCATTTTTATAGTTTTTAATTAATAAATTATTATTATTTTATTTATTTTTCACTTTTAAAATGTCATTTTTAAATATTTATACTTTTTGGAAGCATAAATTTGTAATATTTTTGAGCTTTTGTGCAAGATACAAGATCTTTGGTGAAAATAACTATTTTGACATTGAGTATACTTTTATCACTTTTTCGGGCTTTGTAAAAATATGAAAAAGCGAAACCTTGGAGTCCTCTTTTAAGTCCTTTTCAAACTCTCGAAATATGAAAAGATCGCTGAGTGCTTGACTATTTGAACTCGTTAAAGTAAATGAACAATTGTCCTTTCAATATAAGTTTACCCCTTTTCCGGACTGAACTGGACTAATTACGAAAAATGTATATTTTGACTAATCATGGTCAATAAAGTTCTCTCCTACATTATTTTATCCTTTTTTGGGTATGAGAGACTAAATTTACGAAAAAGAAGAACCATGGAGTTTACTTATGTTTTTTTTCTGACTCCCTAAAATTGAAAAACGTTGAGTTTCTCCTATACTGGACTCATTAAAATTTAATAATAAAGGATTAGTCAATTACAACAGGATTGAACCACTCCTTCTTAGGGTTCGATTTTAGTACTAAGATGGAATCATCTGAGGGATGATCTTACACAAACATGCAAATTTTATCCTCCTCGAGCTTGACAAAAATAAAGAGGTACTTGCAAGTAATGGTGGGGGAAAAAGAGAAAAAAAAAATCCAATTGTCGCCCCTTTTTAGAAAGTAGCATGCCACTCTTGAACACGACACTGTCACACTTGTACCTGGGTTGGGAAATCCTTTTTCTAATAGTTAATCAAACCACATTGAAATTATTTAGCTAGTTTCTGGGTATTATCTTTAGGTAAAATGTTGCCAAGCCATCTGCAGTGTCTTTATGTGTTCAAGAGAGAGTTCAAATAAACCATTCATTGCAAACATTTGTCTTCATTCACGTTGACCGTCCCTGAGTTAGTCCTTGCAAAATATTTCTTCAAAAATTGATCTAATGGTTTTGTGTCATGGACTTTCCTGTGATGGATCACTCATCTAGAAGGTTTATCTAGAATCCTATCAGTACCTTGGGATATGCATGCCCTAATAGCAGGTTTCTTGCCTTCGACAATAGGTTGCACCATTGACCTTCGATCAAACGATTCTATGAGTGTTCAATTGGGAATCATTCATTCACACTTCATAGATTGTACTGGAGTACTTTGAGAGCCATTTTCATTATTGGTGGTTTATCTCACACTTGTTAATGGTTCACATCATTGACCGGTAATCAAGTGGTTTCTACCATGTTCGACTTTGACACAATCAATCGAATGGATAGATTCGTACTAGTTCGGGAAGTGGAAATCAAGACCCTGGATCTAGTTTCCACCATCCAGGCTACGAGGAGTTTTATTATTTATGATACAATAGACTACTCATGACAGATGGTTGCGCCCATACTATGTCTACTTTTGATGTAATATTGAAACCATATCTGTAGCAGAACATTTAGTTAGTTTTGATCTGAGTATAGGAATGCTTACCTCAGCGATGATATATATATATTGCATTGAATTTTTTTATAGGTTTTTGACCGGTGCCTCCAATCTAATCCTCGAAATGATAAAGTACTTCACTCTTTAGAATAACCTCAGACTTCACACTTTAAAGGGAAATCTGTTACACGTCATTTTGTCACCATGACATTTGACTATTCATAAAATTCCATATCATGTTCCCTTAGAGGTAAAAAACACCAATGTTCCTAAATCAAGTCTTGGAATAATTTGGAGAAAAGCTCTGTGAAACCCTTAAAAGTATACCTACGTGGTTTTTCTAGCATTTCCCTGTGCATGCGCTATTGTTCTGTCCATAAACTACGGCAACTCCCACACTTTTTACCACTATTACCTGCGCACCTGTTGGGCCTTGAAATTGTCATTTACTTCCATTACATTTTCACTTATATTTCCATATTATCACCTTCACTCCACCTCCATTTCATTATATTTACCTTACCATTACCACTATTGGGTTACATTTATGTTTTTCCAAACTTTGTTAATTCCTAGTATTTTTAAGTGAATTTGTGGATAGAAATTATAAAATAATATGCACATACTTATACCTAACAAGTGGAATGAGTTTGTTGCCATGTGTAGGTCAAAAAGAAGCTTCTAAAATACTCTTATGTGGCCTCCTAAGGCTAAATTCAAATTTGGATGGAGAAGATTATGGGATCATAAGGATATGTATCTCATTTCCTATTTGTATTGTAACTCTAATAAGACATGTGTCTTATCACTTCTTATTTGGATTGTAACTCTAGAGATATAGGGAGAGATTCATGGACTCTCATTAATGAGATATCTTCTCATCTTTTTTATAAATAGGGGAAGATTTCTCCTATCAAATCATGCGTAAAATTAGAGTTATGCTCAAGCTTTGAATACAGAATTAGATTGTGGCACCTTACTCATGAATGTTTCTTCATTTTGACTTGGTTTTGCTTACATATGGAGCATCTCGATTTACCATATCTGGCATACTTTTAGATCATCTACCTAAAATGTGTGAGATTTGCTTGCTTTTATAGATTAAAGTTCATTTGATTTCTTAGTATTAGTTTTATAATAACTCTGTAATCTTTTCTTTTACTAAAAACATTTCAAAATGAAAGATTTATCTATTTTCCAATTAGATTAAGTTTGAGGCAATAGAGCTCATAGTTATATAGTTTCCTTTCATGTTTTGTTATTTACTTTCTTAGATCAAACTATCAATTCATTACATAATTGAATAAAATATCAAGCCAAGAAGGTGACTTGTCATACTTCCAAATTGGGTGATTGAATGTTCAACCTATGTAATCATTGAGCTTTACTTTTATGTTTTTTTATTTAGTTTCCTTTCATGTTCTTTTATTTACTTTCTTAGATCAAACTATCAATTCATTGTATAATTTAATAAAATATCAAGCCAAGAAGGTGACTTATCATACTTCCAAATTGGGTGATTGAATGTTCAACCTATGAAATCATTGAGCTTTAATTTTATATTCTGTTATTTAGTTTCCTTTCATGTTCTATTATTTACTTTCTTAAATCAAACTATTAATTCATTGTATAATTGAATAAAAAATCAAGCCAAGAAGGTGACTTGTCATACTTCCGAATTTGGTGATTGAATGTTCAACCTATGCAATCATTGAGCTTTACTTTTATGCTTTGTTATTTAGTTTCCTTTCATGTTATGTTATTTACTTTTATAGATCAAACTATCAATTCATTGTATAATTGAATAAAATATCAAGCCAAGAAGGTGACTTGTCATACTTTCAAATTGGGTGATTGAATGTTCAACCTATGCAATCATTGAGTTTTACTTTTACATGCTTTTAGATTGTTTTCTAGATTTAGATCCTCATTCAATTGTATAATTGGGTGTTTTTGAAGATCTTTTCAAAAAGGTGACTTTATCATATTTCTAAATGCTCGAATATCTGACCTATGCAATTATTGAGTTTTCCCTTTGCATGATTTAATTGCTTTCCTAGATTTAAAGACTAAAGTATAATCGGTTGCTTATACATCATCTCAAGAGGGTGATTCTATTGGACGCTGGAGTGATTGAACGTACCTTAGTTTTTTTCCTTTACATGCTTTGAAATGCTTTCTTAGATTATGTTGAGTAACCAGCTCCAAAAATAGAAGAAAAAAGATATCAACGCCTTAGAAATAAGCCACTTCGAGGGGGTAACCTCCAATACATTACATAAATGAACAATTCTTGGATGATTCAATTTACAAAACCTCCTTTCTATATATAGGAGTCCATGGGGCCATAATGTAATCCTAGTGGGCCACAATGTAATCCTAGCCGACCTAACAATAATAATTTAAGGGCACAATAATAACAAAATGGGGGTTACAAGGGTACAATATAACAATAAGGGGGTTACACTAACAACAATAAGGGACTATACTAGTAATATAGGGACCTAACATGCCCCTCTCCTTCAAAAAAGTGTTGTCCTCAATGCTTGAGTAGCTCTGGGTGCTTCTGTATAAAATTCTCATCCTCCCATGTAGAATCTTCAGTGGGTAAGTTCTTCCACTTGATGAGATACTCTGAAATTGATCGATTCCGTAGTTGTCAAGTTCTTGTTTCCATGACCGCTTCTGGTTCCAATATGATTTTTCCTTCCTCATCAAGTTCTGGCAATATTGTTTGAACTAGAATATTTTCACCTATAACCTTCTTTAAGCATGAAACATGGAAAACTGGATGTACTCGCGAGGAAGCAGGAAGCTCCAATTTGTATGCCATAGTACCAATCTTTTGCAACACCTTGTAAGGACCATAGTACTTTGGCGATAATTTATTATCCTTCTTTGCTTGCTTGAGGGACATTTGTTTGTATGGTTGTAGTCGTAAAAATACCCAATCTCCTACATCAAAACTTCTCTCGCTACAATGTTGATCTGCCTGTTGTTTCATTCGATTTTGTGCCAAATTCAGGTTATCCTTTAAGAGTTGGAGAACTTCTTGCTGATGCTCGATGTGATCTTCCACTGCTTGAACCTTCGAATTTTCCCTTAAAGATGATGTGATCGATAGTGGATGATATCCATAAAGTGCCATAAATGGGGTCATTTTTGCTGCAGTATGGAAGGAAGTGTTATACCACCATTCAGCGAGAGGTAACCACTTGACCCATTGTGTTTGTTTATCAGATACAAAACAATGAAGATATCCTTCCAAACATTTATTTACTATCTCTGTTTGACCATCAAATTGAGGATGATAAGATGAGCTATGAGCTAATTGAGTACCCAAACAAGAAAATAACTCCGTCCAAAAATTTCCCGTAAAAATGGGATCTCTATCGCTCATAATAACCCTTGGGCTTCCATGTAGCTTTTGAATTCTGTCCACAAATGTAGTAGCAACTGTACTTGCTTTAAATGGATGAGATAATGCACAAAAGTGTGCATACTTGGTAAGTCTATCAACTACTACCATGATGACATTCTTGCCTTCGGACTTCGGTAAACCTGTGATAAAATCCATTGAAATCTCCTCCCAACGTTGACTTGGAATGGATAAAGGTTGTAGAAGTCCCGGAGTCTTAATTGTCTCCACTTTATTCTGCTGGCAAACCAAACATTCCGCCACAAACTTTTGAATATCAGATTTAAGGCCATCCCAAAAAAATTCTTTCTTCACCCTGTGGTAAGTTTTTAAAAATCCTGAGTGTCCTCCTAAAGGAGAAGTGTGCAATTCCGAAAGAATCTTTTGTTTTAGTTGGGAATTCTTACAAAGATATAAGCGATCTTTGTACCATAAGGAATCATTTTTCCAACTAAATGTATCAGATGTACTAGGATCTTGCTGCAAATTTTGAATGAGTGTTCATACATCTTTTTCCTTCTTCCATTCATCTCTTGCTTCAGTTATCCAATCTGGTTGGATAATAGAAATGGCACAAAGCAATGCTTCCACCTCTTCATTCTTTCTTGAGAGTGCATCTGCAACAACATTAAGCTTTCCTTTTTTGTGGATTATTTCAAAGTCATAACCCAACATCTTTGTGACCCATTTTTGTTGCTCTTCTGAAGATAGTCTTTGTTCCAAAAAGTGTTTAAGACTATCATGATTAGTTTTTACCTTGAAATGTCTTCCCATTAGGTAAGTTCGCCATTTCTTTAGTGCATGCAGTATTGCTAACATTTCCTTCTCATAAATAGGTTTATGTAAATACTTTCCTTTGATTGGACGACTTTCAAAAGCAATGGGTCTTCCTTCCTGCATTAAAACTGCACCAATTCCATTTCTCGAGGCATCACATTCCACAATAAAGGTTTTTGTGAAGTCTGGCGTAGCTAAGACCGGTGCTAGGCACATTGCCTCTTTAAGATGTTCAAAGGCCTTAGTTGCTTCAGGAGTCCATGAAAATACATCTTTCTTCAATAATGTTGTTAGAGGTGCTGCTATTCTCCCATAATTCTTAACAAACTTGCGATAATAGCCTGTTAACCCGAGAAATCCTCGCAACTGCTTTATTGTCTTGGGGAATTTCCATTCCTTAATGGCTTTAATTTTGTTAGGGTCTACTTTCACACCCTCGTGAGATATAATATGACCCGGACTGATGATCCCAGAAATTAAATATTACGGGCTTGATAGGAAACACATAAAATATGCGGAAAATACAAGCACACAAAGCCTTAAATGAGAGGAACCTTGGTCTCCCCAGTTCCCTTTGATTTGTTCCGTACGAACGGCTTGATCCTTCCTTTATATTATCCAGCATCTGAAGACAAAACCTACGAAACATGAGATCCATTGTAATATCTCTGTTCTCTCTACGGTCTCCCTCTCTGTTTCTGCTGAAACCACTCCTCCCAGAAGACCTTGATACAATGCCTCATATCTACAGTTGCCTTCTGGGAGCAAAAACCCTAATCAAAACATAACCTCTGGTGGATCATTCTAATGAATGGCCCAGATTGACTAGAAATTACTATACTTTTACAAGGAAATTTTACATCTGTTTTTAGCTTCGGGGGTGCTGCCCCCGAAAACCCCCTCCCGGGGGGGCTCTGAAAAGCGCTGCTACCCCCCCTGGACCCCCCATGGCAGCGATTAATTACGGGCAGCGTTGTTGCCCCTTTGAAGGTATAGGGGTCCAAAGCTGTAATACAAAGTAAACAAGATAATCAGGCTCCACACCCAACAATCTCCCACTTGGAGACTGATTGTAGCAACTCCATCGCTGCTTCATTTGCTGGACAATGACTCCTCTTTGGACATGGCTGTTCATCATCTTCATCGTCATCCTTGAAGACCAATTGAAACTGAGCATGTTCTCAGTTTCTCCCTGGTTACAACTTTTGTTAGCATATCTGCAGGATTCTGGCTAGTGTGTATATTTTCCAGCTTCAACTCTCCATCTTCCAATACTGACCGTATGAAATGGTACTTGAGATGTATGTGTTTGGTCCTGGAATGAAATGCTGAGTTCTTTGCAAGATGAATAGCACTTTGGCTATCACTGTATAGTGTGCCCATATCATGCTTCTTACCCAATTCATCCATAAACCTTTGTAACCAAATCATTTCTTTACTAGCCTCTATAGCGTAATTCGACTTCCTTTCCTTCTGAAAAAAATTTCAAGAAAAGTTCTTGAAAATTAAAAGCTACCGTCCCCCAAGATTGTAACCATTGTACTCCTAGTACAACATCAGCACCTCCCATAGGAATGGAAAGCATTGGACTAGTCAACACATATTCCCCCATGGTTAGCTTGATGTTATGGCATTTTCGAGAGCAATTTATAGTTCCTCCATTTGCAACCATCACTTGACATTCTGGTGCTGGGTATAGGAAACAATTTAATTCCTTGGCTACCTTACAATGAATAAAATTATGGGTGCTACCTGAATCAATCAACACTATTACCTTTTTCTTCTTGATTTGTCCTTTTATCTTGAGAGTTTGAGGAGTGGTAATTCCTTCAGTGCATTACACGATATGGTCGGATTCATTTCTTCCTCTTCTCGGGCTGGTTCTTGGTGTATATCCTCTTCTTGTTCATTTTCTTCTTCCTCTTCACAATCTATGTAAAATAATTTCTTCTCAGCACACTTATGACCTTTAGTGTATTTGCTATCACAACTGTAGCAAAGCCCTTTTGCTCTTTTTTCTTCCAATTGTTGTGGTGTCAGCCTTGTAGGTTGTGGAAATCTAGGTGTAGCAACACTTCCTTCTTTATAGAATTGAGTGGTAGGCTTCCTTGTCGCCATAATTTTACATTCAAATTTTCTTGCCAACTTGAATGCCTTCTCCAATGAATCAGGTTCCAAAACACGAACTTCATGTTGGATGTTATCCTTTAGAGTACCTATGAAGAGATCAATCCTGTGTTCCTCTGGAATATCAGTTACCCTTATATTCAATTTTGGAAGTCCTCAATGTGCTGCCCCACTAAACCCTTTTGTTTGAGATTTATCAATTGGCTAAAGAAGGTGTTGCTCTTTGTATCCTCATAATGTGCTATCATTTCCTCCATAAAAATTGACCAAGTGACAATTTTTTTACGGGAGCAAGGCCATCGATACCATACAAATGTATTTTGTTCTAAATGTAAAGTTGCAATGCGTACCTTTTGTGTGTTTTGCACATTATGGAGATCAAAATATTGCTCCATCTGTAGTATCCATATTACAGGATCCTTTCCATCAAACTTCCTCATATCCATTTTTGGAATATGGTGGTTCTTCCCACCAACATTCGAGTTTATGAAATCACAATTAACATTTATTTTGTTCTCATCAGGAGGTTCTTCTCCTATATTTCCGCCATTAGGAATCATTTCTGTTTTTAAGCTTGTCATCAAGCCTTCCATGTATGCTTTTAGATCACTCTTCATGTTTTCCATGTTGTCTTTCATGTCATCCATCTTAGCTTCCACGCCCACTTCCATGCCATCCATCTTAGCTTCCGCCATCCATCTTAGCTTGCACACCATCATTTTAGCTTCCACGCCTTTCTTCAAACCTTCCATCTTTACTTCCCGCCATCCATCTTAGCTTCCATGCCTTTCTTCCAACCATCCATCTTCACTTCCACACCTTTCTTCAAAACTTCCATTTCATTTTTTGATGCTCTTTGCGAGAGTGAAATTTGTTGCACTTGTTCTTGTAATTTTGATAGATCATGTTGCAATTCTTCATCTTCATGAGTCATGGTAGAGCCTTATGAAGGCTTGATGGGTGTTGAATTATTTTTAGGGGCCATTTTAGAATCCAATATTGATATCTATTCTACAAGATGCCCTTGGAATCAATTCAACTTGATTCTTCAAACAAGACTTATGCAATTTGGAAAAAAATACACACCTTTTACTAGCTTTTAGGAGCTCGATATTGAAATTGAACTATCTCTGTAGTTGAAAATCTTCGATATTTGAAATTCAGCCCTGTAGTAGATCTCTGAAGCTTATTTCAAATGCCACAGGTCTGACCTGATTTGGATTCTCCAAGACAAAGTTGTGTCCAATCTCCCACAATGACCTAATTCTGGACTGGTTTAGTAGAGCGAACTTGTACGACTTGCCACGTGTCACTGTTTTGTCCTTTGTCTCTGAAATTGATAGCCCAGAAACTTCCGTCTGTGTACTTGCGACCACTTTTTACGGCACTTCAATCCAATGCCCAGAGAGAGAGTTATTGAAGTTTTCCCACGATCACCTCTTTGAGATGCAATTCAGGAGCCTGAAAAAGCACTACCTTCCACAGATCATATCTCCAAAAATTTTGCGAACCAAGCTCGGAAATTTTTTGATGAATTTCCTCAGGATTTCAGCTTCGCACCATATGAATTTCAGACTCTGAACCTTCGTACAAAAAAATTTATAGCGCAAATGCCACGATGACTTGTTTATGAGCCTAAAAAAATACCTAACTTCCACAGATGATATCTCCTGAAATATTGCGAACCAAGATCTGAAATGTTTAGACAACCTTCCTCAAGATTTCAGCTTCGCACCCTAGAAATTTCAGCTTCTGAAGCTTCGTAGAAAAAAAGTTATAGCGAAAATTCCACGATGACCGTTGAGCAAATGAAACCCTAGAATCCCAAAGCTCGATACCAAATGTTGTGTAACTGTGCCCAAAGAGAGAAGAAAGAGATATTCACGCCTTATAAATGAGCCACTTCGAGGGGCCAACCTCCAATACATTACATGAATGAACAATTTTGATGATCAATTTACAAAACTCCTTTCTATATATAGGAGTCCATGGGGCCATAATGTAATCCTGGGCTACAATGTAATCCTAGCCGACCTAACAATAATAATTTAGGGGCACAATAATAATAGAATGGGGGTTACAAGGGTACAATAATAACAATAAAGGGGTTACACTAACAACAATAAGGTACTATACTAGTAATATAGGGACCTAACATTGGATATGAATCTATGGTGTGACATACAAGATGACAAGCAGGCTACTTACAACCTGATGCATATTGATTCTGGGATTGAGATTGAATCTGGAGACAGAGTGGGAGGTGATTTCTATTCAGACATAAAACTA